>JACVBY030000639.1:655000-1002417 GCA_017589505.3 Metroxylon sagu
TAACTCCAACATTTAAAGAGGAGAAGCTTATTCAAAGGGGAAGGTCTTCAAAAGTGTAAAGTGCTTTTATTTCTGAATTTGCTCATTAAGGAGCTGTAATTTCTGAAACTCTCTTTCATTGTGAGTTTGTTTGAGTTTCAACTTGGTTGAAATTTGTGTAGGGTGTGCCAAACCCAAAATTGGTGATTTGTAAGGCTCCCTTGTGCTCGGAAATAAGAAATTAGCTGATAAAGCTAAGGAAAGGCTCCCTTGTGCATGTGAAACAAGAAGCTAGCTGGGTTAGCTAGGATTGTAATCGTTTGAAGAATGATTAGTAGAGAAAATTTCCAAAGGATTCTTGGGGAGTGGACGTAGGTGCAAGGAGTAGCACCGAACCACTATAAATTGCTGTGTTTGTGTGCTTATCTCTTATTGTTGTTACTTGTTCTTGCTTTCAATACTTCATACTCACACAGAATTTTCTGTTTTGCAAAATTGCACATACTTGTTAAAAATTTTTGCAAAATTGCATATACTTGTTAAAAATTTTCAAAGAACACAATTCACCCCTTCTCTTAGGTTGCTTAGCTGAGCAACAATGCATAAGAATAATCTTGGTATGCAAGAAATCTACAAGATTTTGAATATCAAATATGATTTCACATTTGAGCCAGATGAAGAGACAACGGGGTTTCTATGAAGGAAATAGAGAATCCTCCTTCTGAAAGGTGCTAAAGGAATATAATATCTACAATAATGATTTATCTTCTATTTGGATTGTTAAAGGAATATAATATCTACGATAATGATTTATGTTCTATTTGGATTGACTACTGAGATGCCTTTAAGTAATTGATTCATAACAATTGTATGAGATAGTTGGTGGCTAATAGCAAGAACTAACAACTAATCTAAATTTGCCTATTAATTGCATTAGACTTTTAGTACTATCATATAAGCAGTTTAGTTGCATTAGACTCCTTGTAGTATTAGATAAGCTTCTTTCCATCTATCGATGTGATATATTCTTAGATATATCATATTATATGATTAGGAAAACTTAATATTCTTCTTTCTTATTTAATAAATGCTCTTTCTACGGAAAGAATCCTTCCACAAAATTTACTTTCTAATATAATAATAGCTATGATGGTTCTATCTATTTGTTAACTATAAGTTGGTAACGAGAGTTTAGGATTTTTAATTCTTATAGCTTTGCTTTATTTAAAAAAAAAAAAAAATCTTTATCTTTTAAAGTAGGAATGCACTTCTCAAAAGAACAAGGATCTATCTTTTAATAAGTTTTTTCCTTCCCCCATTCCTTTTAATAACTATTATTGTGCTTTTTGTATTTTTTTAACTTCTTAAATATCCTTTGGATGAACTTAATAAGTATTCATCACTTTTCAAACTAGCAAGTCACTCACATAGAGTGAGGCATAAGTCCTTTAGCCACATGAGAGTGTAGGCCCTCCAAGCATAGCTCTGCAAACTAGCAAGTCACTGGAACATGCTCACATGCTTCATCATAACTAGCATAAACATCACATGACACCATAGAATTTAAAATAATCCCCCTCCTATATAACACATGCTTATAAGGAAGTCTTTTCCAATTTACCTTCCACTGGAAGGCCTTCATTCTAGGAGTAATAGATAGGCTTCGTATCCAAGCAAAATGCCTTTCAGTACTATTGCTAGTCATCGGATTCAACAAAGAATAAATATCCCTCATTGAAATTTTGAGATGCCACATGCTGCCCATGATAAACAAACAGCCCATGATCCTTAAAAATTGGTATCCTTCAAATGACTTTAATAATCCCATCAAGAAAAATAGAAGATGTTAATGACATAATCTAGTATCTATCATTAGCAAACATATTAGCAACTTTTATATCTTCTAAATTAAAATCTACATTAATAGGTACAGGCTGAGCAACCACGGGCACAAAAATAAACCAAGCATCAGGGAACATCTTAACTTTAGTACCGGCAACAAGTGACTAAATGAAATGATTGTGAATCATAGACATATTCGATATAATTTTCCTCTAAATATGAAAGCAAGCTTCAATTATCTTAAAATGAGACTATAATCTATCAAAATTATATTTAGCTTTAACTAACTTAGCCCATAAAGTATAAATGTTATGGATAAGATTACCAGCCATTTTAGCCATTAATGCTTTGCATCAGATCCTAATAGCTTGGACTCCAAAACCTCTCGGTTCCTTTGGCTTGGAGACCTTGTCTTAGGAAATTAAGTATAATTCCTTTCTAATCTCACCTCTTAGATAATTCTAAAAATCTCTTATCATTTTACTTATACCTTTCATCTTATAAGATGAAATCTTAAAACCTTAAAAGCCTAAGCAACTCATAAGACTTCAATCCAAAGCCTCTGTATAAACTTTTCATTAATAAAGAGAAAGCCAAGCCAAAAAAAAATCCCTTCTCTTCCCTCTCTTTATCTCCTCTCTTAACTTAAAACTTTCCCAAGATTTGGGCTTCCTCTAGCGACGTCAACTATAACACCCCCCTTCTATTTTTCCTTTTCTGTTGTTTATTTTTCATTCCACTTCCTCTCGATGAACAAGTAGTTAACTTGCAAGCTAGTTACATAATATGGCCAACTTATCAATAATATTAAATTGTTAACGAAAAAAAATAGTTTTTTTGAAGACCTACCTATTCATAGATGGATGGATGACATATATTTTGTCAAGTCCTATAAATTCAAATTTAAACTTTCTAATGAATATTTAATTTTCGTGCTATTAAATAGACTTTCTTTCGCAAGATTTTATTAGATACTTTTCCTAATAATTTAGGTTATACTTTATACTTGTTTGTGCAAAGACAAAAAATGAAAGAATGAATTGTGATGCACCCTTCTTTCTAAGAACTCTTTATAACATTTTTGATATCTAACTATTACTAAATGGATCCTTGAAGTATAAGTTTTTCCCTCTCATTTACCCATAGGATTTTTAACTTTTTAAAATCTTATCTTCATAAAATATATTGCAGCCAACTAATTTGTTGGGACCTTGAATAGGCTTCAACTTATTTAGTCATGTTTAAACTTTTGTCTAACTAGATTTTTTTTTTTTCATATCACTTTAATTTTTTATTATTTATAAATAAAATTTAAATATAATTCATTAAATACGTACTATCAAATTCTTTAACATAAACAATGAGTTATAAAACCGTACATAAATCAATAAACAACTAACTGCATCTAAATTCTCTCTATCATTTATTGCCTTAATAATATAAAAGTTTTAATAATATGAGGTTGTTGGATTTTTTTTTTTTTTTCATAACCATGATTACTCTTTTCAACATTTAATACAGTGATTTCCCTTTTCTTTCTTTCTTTCTTTTGAACTGAGAGAAAGAGGCTTTAATTTTCTTTGGGCAAACGGCTGACTTCATTACTGATTTCACTTTTCCTTCATATATTTTATTATTTTTCAATATTTTTTTTTATTTTTTATTTTATCACAACAATCTCTCGAGATTGCCATTTGCTCATTTGACGCTAAGGTTTTTCTCAACTGAAATTTTTTAAAATAAAACAGTTACTTAAAATCTGAAATAATAAAATTCGTTATTATACATGACTCCAGCAACAAATCCATAAAAGTAATATAAAAGAGTATGAAATTGCGACTCAGGACATCATGTTTTGATTTACAAATCACTGTCGTTTGTACAGCCTCTTCCACCTACACAAGTTTCCTTTCCCTTCTATTTTTTCTTCCTACACTTGTCACTCGCCTTCATCAAAACAAGTCACCTGAAAACAAACTACAAATTAACAAGAAAAGGATAACGAAAGGAGATATCTGCGGTGTGGAAAGCCCAGAGCCAGAGCCAGAGCCAGAGCCAGAGGGAAAGACGACAGGATGGGGAATTTCCGTTTTGTTGCACCGCTCCAAGTAATTGAGACCTCCCCAGGCTGTCACGTGGCTCGCCAAATCGTCGCCCAGGCACAGCTGCGGGTTACCGCCCAGCTTAAGCTTACCGCCCATGCGATCCACGAACGCCGCGGAGAACGGGATCCTACCATGGAGGGCGTTGTTCTCCAAGTTAATCTCTCCCGCGGACTTCTCCAGACGCTTAAACTGCTCCGGCACCACCCCTTCCAAAAAGTTGCTGTCCAGCGCCAGATAACTAACCCTTTCCAGAAATACCCCCATCGACGACGGAATATACCCGATCAGGCCCAGCCCGGACATCCCTATTCCCAAAATGCCCCCTAGCTTCTCCCAGATTTCCGGGATTCGTCCTCCCATCGGGTTGCCGCTTAGGTGCACCTCCCTCAAGCTCGCCATCCCCGCCAGCGCGGTCGGGACACCGCCTGTGAGCCGGTTATAGCTCAGGTCCAGGAACTCGAGCCTATGTAACCGACCCAGCTCGGCCGGCACCGAACCGCCGATCCGGTTCGAGCTCAAATCGAGCTTAAGGAGATCGCCCAATCGGCCGATCTCGACCGGCAACTCGCCGCCGATGCGGTTCCCACTCAGATCCAGGATCTTCAAACTCCGGCACCGGCCGACAGTCGCCGGGATCCCTCCCCGGAGGCGGTTTTCCGATAGAACGAGCTGCTCCATCCTTCGTAGCTTCCCGATCTCGGCGGGGACGTTGCCGAATATCCCGCTGCCGGAAATGACAAGACGCCGGAGCCGGGGGAGTTCGCCGATCCTGCCGCTAAGCCGGCCAACGAGGGACGGGTTCTGGACGAAGACGAGCTCTTCCAGGGAGAAGGAGAGATTCAACTCGCGCCCCGGAAGGGCCGCCCCGGCATGGGTGAAGCAGTTGTAGAAGAAGAGCTTGCGGAGGAACGGGAAGGTGGAGGCGGAGGAGGTGAGGACCGGAGAGAGGGTGGCGTTGGGGCTGCAGGCGGGGTTGGCGGAGAAGTCGGAGAGGTAGCCGAAGTTAAGCTCGGTCACGTGCGGGGTGCCGTCGGGGAGGAGGTCGCAGACGACGCCGTGGGGGCCGGCGAGGCAAAGGTCGTCAGGGAAGAGGGAGCGCCAGGAGGTCGCAGGGTCGATGGACTCGAGGGCGAGGTACGTCGCCTCCCGCTCTGCCGGCGAGAGGCCGGGGAGCGGCGGCGGATCTTCGCCGGCAATGGCAGAGGCGAAGAGAAGAGAGAGGAGGAGAAGGAGGGGAACGGAGGAGGTATAAAACCCCATTGGAGTAGTCTTTCTATCTATTCCCGGAAATGCCGCGCCGCCGAGGGGATCGAGGAAAGCGAGTGGGAGTCGACGGTGGTGGAGTATTGGATGTTAAGAGGGGAGGGAGGAAACCGAAGTGGTTGCCCGCATTCACCAAAATGGCGCTGTTTGTGTACGAAATGACGGATTTATCCCCACATCATGGCAGAGGGGAGAGAAGCTGGACTGGTAACCTTCGGATGACAGGATAGAGGAGGACGGCAGGACGAGAAGTCGTAAAATGCGAGATGACCGTAACACCCTTTTTTTTTTTTTTTTTTTTTAAAAAAAAAAAATTGTATTTTTGTTATCTTTTAGCTGATTGAGATATTGGAATCGTTGGATTGACGAAGCACGCGACTGTTTCTAGGTTCGTCTATCATATTTCGTGCCTTTTGGCTGATCGAGATATCTGAGCCGCGTTGCATTGATGGAGCGCGTGGTGCTTTCTTGGTTAGTCTACCATCGGCCAGAGATCAGATGGGTAAAGAAGTTGATGGGCAACTTCGTCATTGCAAAGGCCGAGCTTTCACATGCGATGCTGCAGTTTTTTCCCGCTTCTGAAAAACCGTACTTCGCGCTTCGGCGTTGGTTGGTTTTTGTTTTCTTTTGAAAATAAAAACAAAATAAATGTTGAGTGAAACGATGGAGTAAAAGAACAGAATATTCTTCCAGTCGTACCGGAAAATATTTACAATATTGAGTTCGCGAGAGTTTTCCCAGTTTCCGATTTCCGAAAGTAGAAACAGGAACAAGGCGCCCAGCTGGATTCCTGATATAAATTTTAAAAAAATAGATTAAATAGTTCTTATTTTAACTGTACTTTTCGGATCTTCCCCTTTCCAAAGAGCCGAATCCGAATGTTCTCTATGGTTCACTCCACCACCTTTATTCCTCGGTCTCGGTGCACCGTTCTTGTCGCGCCTCCCCTTGTAAAATGCCTAAGCTAGCCTTATTTAATTCTGTTACAGAACCATGGGATTTTAAATCTAGCCCGTCCAGCTGATGGACCCGAATGAATCTTTGATCTTTGCCGTTGGCTTGATGAGGCTTGGTCCGAGGCATTTTAGTCAATAAAACGGGAACAGTCGGGGGAGGGAAGGACAGGCTCGCTTAAACCTCGAGCAGCAGCTGCGGGGAGAGGGGAATCCTATGGACGGTCGAGACGGAAGGATCGTTCTAGGGACCGATCAAGGGTTAAGCGACGACGGTTAGGCGGTGTCGGGGGTGTCGGGAAGTGTGATGGGGGAGTCGGTCACGTGTCAGGACGGGGAGCCGGTCCGGCCGTCAAGACCTGCCCCAGCCGCCGACAGCGCGAGGACAGGGCCTGACAACCCTCGGTGGGACCCACCTTCTATCATCCCTTTCGGCAACCACAATACTATATACTATTGCCCAACCTCCGCACGAGCGTGGCGAGCGATCACGTGCGATGGACACCGATTTCCTGTGTGCCGACATGACCGTTCGGCCGCGATTTATAAAATTCGTCGTCCGGTGGAGAGAGGGCTTAAAGATAAGTGCTCCTCTGATCAAGGCTGCGGACGGCGATGATTGATTTAATTGGAGACGCATGATGACATTTCCTAAGATGGGATGGCCTGGGCTGCACTCAGGAAACCAATAATGGAAAATTGATGGTATGATGACGATGGGACGGTTCAGGAGGGAGGGCTGTTTCTAGGGAAGAGGCGAACATGCCTGGCGTTTAACCTGGAGGGCTACGGGCTCGCACAACTGACGGCTATAAACGTACGGAAAAAATAAAAAAAAATATAGTCAAAATAATTGCAGTTTTAATTGCTCGATTAACTTTAATGACTAGTTGTTAATCGGTTGTTAAGCTCGGAAAAAATAAAAAGATATAGTCAAAATAATTGCACTCTTTGCTCCAATGGACTCTAATGACTCGTTGTTAGCCGGTTGTTAAGCTCGCATTTTGCACCTTAATACATTGTTGCGGTAATAACTAATAACCGACTCACCCAAAAAGATAAGCTTGACGTTTTTCAGAATTTACTCAACGAAAAATAAACAAACTTTACACCTAAGAAAAGTGAGCTTAATTGAGCCCTGTTTACATGAAAGCGATTAAAATGAATGTAAATAATAATAATAATAATAATAATAATAATAAAAGAGTGCGATCATGTCTTTCATCCATGGCCATGGTCTTTATATATATATATATATATTGCAGCACTAGTTTATTTAACTTGAGATGATGCTGGATCAGACTGTCTTATGCATATGGTTTGTTGGTTTATTAGTGTATGCCACTGATGTTGTTAATTTTCAAATGGTAGAGCCAACCATACATTTAATGCATCCTGAAAATATTCAAAAATTTCTTGCTTTGGATTAATCACTTTTTTTTTTTTTTTTTTTTTTGTAAAAGGTATAAGTATGACTAATAAATAAGAAAGTCAAATTAGATTTAGATTGGTTTGGGCTTAGCTTAAATTGATTTAAAATACTAACATATAAATAATACATATCACATAAATTTATAATAATTATTTTAAATAGGTGTTTTTTTTTATATTTTTAGTATAAAATAATGTGGATTATATATAATAGAATGTGTTTCAATTATTAGATTAAATAACAATTAGAATAATTTTAAAATATATATAAAAAAGGATTCACTAATTTCTTGGTTTCTAATATTATACAATCTAAATTCTTATTTTGATATCAAAGAAGGTGAAAACTAAGACCTGAAGGGCTTGCAAAAGAGCACAGATAAGACAAAACATGGAGCTTTTAATGTACGAGCTCACCGTGGAGGATGGACGTTAGCCTTCCAAAGGGCATAGCCGAATGCTCATGCGAAAGCACCAGGCGAGGTAGGCGGTGCTGCTCTAATAGAAGACGGTCGGTGAGAACCTCTTTGCTTTTGAAGAACATACCCTCATAGCGTATCATTTCTTATGTACACATGCTATACATGCCGTAAAAGAATGGTGTTAGGATATTTTGAAAAAAAAAAAAAAAAAAGTTCAAAGATATCTTAATTTTTTTTTTAAAAGTATAGAAATGAAAATGAAACATCTTACAAAGTTGAAGAAGTAAATATGTATTTTATTCTAAATTTTATTACCATCTGATAGGACGGTCCAAGTGGTAAACCAGGCCGGTCCGATATTAGTTCAGATCCCGCGGCCGGTTAGGCCACTACGGCCGGTCCAAGTTTTGAAAGTCGTCAGGCTTCGCGCGGCCCATGTGATTGATATAAAATATCTCAAGGCCCGGGATGGTCGTCCTCGTCTAAGAATAACCGAAGCGGAAAGAGAGAGGAAAAGAGCAAGACAGAGGGGAGGGGAGAGGAGAGGAGAGGAGCGGGGAGGAGGAATGGCGGTGGCGAGTATCTATCGACGAATACTCCCTTCTCCCCCCGCGATCGATTTCGCTTCGTCCGAAGGAAAGGTAGTACTCCTCTCCATCTGCATACTCACTCCCTTTAATCACTCCTTGCTCTGCGCGGTTCATGTGAAGAAACGAGAAGGACGAAACTGGAGGTTTTAGTTAATTTCTTGGTCCGATTATCTGGGTAATGGATGCAGTAATTCAATCGTCTTGTTGTTGTTTGATACAATGTTCTTTTAGTCCTTTCTCTTCAATGTTTTTGATATCTTTTAATTCGACACTAGGGTTTCTCAATTACTCAAATCAATAAATTGCTTGGGTTTTTGCAAGCTTTTTGTTGTTTCTTTAAACCTGAAGGGACAGCTGTTGTAACAGAAAACTAGTTGGAGCAAGAAACTGCGAAAAGAACAGAGATTTTACTGTGTTCCATGCATTATTTAATTGCGGAGATTTTACTGTATTCCGTGCATTGTTTAATTGTTGGATCTTTTTAATGTTTTGAGATTGCAATGATCCGATCTTTCTTTAATGTTGATCCTAATAACAGAAAACGTTGCGTGATTTTTCCCCTCACTATCACATTTTTTATATCTAAATTGCTCAGAGTTTCTAAAACTACTTCTTTTAAACGCGTTTTGAACTTATCTGACTCGCCATTAGGGTTTAATTGTTTATTTCTCTATTTCTCTAACCCTAGAAAGATAAGTATCGTAGGAATGTTTACGTATCAACAATCGATGGACCATGCAATATACAAAAACAGGGGAATAAAATTCTAAATTTAACTGTTTATTTCTGGGATCGTTACTATGCTTTTTTCCTTGTTTGTTTATGTTCAGTTTTTTTAATTTTTCCCTTTTTTGTTTACTGCTGCAGTTGTAATTTTTATTTTTCCTGATTTGCTTTTCCAATAAAAGAAATGAATTGTTTTTAACCTAATTTGCTACAATCAGAATGCATTATTTCTTTGACCTCATTTGCTGACTGCGAAGATTGTAATCAAGTTTTAAAATAGCATAGATTTATGGATAAAGGGTTGTTTTGAAGTATTCTCTTTAGGGAAGGCAATTTCCTTAGAACCTATGGGTGCCCGCCCACCTCCGCTTTAAAGAATGGGTATGGGTAGGCCGAAAGTGGGCCAAGCCAAGTTAGGCCAAATCCTTGCCTAAGCTTAGTCTGATTTTTTTTTTTTTTTTTTTTTTGGGTTTTGGGCCCGATCAAGATATGAAAATTTTTGTTGAACTTAGGTTCGAGCTTAACCTAGGCCCAGGCCCAATATTGACCTAAAACCCTTGAGCCGACCCGAATTAGCCCATTTGGGCCAAAACACTGGACAGGCCCGATTTTGGTCCAATGTTGACAATTTATTTTATAAAATTATTTGCTCATTTGCTCATACATATAGGTTATTTTCTTAGAATAAATTAAAGCTTATATAAAATGGTTGTTTGCTTAAACAGTAAATACATGAATTCAATTTTGTATAAATTAAAACTAAATAAAGATTCTGCCGATCCAACCAAGAGCCTTGTAATCGGGCTTGATTCGGACTTCATAATCAGGTCTGGATTGAGCTTAGGTTCGGGTTGGGTCCGGACTGGACCGATCATCTACTCGAGCCTGTCTCAAAATTAATATGGATCTTAATTTTGAGTCCAAGCCTAGTCTGAAGTTCAGAAAACCCGGTCCGAGCTCAGTTTAAGCCCATTTCTAGCCCTAGGTACAAGTATGGAGACACATGGCAATGCCCATCACAGGTATGTGATGGGTATGAATGTAAAAATATTTCCGTTTTGCCCCACCTCATCCCACCTCACCCCATACCCATTATACCTATTAATAAATGTAGTTAATTACCCTTATATATTAACATAGTTTTAAACTCTCAATAGAAAATTTTATAAATAGCCACGGACCATAATTTCTATTGGCCCGATCCATTTGTTCAGTCTATAATTAAAGGGAAAAAGAGGAGAAAGCAGCCTACAATGGCTTTAGGCCTGGGCTTGGAATTGAAATTTGAAGAAAAAATAAATTAAAAAAATATGAAATGAATGAAACGGAGTCCCAAATTGGTGGTGGGTATGGAGCGGGTATAGAGTGGGTACAAGTAATGGGATGGGTATGGATATTATATAATCTCCATGGGTACGGATATGGATGCAAAATTTTATATCCGTATTGGGTATGAGGTAGGTATGGGTATAAATTTTTCTAACGGATATGGGTTGGAGGTACCTTCCCCATGTCCACTCCACCCCATTGCCATCTTTAATTCTCTTGACTGCCCTATGTTATTTAATAGTTAGATACAACTAAGGATGTTGATGAATATGGTGGTACCATTTGCTGTGGAACTCCAAAAAATTGAAAGGATCCAAGTGCTTTCATTGAAGTTTCTCAAAAACACAATCTGTTTTTAAGGTCAATGGTAGACTGGAGACAAACAGCATGTTTCCAAAACATTTATTTATGCTACAAAGTTGACATGCTTAACCATAACAGGATCGGCTGTTATTAGTACAGTGGATGTCGCAAGTGTAAATTCAACTATTTCTTTGGTAAGTTCCTAGTGCTTTCTTAAATGTATATTATATTTTTAAAATGTGTTTTTAATAATACAGTGGCTTTTAGGTAACTGAAGAATAAAGATTTTGGGATTCATTCCTATAAATCTAGGATTAAAATCTGAAAAGGATTCTACATATGTCGGTGCTTTTGTGAGTTGTGATGTCTCCCAAATTGGTTGCTCATGCTTAAATGGTAGTCTTGGCAAGCTTAAGTTGTGGTCTCCAACATTTACGACATCTTAAAATGCACTGCCAAGATAACAGTTAGAGCAGTTAATGGCTGTCTGTGTCTGATACCAACTTAAAAGCTTCATGGGAAAATGGTAGGATTCAGCTGATAATTAAGAATCCAACAAATTTCAAGCACTCAGATACACTTCTCATCATCTATGTATTACTACCATGTGGCACATATGAAAATGCTTTCAACATAACTGCAACTTTAGCTATACCCAGAAGTGATGAAAAGCAGACCAGAACTGTGTTAATTGTTATATAATGAACCAAGCTTGAAAACCCAACCATATTACTTTTTCAAGAGGGCAAGATATTTGAAGACTATCGAAATATTATAGCTGCAGTGGACAATTGGAGAAAGGTTTTGTCTGATGACCTGATTTGGCCTGCAATCTTAATGTAAGAATCAGTGTCTGTTTGGCATGTAAACCATGTTTATTTTGTCAAAAAGTTTATAGAATTCTATAAATAATGCATGGTCCATTCCTATTCACCTATGAATCTTGACTTCCCCCTTCTCTCTCCCTTGTGCTTTTACATGGAACACTCACACAAATATCATATTGCTTTGCTGTTAAATGACTAACTAGGGAACTTAACAGTTGGAAATGCTAGAAGAGTATGCTGCTTTTAAGTTGTATGACAATTTTACTATAATTTATGCCGTTTTTCTGAGACTATTTTCCTTGAGAATGTGAAAGGACATGTTGCTTTGAGTTTTGTGAAAAATAGAGGAAGTTAATATTCTGATAAATTGTTTAAGCGTATGCTCTTACCACTGTGACTTGATGCCCTTCAGACAGTAATATATAGTTTTTTTCCCTTTGTCAGAGCTAATCCTTATCTGTATTTAATCTCCTGTTTCTTAATTTGGTAGCGACTCTTCTCTGAAGCCCTTCAAAGTGGAACCATGGAAGGATTTTTCAGGTTGATTTCATACTTCCAAACTCAGTCAGAGCCTGCATTCTGCGGATTGGCCAGTTTGTCTGTTGTCCTGAATGCCCTTGAAATAGATCCACGAAGAAAATGGAAAGGTTTTTACCAGTTAAACTCTTGCTAAGGTTAAATTGTATGATCTTCTTAACAAATCACAGTTTAAAGATTTGTGACAACTATAGTGATCAAGGCACATGTTGTTTTCAGCTAGATTGCTGTTTCTGATTTTATGGAAATGCTCCTTAATATATTTATAGCATGCAAATGCTTAGAATTTCATTTAACCAGATACATGCTTGACTGTTCTTGATATTTATTTCTGGTGCAAACATCAAATGAGCCTAAAGTGTACTTGATGTTGAGATCTGGTGAAAATCTTTCATAAGAATTAGTGCAAAGTTGAATTTTAGTTTTTCTGAATTGAGCTCTTAGATTAATTTGCATGTCCTTATGTTAGATCATCAGTCTGTACATTATATATCATGTCTCACTCCAAGCTGCATTTTTACTTTGTGACATAGATACCATGGTGCAACACGAGGAATACTATTCTGAAAATCTGAATCTCTAATATGTAACTCGTACTATTGGTTGCAATGATTGTTACTTGGAAATCTCCCGCATTTTATTCTTGTACTTCATTTCAAGTTCCCTTTCTCTGGATGCTGGTGCTAGTAATAATAAATATGGCTGCTGCTTCAGTTCGTTCTTACTTAATTTTAGGAATAATTAATTATATTTCTCCATGGCCTTCTTTTCAGGCCCTTGGAGATGGTTTGATGAGTCCATGTTGGATTGCTGTGAACCTTTGGAAAAGGTCAAAGCTGAAGGCATCACATTTGGGAAAGTTGCCTGCTTAGCTCATTGTGCTGGTGCTAAAGTCGAAGCTTTCCGTACAAACCAGAGCACTATTGATGACTTCCGTAACCATGTTATAAAATGTACTTCCTCTGAAGATTGCCATTTAATTGCATCATACCATAGGAAGCCTTTTGAGCAGGTATCCACTGATTCTTCTTGCAATATATATATATATATATATATATATATATATATATATATATATATATATATATGTATATGTATGTATGTATTTCTGGGTTCTATATTTTTCTTTTTGGTTGATCAAATTGCCAGTATATGCTAACTATCGCAGGATGACTTGTTTCCCACTCCCATGGATTATAACTTTGTTACAAATAAAATACTTCTTCAGCAACATTTGTGGGTCTGTCCAATTGAATTGAAGTCAAACAAAGAAACATGCAGATACATGTTCAAACATTTTTCCCCCACAAGACATTGTTTCAAATGCCAGGCCAAAAGTGTGTAAATTAAATGCATAATTATAGTTTTATTGACTATAATTTATTTTTTTTGTCATTTCCATCTATCATTCATAACGTCATAATTCAGAAGTTTTCAGTGTTAGTTGCCTAGTTTTATTTTTAATTTATTATACATCTTTCATATCAAGATAGTTTAATGACATTATGAGTCATTATGTGTATAATTGTGTGCTTGGTGCACATATCTGTGCATGAATATTCATGTGCATTGACACGCATAAGCTCTAGGTATATGCCATCTAATTGATTCAATGCTCCTCTCTTTCATATTGGCTCTCTGGGACATGGTTTGGGACCTTGAAAATATAAGGTGGTATTTGTGGTACATGTGATTTGTGCATGACTTCCATCTACACACGTGCCTCACTTATATGCTTGGCTAGGTAAACCACAGCTTTTACAATTTCATGAAAGATAAGAAAAAAATCATGTTAAGTGTTAAATATGCAACAACAACAAAATTTTAGTCCCAGTCTAGTTGGGGTCAACAGAATATATTTAAGTGTTAAATATATTGTGGAAATCTTAAGTCCAAGTGGTGTCTAAATTCTTCTAAGATAATGCTAATAAAATATTGCGTTCTGAATCTTATGATATGGTCAAATTTTATTTATTCCATTTGAGTGTAAAACTGTTTGAATACTTTGCATGTTTGACAATGCTTTACTCTAACACATGATATTTTGAAAATAGTTTACTAAAACCCTAATTCACACTTAAATGTACTTTGTTGGGCTACATTTTCTTTTGAATCTTGCATAAAATTGCCTTTATAATATCATAGTATCTGTCATGTGCTTCTTAAATGCTTTGGCTTCCCACATACAATGCCCCTTAGGCCCTTTTTCACCTCTGTATTACATATTTCCTGCCATCATCTTCTGTGCTGGCAGTTGTAAAAGTCACTACCCTTACAATCAGAGATATAGGTTGGTTTTGGGGGGAAAAAATATGAATATTAAACGTTAATGAAGAAATAATCAATGAAAAAATAACTGATTAATTGGTACTCAGATATTATACATTGTTTGTGTTCCTCTCATGCATTTATTCATTGTTTTATTGCTTGGAGGTATAGTTTGATGATTGTATTCTTTTTAATTTGCAGACAGGCAGTGGTCATTTTTCACCAATTGGTGGCTATCATGCTGGAAGTGACATGGCACTCATTTTGGATGTTGCACGTTTTAAATATCCTCCTCACTGGGTTCCACTCGCACTTCTTTGGGAGGCCATGGATACCATTGATGAAGCAACTCGACATCCTAGGGGGTATGATCACTTTTAGTGATACATAATATGAATACCTGTTCCAAATTAGAGTGCAAAGATTGTCTTCATGTTTCACTGTGAACAAGAACATCACTTCATTTTGCATGGATGACATTGGCTTGATTAATGTCATTTTTACTTCAAAAAAAAAAAAAAAGACATTGGCTTGATTAAGCATGCTATGTATAGATAGAATTGATACATCTAAAAGATCAGAATGTAAGACTATCTCTTATTATCATGATGCAGATTATTTTGTAGAAAACTGGATATGTTTGAATGTTACTATTTTCTGTATGCATGAAAAGTATACAAATCTTATCTAGGCATATGGATCATAAAGTTGTAAATATAAATAATCTCTGCCGTAATCTTCTTTGCTAGTCCGTTCTCTGAATCATTTCGTCAAGATGTGGCTATTCTGACAGCTGTGACAGGATTCCTTTTAAAGAGTTTCATGTAACGGCATTAACTTAAGTGGAGCTATGTTAGTCAAATCTGATGTTACAGTTTCAAGAAGCTGCTTGACTTTTGTTTTTGCTTGGACATACATCTGGTATTCACAAGAAATAATTGAGCAGCATTGCCTTCAATATCACGTCTGAAGTGCTGAATTGAATAAGTCGTTGTCATGGTTGTATTTGAATTTGGAAGTTTCACAATTGACCATTTTCCTTTTCGTGAAATGATGCTCTTGTTTGAGCTTCAGTTTTCTTAGCAGAAGCAAGAGTACATGAGAATACCTTTGGTACATTATTTTGATCATTTTCAATCCTATATTTGTATGTTTTTGTTTTGTCTGTACCTCTCATTGAGTTGTGGCTGACAAGAAATGCAACTTGTTGATTCACGTGTTCTTTAATCTGGAAAACCTTTTATCTCACCTGGTTCATTGACCTTGAAGGTTCTGATCTTTCACAGGTTCATGCTTTTGTCAAGGCTTCATAGAGCGCCTTCTTTGCTTTATACACTGGTAATGACATTGGTCTTGATTCATGTGTTTTGGATGTGTGGAATATGATTTCAACATAAAATTTGTATATTGGTGCAAAATATTGATAGACTATTACAATCTTTGAATATATGAGATAGTTAAAAATTATTAAATAATGAAGCAAAATTATTAAATAACA
This sequence comes from Metroxylon sagu, assembly GCA_017589505.3. Lineage (NCBI taxonomy): Eukaryota > Viridiplantae > Streptophyta > Magnoliopsida > Arecales > Arecaceae > Metroxylon > Metroxylon sagu. The sequence goes on from JACVBY030000639.1 coordinate 671,074, forward strand.
AAGTATGGAGATGCTTCGTTAGGTCCTGTTTTGATGTTGGATAAGGTTTTCCCAGGGGCCTTTCTGTTTGAAAATTATTGTGGCAAGTGGTGGTTTAAAGAGATGGGGCAGCTGGCCACAAGTAATCCCTATTTTTTGGTGCAAGGTAAATCACCTCTCATATCAAATTTACTGTCCTGAAAAAATTTCCTGGCTGGCCCATCTCTTTAAACCACTCCTTATTCTTCAGCAGATCAAGATGAAATGCACGAGATGTCAATTCTTGCTGCTAGCAAGCAGTTACACAATCACTGTCTTATGCATAATGTGTCCTATGGCATGCAATTCTTAGCTTTTACGTATTTCCTTTTTGAAGTTTCCATCAACATGTCATATTTAATTGGTTCATTATGTTCACGGGTGAATAATTACACTGCCAATTTTGGGATATTCTTTAGAGCTGCAGACATGAGACTTGGGTTAGCATGGCTAAGTACTTGATTGATGATGTACCTGTTCTCTTAAAATGTGAGGGTTTACACAGTGTTCCAGAAGTGCTTAATCTTATATTCAAATCCCTACCTGCCAATGCTGGAGATTTTATCAAGTGGGTTGCAGAAGTGAGAAGACAAGAAGAGGATGGGCCAAGCTTAGGCATGGAGGAGAAAGAAAGGCTTGCAGCGAAGGTCTTGCTTCTCTTCTCCTATAACATTCATTGCCTCTTTTGTATATTATATCTGAAGCTTCATGTACTGGCCTTCTAAGTTTCAGGAAGAGGTACTGCAACAAGTTCGTGAGACTGAACTATTTAGATTTGTATCAGACTTCTTGTTTTCTGCAAGATCATTTACAAATTTGTCTTCTTCAAGCGGAAGAGTTTCATTACCAGAAATTGCAGCTACTGTCTGTTGCCAAGGTGCGGCCCTTTTATTAGGGGAACTTGGAGTGAGGGAAAGGTTTTGCTGCAGAGCAACGTGTGTCAAATGTCTCAGGGCCAATGGGGATGCACCTATGACTGTTGTATCTGGTACAGTGGTTTCAAATGGCAAGCAACAAGGGGTTGATATGCTTGTACCAGTATCACCAGGAAAATCAAAGCATTGTTGCGATTCCGGTTGTTATAATTGTGTTGCGATGCACCCGACAATCAATGATGTCTTAACTGTTCTCTTATCAGCTTTGCCCCCTCATACTTGGATGGGTATCAAGGATGAGAAATTGTTAGCTGAAATTCATCGCCTTGTTTCAGTTGAGAATCTTCCAGATGTTGCTGAACAGGAGGCAAGTTTTTCCACTTGCAATTCCTTTCTTTTTATTACTGTTAAAGTTCACATTTGAAAGCAGAATTTTCAGTCACTCATAGGAATGCAATTAGTATGGTACATTGGGATCTAACCCTGATCTGAACATCTCCTTTCTGAATGATGTGATATTATAAACTTTCAAGTCGAAAGATAGGTCAGCTGGTTGGTGTTCCGCTCCACTAGGGAAAGGACCTGCACTGAGGCCCTGTTGGTGGCATTGCCATCATATTTCTTAAAAAAAAATGAATGGGAATAAATAATATAATGAATTCTAACTCTTCAATATGACCATGACAGGTTTTGCACTTGCGACGGCAGCTCCATTTCCTCAAGAGATGCAAAGATAACGAACTAGACGAAGATATTGTGTTGCCTTCACCCTGTTGACAGAATCATCATTTTCTTGTTGTCTACAATTAACTGAGAGAATATTGGACTCGTATTCTGAGAGTCTAGATGTCTGATAAACTATGTTTGCTGGACTAGAATTGCTGAAAGCAGTCTGTCCTCTCAAGCATGCCTCCCTTTATTCTTTCCTGTTAACATTGTGCACGTAATTATTTCTCATGCATGGCAATGTATATGATGTCATGAATGTTCAATAGTGAAATTTGGAAGGCTCATTCATGATTAACAAGCACCGTAGAAGATTATAACGGGCAGTTTTGAACTTCAGCTCCATCTGATTAATTTTGGATTTGTTTTATATAATGATTAATTTGAATTGCAGTTTCAGAATTGAGTTCTCAGATATTTTTTTTTGGTTCGGCCCTGTTTGGCCCACCTTTTGCCTAGGCCTTACCTGAATAGGTCAAGGCATGTTGATTGGCTGAAACTGGCAGCAATGGTTAAATTATAGTTGGATCAGGTTGATTTCAGCATTTGTCATCAGCTCTATTAATATTATGTTATTTTATTTTATTTCTTTAAGAATTAGGATGAGATGAAGCTTGTCCTGAATCAAGGGGTGCGATTTGAACTCTAAGTCATCGGTAACTGACATCCTTAACTTTGCGAGCTAGGTTATTTGGTGCTATCATCGGTCCTAGATATCTTATTATTAGATATCAATTTCAATGCTTAATTTTGGAATCCAGTTATCCGCATTTCTATTTGTTTTTTTGTAACTTTTATTATCCAGTAAAATTTTGGTTTATCTATACTGAAGTAAATTTGTCCATCAAAATGCGATGAGTATGTCATGGTAGGAGGCTCCAGTTTTATAACGTAATTTATTAAAAATTATTTATAATAATCTTTTGAGAGGAGGAAAGATACTCGGTAACACAATATAAAAATTTATTTTATAATGGATATTTGGACATTGCTGTTTTTATGGTTGGTTATTATTAAACCTCATTGCTTAATGCATAGTAGTAGCAGCAGTAATAATAGTAGTAGTAGATAGTAAAGAATTTATTATTTGATATATAACACAAACTGAATTATAAAAATTTTATTTATTTATTATAATTATTACATTATGATATTGTATTTTTGAGAATCTAAAAAAAAAAAAAAAAAGAAAGATAAAAAATCATATCCTTTGCTATGAAAGTTTAGCCGAGTTTAGTTTCTATCAACTTTTTTATTTGTTAAGTGAATGCTGCGGTTGATGAAAGCAGTTTCTGGTCAACTGTTTCAATGGAAGTTTAATTATTTGAAAATTGTATTTATCTTTACTTATTATAATTTATATTATATTTTTTAAAATAATTGAAAAAAAAATATTAATTTAATTTTAAAAAGTTTGAAGGCTAGACAGGCTGAATGAAATGGCAAGTAGGCTTGGAGATGGTGCAAGCTGAGCGTTCATACGGTCACGCCCGCGACCGTGTTGCTCCCCATCTGACACGCGGGTCGACAACCGCACGACCCCAGTGTGCCAGCACCCTCCTCCCCTCGGCTACACTGCACGCTACCAAAGGGAAACCTTCTCCTTCCACCTCCCCTCGGCTACACCTTTGCCCATATGTGCTTTTGGTTTTGGTCTGTTGTCGCCCGCGTGCCCTTCCATTTTTCACCGTGCTGCTCCGGGTGACGGACGCTCCTCTTCTGATTCGTTTGAGAGGCCTCTATCAATTTAACAGCCGAGATCCTACCTTCCGTGCTTGATAGCTCACAGCATTATGTCATGCACTGAATCATACTCTTCTTCTTCTTCTTCTTCTTCTTCTTATTATTATTTATTTATTTATTTTTAAGGGAACAAATCATACTCTCATATCCGTTACCTCACCCGAAAACTTTCTTTGTTTTTTCAACTTAAATTCACATATTGCAACCACAGCCCCATGCTGTCACAAAGCCTCCAGCATTATTGCATTTGAATTAAGTGCCGTTCTCCCTCTTTCACTCTCTCCTTACTCTTCGTTCGGAGGATTCCTTCGTAAGCAAACACTGAAAACAGAAAGCAAGCGGCTTCCCTCGTACGCCCTCACAAGAAGCCCCTCGCCACCGCCTCACCACATCCCGATGCTGGAATCCCGACTACAAAAGGCAACACCATCACGAAGTGAGCTGCTGCTGTTTTCCTGACCAAATTAATTAAGCCGCTAGCCCAGCCCTAAAAATCTGGACTTGAAGGACTGTTTGGATCTTCAAAGAAAGGAAAAAGAAAAGAAAAAGATGAAAGAAGAGGAAGTAAAAGGAAGGAAAGAGAAGATATAAAAAGAGCTGTCATTCTTTTCTTGTTTACGAAGGAGGAGAAAGAAAAAAGAAAAATAATTTAGACTCATTTTATTTAGATTAAAAAAAAATTATATTTATAAATTAATCTTTGTTATAAAAAGAAACTAAAAAGATTCTTGAGAATAAAAGTAAAAAGATAGAAAAAAAAAAGGTTATAAAATATTTCTCTTTATTCTTTACCCATAATCTAAGTGATAAAGAATTTTAAGCTGTTGAGAAGAAATGATGAAAATAAATAGCTCTTATTTTTTTTCGTTTTCTCTTTTTTCATCTCCCTTTCCAATAGAATTTTTATTAATCTTTCTTTTCTATTCTTTCTTCTCCCTTTCATTCTCTCTAATTGAAACAAATGCAAAAGAAAATAAAGCCACCATATGAAACTTCACAACAGAACCTGCAAAGCTAGTGAGTGAAGCGAGTCCCCCTACTTCCTCGAATGCATGCCTAATGTCATCATCATCGATTGGAGGAACATCGACAAAGCAGTCCGGGTCACGAAAATCCTCGATTAATGACTTTGCCTACAATGCTCTCACTAGTGGCTTTTGCTAGGTCAATCTCACCAAGCTAGTTGTTTAGGTCTTGGGTAAGATGAGAACTCGAAGTTGCCCTCCTAACACAATGACATGCTCATGTAGAGACTTTGGATTGGTTTCTGGATAATAATCATCAACCACAATGCTGCAAGGGGGATAAGTAAGGCCATGAAGTTTTTGGATCAGATGGAAGAGGGATGCTTGGCAAAGCTTAAAAGCTTGTAGCTTTTAACTTTTTCCTGGGCTAGACCAAACAAGACCATAATCACCTTAACTAATCTATAATATAGATGATTGACTCATTCCATACTAAAAAATAATTGCAGGAAATCCTTTGATAACACGGATTCCTATTTCTCAATGATATCACAGGATCGAGACAATTGGATGAATCCCGTGAAACCATTTCATAGAAGTTTATTGATATCTTCTTTTTATAAAGCAAATCGACTTCGATTCCTGAATGATCCACATCACTTCTGGTTCTATTGTAACAAAAGATTCCCTTTTTATGTGGAAAAGACCCGTATCAATAATTATGATCTTACATATGGACAATTCCTCAATATCTTGTTCATTCGCAACAAAATATTTTTTTTGTGCGTCGGTAAAAAAAAACATATTTTTTTGGAGAGGGAGACTATTTCACCAATCGAGTCACGGGTATCTGACATATTCATACCTAAGGATTTTCCACAAAGTGGTGACGAAACGCATAACTTGTACAAATCTTTCCATTTTCGATCTGATCCATTTGTTCATAGAGCTATTTACTCGATCACAGACATTTCTGCAACACCTCTAACAGAAGAACAATATATATATATATATATATATATATATATATAGAGAGAGAGAGAGAGAGGAGAGGAAGGTAGACTGGCCTATGATCTGATCACCTTTTTCATCCTTTGATTCACATGATTCCGAGCCATCTTACTTTTTTTTTTTTTTTCATCTTTAGGATTAATGAACTATATGCATCTAAGGGTAAAAAAGATGATCAAATCTAAACTTGACTATATCTGAATGTAGCCAAATTTACGTGTGTATATATATATATATATATATATATATATATATATATAAAGAGAGAGAGAGTAATGTGAGCTAATTTGACCAGATTGGTACACATGATTAGAATTGAGCTGATTGGGCCGCTATGTATGATAGATTACAATGACTAAATGCAATACAGCTAGCCTTCTACTTTGGACAACCTATTTCTTCGTCCCAAGAAAGGCACGTGCCAATTAAAGCTAATTTAGATGAAATAAATCTGATCCTTGCCTTATTCGGTATTACATTATTAGACCCTTCCAACAAAAGAATCTAGTAAAAATCATTCTTCTTTTGAGCACAAATAAAAGTATAAAGTAGCCTAATGCTTAAAGGACTTTTCTCTTAGCCTTTAGAGTGCTTATCTATAGACTTCCAAGCCTTCTAGTATTGCTCGACTGACTTGGGTGTTGAAATCAAGCTAATTGACAAAACCTACTTTGCTCGAGCTGATATAAAGCTAATTCCTCAATTGGCGTCCAAAGACAATATTTGGACGTTAGCATATTGCAAAATTAAGAAGATTTTGATCAAAAATAAATTATTGTTCACATGTACGGATTCATTAAATAATTTTTTGATCTTATCAAATTTTATCATTGAATAAATTTAAAAATAAACATCAATATATGAAATGCAAGAAATTTGAAGTATCATTTTTCCAAGAAACAAGGATGAGAACCTTCCTGTATGCCTATAAGTTTATTCATGAAATATTTTTATTTTATTTAAATATTATTTTAAATAATTTTATTTTTAATTTTTAAAAATCTCCTCTTGGTCATAAGATTTTCTATATCCCGTAAATTATTGTAGGTCGATGAAAGAGTTTTATTTCATTTGGATGCTATTAATTCTATTTTTTAAGTAAAGTATCATATATTTTTAAACTACAGTTTCCAATCAATTAAATTTTTTTAATATTTAAAAATATCTTTATCTAATATATGTATTTTATATATTTATGCTTGGGAGTGGTGTGTTTAAAAAAGTTTTAAAATTTAAATTCAATATCTTATATGGAAAGAATAGGCTATATTTTTTGCCTTATTTTTATCTTTAAAATTTAAATCACAAAAATTACTATGCATTGCATTACTAGTAGAGTAAATAAGAGGATCGCAATTGTTGGTTCTTAGAAAAGCTTGAATATCTCAATTCATGCAATATAACATATAATCCAAGAGTTTGACATTTGAGACTATCTCCTACAGAATATAGTAGGCTCTATTTAATTGAATTTGATTTCACGACGACCCTCATAGCTAGATTTCATTAAAGTCATTAAAGTGAATTTCGATGGATTTATTCATCATAATTAAGTAGGCGCTGGTGTTGTATTTTGAGATTGCTACCACGGCTATTCCTTCAAAGTCGTATAAAGCGTGGCATGGTATGAAAATTTTTCTTTATTGTATATAAAAAGATAGAATTATACTTGAAGGTGATTTTTCTACAATTATTATCTGTATCAATGGATGACCTTATTGCTTGCAACCTTACCAAGGAAGATTGTTTATTTTATTATTATGACTATTCTCAATTTTAAATAATATGAGATTATTCATAAGAAAGCAAATCAAATAGAAGATTTTTTTATCAATTATATAATTAAAAATCAATATAAAGTTACATGGATTTCAAACTTTTCTTCTTCGTATATATTGAAGGTTGATGTAGAAAGGTTTCTTTTTATGAATATTAAACTTCAATTATTTTTTTTTTTTAAAAAAAAAAAGCGTTCCTAAAGGTGCTCTAAAATTACTCATTCAAATAAATAAATAAATAAATAAATAAATAAAAGACAAATTCAGCCATGATGGAATCACAGCCTTCCATCGAATGTTCCTCTTCTTAAACGGATCCCGTGAATCAGACGCGGCCAACCTCCCGCATCACTCGGGCGCGCAACGAAGATCACGGTCTGCTCCGCGGAGCACCGTAACTTTCCCGTTGCCACGACAAAGGCCATCCTCCCCCAAGCGACGCCGTTATCGCCAGTCTTCGCCGCTGCTGCTCTCGTGAACCGCCGTCGAGGCGAACCGAACCGGAAAGAGAGGGAGTGGGAATCACCCGTCAACGATGACGGAGGCGGTGGTTCGGAAGAAGCCAGGGATGGTGAGCGTGAAGGAGATGCCGGTACTCCAGGATGGGCCGCCGCCGGGGGGGTTCCCACCTGTGAGGTACGCGAGGCGGATCCCGAACAAAGGCCCCAGTGCCGTTGCTATCTTCCTCGCCGCCTTCGGTGCCTTCTCTTGGGGCATGTACCAGGTCGGCAAGGGCAACAAGATCCGTCGGTCAGCCCTCCATTCACCCCCTTTCTATCTTTCCGTGGCTATTCCGATCTGATCTTTTGTTACTGTGATTTGAATTGATTTTGGAGAATCTAGAAAACGTGCCGGTTTTTAGGTTTGGGAATTGATGAGGATGTCGATAAACGAGATTGATGGAAGTTTTACTAATCCGATGGTTATTGAAATGTTGACTTCGATTTGTTTCTTAAAAGTGATTTTCTGATCTTCAAGCCATGATTTGTGGGGAAAATGAGTCCTTATACGTTATATCAGCATTATGAATATTTAGGGATTTTTCGCTTTTTCTCTTAGGGGTTGGGTGTTGTTATTGATCGAGGTTTTCTTCACTCCATCATGATTCAGATATTGATTTTAACTAGTTTTCTGACAAGAATATTTTGATCTGTAGTTCCTAAATTGGGAGAAAAGATCAAACTTTTCCTTATATTAGCAACAAGAATAGAAGCAAAAAGCAAGGACATTGCCATATTTGTTCTTTGCTGAGGCGATCAGTATCTGTCACCATCATCAACATGTTATCTCGCCTGCTGCTGATCTGCCATTTTGTCAGAGCCGTTGTCCGTGAAGGTGTATCCTATTTTTAATTTCAGATTATGTGAAGGCTATCCTCATTGCCACCACTGCTCTTGTTTTAAGTAGCTGTAGGGACCTGCAAATCACTATTGTAGGATATCAAGCATGCTTCCTCTTTGATTTGAACTAGGCTCACAGGACATTTGACTTGGGGATGAAGAAACAGGTGGAAGTTTAGGAATTTTGCCAAATATTTCCCTTCTCCTTTAGAATTTGGGTGTTGATGATGAGAAACCAAGATTGATGGAGGCCTACTGATCTGACCATTTATTCAATTGCACTATGGAAGATCCAAGTTTAAATTCTGGTTCTTTTTGATGAGCTGTGTGCCAATAAATTACCTCCCCCCTCCCCTTCTCTCTCTCTCTCTCTCTCTCTCTCTCTCTCTCTCTCTCTCTCTCTCTCTCTCTCCATGGATTTGAATGTGCTTTAGGGTTTTGTTCTGTTCTTTCTTATGGTTTAGGAATTGGAATTTCTTAGCACTGTGATTTGATAAGGGCATTAAGAAATGACTGAATTTTAGGAATTTTGCCACTCTTGTTTTCATTTAGAAATCAAGGTTGATGGGGGTTTATGGAATTAATTTTATGATTGTAGTATTAATTTCAACTTGTTTTCTGACTGCTATTTGGTCAGACTGTAGGGCTTTTCTTGGTACCATGATTTGTTATCGTGATTTTAACGAGCTCATCGCTTTTTCCCTCTTCTTTGTAGTGTTTAGGTATTTATATCAAAATAATGTGACTGATGGAGGTCTGTTGATCTGATCATGATTTAAAATATTAGTTTTAGGTTTTTCTTTTTAACAGCATTTTAGTAAAGGTGTTAATCCATTGGTTATAAATTGTGTAAAAAAGATTGAACTTTCAGGATATGGTATATTAGCAACAAAGAGAATTTAAAGATTTTCCTTAAAGAAAAAGAGAATTTAAGGATTTTGAAGATGGAGATTTATTCATCTGATTATGAATGGAATATAATTATAACTTTTTCTATGGCAATTATTTTTTTATTATTTATATATCATAAATTGTTAGAAAAGATCAAAATTTACTTGGATATGTTATACTAGCAATTTGATAATTTAGGATTGCAGCAATAAGCATGAAAACTAGGTTATATTTTCCCATTTCTGGCCTTTGTTGAGATAGTCGGCCCATGATCACCATCTTCTTCTTTATTCCAGCATGGCATTACTGATACACCATTTCTGAATAAAGAAGTTTGATGAATACTGTTTTCTGAGCAGTATTGGCATGTTTATTACAACATTATATTTTCTAGGACTGATGTCATCTTACTTTAACAGACTGTTGACCCGTTATTGGTTTTGCAAATCTGACTGCAGAAACTGCAAGATCATGCAAATTAAACCAGCTCATTAGGCTCTGAGCAGCTCATGTTGTGCCCCCATATGAAACTAGTTGTTGCCTGACATCACATCATCTTTAGCATTCACATGGTCTTCAAGCTAGTTTGGCAAAAATACCTTAGTCACCCATTACTTCAGCCCTTGTCAAACCATCTGCAAAACAAATCTCTAGTCTGATTGAATAAATTTAAGAGTTTTTTTACCAAAAATAGATATAAGATATAGCTGTATTTCTGGTGATTGGGGATGGTGTACCTGTAACTTGAATAGCGAACCATTTCTAGTATGCTTGGTGTTAACAAAACATCATATTTCTGCACTCAAACCTTAGAAGCAGCAATCTTTATTTCTGGCCCCTATTGCAGCTTTTATTTCCAGAGAGACAACTCATGATTCCCTCTTTCACTACTTTTCAAGGCATCCTCTTTTTCCAACACTCATTTGAAAAAAATAATGATAACATTGAATTGTAGGTTTTTCTTTTTTAATGAGATTTCTTGGGTCATGGGATTTATTAACACTACTAATTTATATGACCAAGATTTGATCTTGACTGTGGTAGGCATCTTTTCTGTGCATTGAACTTGGTTTAGGTTATACAAATGATTCTCTTAAGCAAGTAATTGGCAATCAGGCTTTGTGTTGCTACATGATTGATTACATTAAGGTGTCAATTTCCTAATCTTTATTTCATTGGGATTAAGCCGGGCATGACCTGCCATTGAAAATTAGTTGCTTGAGCTAAACTTAGTTCATGTATGTTTGACTTGAATTTATTGATTGCAATGCATGATTTATATAACCAATTGTTCACCAAGGCCGCATCCTGAATCTTGATTTGCTCTGGATGAGGGGCAGTTACAAAATCCTTTTGAAAATCTTGAAGCACATTTGAATCGATTTTGTTGATGCAGAATCAGAGCTCTCATCAAGGGGATAATGATTCTACTAGTATCATCCCCACCTAAACTGCTAGTATTGGTCCCCTTCTCCTTCCTCTTTTTTCTGTTATGCTATATCTGGGAACCACTGTCGATCTTATAGTCTTTTGAGAGGTGCTTAAGGACCCAAAAGTTGTCATTTCCTCTTTTCGATTCTTTAGCTTCAATGCCTTCATGTTGGTCCTGCATGTGGCAGACAACAACAGCTCCAATTCTCCCAACAATGTGATGCTGTAATCTGCAAGCCTCATCCCAGCAACACTCTTATATTTGCAACCAATTCTTTACTCTTACAACTTCCATCCTGTTTGCTTAGGTCTTGCCATCCTCTTTCTGAACTTCGAGACATTCGAACAGCTCTTCACTGGACCATCCTTATTCCCATTTAATGTCTATACAATCTCTATTGGTTCCTACGATGTTGTTTTCAAAGTGATGCAAATCCTAAGCTTCCACCGTTGAACCACTTGTCCCTAAATATACCTCAAATCTGCCTCAGTGCTTTTGTCTATTACACGTTGCATGTTTCAGCCCTTTTTGCTGCCGGATATTTTAGAGTAGGCAACAGTGTTGGCCTCACATGATTTATGTTTTGATTAGTTCCAGTAAGCATCTTCTTTTTAATCTATTTTTAGCATGACTAGGCACTTTTTTGACTAATTGTTCTCTTTTTGATTATGATGCCGCCATGTTGAAAACTTTAGTGAGCTCAAGGAAGAGAAGTATGCTGCTCGCAGAGCAATACTTCCCATGCTTCAGGCAGAAGAAGATGAAAGGTGAGGACATCAAGTTTGTATCCTTACTTTCACTAGTGTTTTTTTTTTTTTATTCCTTCTTGGGTGAAAGACTAGCTTTTAAATAGTATAGGTTTCCACTTTTTCTTAAATCTATTATTGGGTGTCCTTTGATTTGGTTGTAGATTTGTGAAAGAATGGAAGAAATATCTGGAAGAGGAGGCCAGAATTATGAAGGATGTGCCTGGGTGGAAGGTTGGTGAGAGCGTGTACCACTCTGGGAGATGGGTGCCCCCAGCAACTGGTGAGCTCCGACCAGATGTTTGGTGAGAGGGTATGTCTAGTATATACTCTTGATCTCAGCTGGATCATCTAAATCTATTTCCGAGGTCACTGACTGTGATTTCAAACTTTGTTGTGCCCATCATATGTGAAACTGAAATTTCTCGTCCATGAGCTGTAAAAGCCTTCTACTGATTCGTCCTGCTTTGACAGATGGGAAGGGCTTGTCCAGTTAATAATCCTTTATGAGGCAACTTTTATTTTGTTTCCTTGATTACACTGGCAGTAAGTAATTGCTGCTGAAGTATTGCACTTGTTTGTTTATAAGGAATGCCTGGGGCTGCCAAGGACGATGCTAAATACTTTGGTTTGCATGCTTGAATGTCCATTGTCTTTGAGTGGCTCTGATAGCAGAATGTGGGCGTTTGAGGGCGACGATTCGGTGCGATAGAAGTCACACCTCGAAACGTGTTCTTGGTTGCCAGCCACAGGAAACATGATGGGCTTTTAAATTGATTGTAATTATATTAAAAACGCATGCTTGCCGGCAAGACCACGCTAAACTGTGCTCCATCGAAATGGGTATCAATCAGGTCACATGGCCGGATGACAAGAGGTTTGACCAACAAGCGTGATGGAAGGACTGAGAAATCGTAGTCAGCAGCTCCACAAATTCACGAGCTTTTGGCAGTCGGCACTCCACTAGGATGGGCTGTCGTCAATGGCTATTGATTTAGGTCCCAGAACTGTCTTGCTGAAAGCTAGTCCGTAGAACATGAATTCTATTTTACTTGAAATATAGGTTGATTGGGTTACTTCGTCGAGGAGGCAGACGAGTCAAGTTCCTCAGATAGTCTATTTTGGAAGGGGAATTTGTTTGTCTTGCATTTTTCCGATGGAATTTGTTATGTTGTCTGCTAATTATAAAACAGACCACCACCATTAGGATTTCTTATTTTTTTAAAAGCCATATTGGTAATTTAGTATTTTAACTATCATGTCAAACCAATTTTGTACATCTCCCACAAAATATATATAAATATTATTCTTATGATAATAACAATTAATTTTTGAATAAAATAAATTTCCTGTGGCTACAACTAAGGTCAACCTCGGTTTGATTTAATTGAAACTTGGATTCGCTGATGAAATTGTTGTTATTTTAGTACCACCAAGAAATGAGACGCCATGCAACATGACAAGATTCCATCTCTCACCATCTTATCCCTGATACTCTCCCACCTCCACATGCCTCAAAAAAAAAAAAGCATTTTACTCAATAAAAATCTACTACTAGCATTCATTCATTCATTTATTTATTTTGAAATCTCTTCGTCCGGTGATAAAACTAATCCACGGAATTTGATAGATAGAGTGGTTTTATCAAATCTAACAGTCGTCATGCACTAAACACTCGAAATAAAGCAATTACTTAGTTTCGCTATTATGACAGCACAGCCGATCTCATTCCCTATGATTTGATTATTAAATTCAAAGGATGAAAATATATTCTCTCTCTTGTCGCTCGGGACTCAGATCTGCTCTGCTCTCACTCGCACTGGCTCTCATCCTCTTCTCCTCCTCGGCTTGCTTTTTACCTTGGCGCCTCCCTCCACCTAGGGCTTTGGTTTTCTCTTCTCTAAGGACCGAGATCCGGTCCAGAGCTTATCAGGTGAGCAAGGTCATAGGATCTCGGCCTGAATCGGTTTCCGTTTCGATCATTTCAGTGATGAAATCTTCTTCGTTCCGATGGTGTTTGTCTTGAAAATTTGAGTCACTATGTTCGGTTGATGGGTCTGTCATCGTCTCGCTTCTATCTCCATTTTCATTTCTGGTATCTCTAATTTGAATTTTCTTTCACCGTGCATTTACGGATTTAAGGGGAAAAAAATACGCATGGATTCATCTTTTTTTAAGGGAAGCATGCGTTGGTTCATTGAATTTGGCTGTACTCTTCCTCTCGTTCGTTAAATTCGGCGGCATTTTTATTTTAGAGTGACTCTTTTCTTTCTTTCTTTTCTTTCCTTTTTCTTTTTTCTTTTTTTTGTTTTGTTTTCTATTACTACGATTCGAAATACCTTGATGCGGTTTCTTGGTGCGGTGCGTTATTAGAGGAGAGGTCTTTCTTTTTCTTCTTGTGGATAGCCGACTTTTAGCGTGATTTTTTTTTTTTTTTTTTTTTTTGGCTTTTCTAACGGACAAGGTAGGTTAGTAAATGCCAAACGTGATTAGAAACGTATGAACTCGTCCTCTTGTGTTGTTCTGCTTTGTATGTATAGTAAAAATTGTGGTTGATGACTGATATTAGATTTTTTTCAGTGTTTACAGGGTTTGTGTCAACCTGCCTGCTTTGAGGTCAATTTTTGCAGATTTTTTTTGTCATTCCCCTTTAAAAAAATTAGGATCTCTTATCAGGATAGAAGAAGCAGTAGAAATTTGGTGGAAGTGAGGTCACTGGCTGAAGTTTTGGTGCAGGGGTTGTATTTCTGTTGGAGGGTCTTTATTAGTTTAATTGTACTGGTTGTGGTTATATGATCCTTTGACTGTTGTTGTAGAAGGACCTATAATAGAATTTGTTTGCTAACATGATGAGGGGGAGAGCAGATGGTGCTCAAAAGAAACACCTGGTCCCGTCATTGTGTGTCATGGTGCTCATTTTAGGATTTCTATTCATATACTATGGTTCTCTCTTCAGTCCTCGGGAACAGCATGCTAGCTCTGCTTTAGAGTATGGTAGTAGATTCTCAAGATCATTTGGTTGGAGTAGTGATGATAGTAGAGAGGTTGGCAAATCAGATGAGTCCAGTTTTGGGCTGGAAGGTGGCGATAACAGTCTAGCACCCAAAAGCTTTCCTGTAAGTGCTTGTTCAACCAGCTGTTTCTGTTTGTGATCATTGACTATCATGTTTACTGAATTCAGTCATTTTTGTTTTGCCTATGAAGATCTGTGATGATCGGCATTCAGAGTTGATTCCATGTCTAGACAGAAATCTTATTTATCAAACACGATTAAAGTTGGATCTGTCGTTAATGGAACATTATGAGAGGCACTGCCCCCAGCCTGAGAGGCGTTTCAATTGCTTGATCCCTCCACCATCTGGTTATAAGGTCAGCTTGGGTGTGTCCTATTGAAAATGCCTATGGATATATGGTTGCCCCATGGTTATCATGTATCTTTTAAACTTATGCTGAATGTGTTATTACTTACGTGTTATAGATTCCAATCAAGTGGCCAGAAAGTCGAGATGAAGTGTGGCGAGTGAACATACCTCACACTCACCTCGCACATGAGAAGTCTGACCAGAACTGGATGGTTGTCAAAGGTGAAAAGATTGTATTTCCTGGAGGTGGAACGCATTTTCATTATGGAGCTGATAAGTATATCGCATCACTTGCAAATGTAAGTTTAATTTGCTTATAACATTATCAATGAATGTACTATGGGACGCTAGCAATTTTCTGGGCATTTTACCATATTCTAATTCTTATCGTGATTTGTTTGTACATTCTGAAGATACTTATGTCTATAATCTAGGACCGCTAAATCATCTCAGTACTGCCAGTGCATTTTTCATGTTTGCTGTGCATTTGTTCCTTTAATGCGTGCCTTAAATGGATGATAAAATGAATGAACTTGTTCCTGGTTTGGATTGACAGATGCTTAACTTCACAAATAATAATTTGAATAATGAGGGAAGAATTCGGACGGTCTTCGATGTTGGTTGCGGAGTTGCAAGCTTTGGAGGATATCTTCTTTCCTCAAATATTATAGCAATGTCTCTAGCACCAAATGATGTTCATCAAAACCAGATTCAATTTGCTTTAGAGAGAGGAATTCCTGCATACCTTGGTGTGTTAGGGACGAAGAGACTTCCTTACCCTAGCAGATCTTTTGAACTTGCTCACTGTTCTCGTTGTAGAATTGATTGGCTTCAAAGGGATGGGATCCTCCTGCTTGAGTTGGATAGGGTGCTTCGACCAGGTGGCTATTTTGCCTATTCGTCTCCTGAAGCATATGCTCAGGATGAAGGGGATCTTAGAATATGGAGAGCAATGAGCGCACTGGTTGAACGAATGTGTTGGAAAATTGCTGCCAAAAGAAATCAGACAGTTATATGGGTCAAACCTTTGACCAATGACTGTTACATGAACAGAGCACCAAGCACAAAGCCTCCTCTATGCAGATCTGATAATGATCCAGATGCTGTTTGGGGTGTCCCAACGGAGGCTTGCATTACTCCTTATTCTGAACGTAAGTATCCTTTTTGCAACGATCATGTATATTTCTTTCTTTCTATCTTTTCTTACTTTATGTTACAAAAATAATTGAATTTTCTTATTGCTTATTTTGTCATTTCTGAATATTTAGCACTGCTTGTGACTAATATGTGGCTAGGCTTTTTGACTTGCTTGTTGAGCTCTTATTTGAGGAGACTGGCTATGCAAGAAACTATTTAGAGTAATCTTTTTGATCATGACCTCATTGTGAAAAGATTTGTTCACGAATGTTTTATGGTTGTTTATCTAATAATTGCCGTGCTCATCTTTGCTAAAAGGGACTTATTGTTTCGCTTTGGATCTGATATAAGTTTTTTGGGGTTCCGGCATGTCATATGCCAAGTGTAAAACCATATGTATCTGATCAATTATTTAATGTCTAGAGATCTGCTATGTAGATGTCCTTTTTCATTCAATTGGATATGGTGTGCCCTATACAAACTATAGAGTATCATATTTTTGCAGATGGTAAATATGTGCTTTCAATGCAGTATGCGAGTGCACGGGGTGTGGGTGGGCAATAGGGTTATTAAGTTGCTTTGATTTATTTTATCATGTGCCACTAATTGTCTGATCTTGAATTTAGTCCATTTTGAAAGTCAGTTGGCATATGCATGCATGCATGCAAGTTTTAGGGCTTCAATTGTTATGGTAACAATGTTTTACTTGTCATATAACCTATAATTATGAGAACCACTAAGGACCACTGTGCTTGTGCTGCCTCATGAAGGACCATGCAAGTTGTACCGAACCAAAAGGAGCCAAATGTTTGTTTCCTTTTTTTATTTCTTTTGAAAATAATGATGGGAGTACCATGTAGAAGAACACTTTGGGAAACAATCCCAAGATCTGAACACACAATTTCCACCAATGGGAGAGGCTGAGAGGGCTGCAACCATTAGGCTATTGCCTTGTTTACAAGAGGAACTGAATCTTGTTTTAGTCATTGTCAACTTTGATGCCTTTGATGGTAAAAGAAGGCTCTACAAATTGTGTACCTCATCTTCACACAAACTTGTTGTTTCCCATGGAAATTCTAAACTGCATACAAAATGTTCTCATCACTAATGAAGATCTTAGATGCCCATTATGTGGACCCTATGATTTTTTTTTGCTGCTCATTTTGTTGTCCTCAAAAGATATTGAAATTGAAAATTGTGGTAACTTCCAATATATTTTCATTTTTGCAGAGAACCATAGAGATAAAGGGAGTGGATTGGCTCCTTGGCCAGCTCGCTTAACCACACCTCCTCCCCGCCTTGCTGATTTTGGTATTTCCAGTGAAACATTTGAAAAGGACACGGTAACATAGCAAACTTTTCTGGTCTTTAAGCATTTTTATGTGGATGTTTTTTGGTGTGCCACTTAGTGGAAGCATACAAATTAATATATAGAGTTGCAGATGGTCATTAAAGCTGAGTTTGGTGTCTCATATTCGCTCATATGCTGCAGGAAATTTGGCAACAAAGGGTTGAGAGTTATTGGAGCCTATTGAGTCCAAAGATACGGCCAAGCACTCTGAGGAACTTGATGGACATGAAGGCAAATATGGGATCATTTGCGGCTGCCCTCAAAGACAAAGATGTTTGGGTGATGAATGTTGTGCCAAAAGATGGACCAAATACCCTCAAATTAATTTATGATAGAGGCCTACTAGGCACCGTGCATGATTGGTAAGCAGTTGTCTTATTTGTACATACCTAGGTTTGAGACTTTAGAACTATGCATCTATTTCACCAAACAGGAATCTCATTTTACCCGCTTATTGCCACTTATAAGTCACCTTGCAGAGTCAGGCAGTGGTACTTGTTTTCATGAAGGAAAAATCAATATTGGTGGTTAGTCAATTAATTATTGTTGAAATGTTCATCATAGGACTAACTGCTATGCTCCATCTTCAAGTAGGAGCTTTTAAATTGATTAGAGTAACTGCCAGGGCAACCTAAAATGTCAGTGTGGATATCTTGTCAAAATCTCATTAATGCATCTGGGGATAGCTTTTTTTCCAAAGTTTAATTTGTTGACTTTTAAACTGTATTACTTGTTTGTAAGTAATAAGTTCTGATAAGGCTCATGTCATGATGGAATTTTATACTTTTCATGCTGTTTCTGATTTGGTATGGTCTCTGTCATTACTGAAATTCAAGATTGTCTTAATATTTGGTGTTAAAACATTGAAGCAGATTTTTAACCTCAGTTAAATATCCCTGTATTTTTTATCTGTTCTCTTGTTGGATGCTACAATTGTTTTTTTATCTGTTGCAATATGCTTAGATGTTTAAAAAATGCCTTCTCACTACCATCCATCTCCCTTTCAATATGATCCCTCCCGCCCAAAATCCAAGTCCTCTTCGTTCAGGTTGTGGCCTAACCTGTGCTATATTTGCTAGTCCATCTTAAGCTGTTCTTCCTTGTTGAAGGTTTTGTTGATAACGCTAACAACACTTCTTCTTCCTAGTGTTATAACTTTAAAAAGAAACACGTCTTGGTTGTGTAGCCTCCAGAGGACAAAATTTTGACAGTTGATATCAACCATTTTCTTGGGTTTCTTTTAGATTGCGAGGTGAAATTTTGCATATAACAGGACCTCTCTGACCTATGCTGATGATATGTATGTACTTGGTGTCGCAGCCAATATATATATATATATATATATATATATATATTAATATATATATAGAGAGAGAGAGAGAGAGAGAGAGAGAGAGAGAGAGCCTGGCAAACGAATGCTATTTTATCTTTTAATTCAGCAAATTTGGATTTTAATGATTAATCTCAATTTTGACAGGTGCGAAGCGTTCTCAACGTACCCTCGAACTTATGATCTCCTCCATGCTTGGACTGTCTTCACTGACATCGAGAAGAACGGGTGCGGTGCCGAAGACCTGCTTATTGAGATGGACCGTATACTCAGGCCAACTGGTTTCATTGTTGTCCGTGACAGAAGGGCAGTCATTGAGTTCATCAAGAAGTATTTGACAGCATTGCATTGGACATCGGTTGCTGTGGTGGATGCTGAGCCTAACTCGGATTCAGAAGATGGTGAGATGGTATTTGTTATCCAGAAAAGGATGTGGCTTATAGATGAAAGCCTCAAGGATTCAGCATGAAAATGCTTAAATCGCTTCGAGCTCCTTTGGTTTGCTCCGTTGTTTGTGCGGTTGTGCCGAAAAAAGATCAGCCTGAGCGCCTTTGCTCGACGCAGAATTGGTTCTTCACTTTTCAACCTCAGTATCATGCAATTTGTAGGCCTGGTCCACTGCTGTTATTTCTTTCATTCTTGCCTGAAGTTTTTCTCTTTTTAAAAAAACAAAAATCTTTTTAGATGATATATAGCAGGAAGGCACCGCCGGCACTTTTGCACGATTTTGTGGACTCTGGCAGGTCTTAACTAATTGAAGATTGGCTGCCAGCCCACGAAAATAAATCCGAGTTGCTCTGATGTCGTCTTGTGGCTTTACTTGTTGGGCATCTCCATATCATATCCGCACGTATATTCTATTATTCTATACAGCCTTGAGTTTGGAGACGTTTTAAAATTTATATGCAAATTCAGGATATCTCTCATCCTATTTCTATTTTCTCCCTTTTATTTACGTAACGAACGACTGTCAAGTATTCCAATAAAAAATAGAAATAAATTAGCTTTCTTGGTAGAATTAGCGATAAATATCAATAAGACAAAAGTGGGGCATTTAACCATGAAGTTTGGTTTGAACGGCACCGCCCCTGCCCGCCGTTGCGACCCTTCTTTCGGCCTTCATTCCTTCAAACATCTGGCTTAACGTAAAAGCCATTTTTCACTATGCAAAATCACAGCTATCCATACTCCATAATACAAAATCTCAGCCATCCAATCTTTTATGTACCGTGAATCAAACATCTTTCGGTTTTTTTTTTTTTTTTTTTTTCTGAAAAGAAGATTAGAGCTCATTCCTCTGTACCGGAGATATTAGAAGATTTTCTATAATGGCACTACAAAAAAAAAAAAAAAAAAAAAAAGCTACCGAAAGAATTTTAAAGCGCCCTTTTCTAGCTTAAGCAAATGTGAGGCACTGAAAAGAATTAAAGGAAATATTTGGTTCATAAAATCTTTAGGACACTAAAATGATAATGTCATATTACCATGTTTGGTTTGTATATTCAGAAAAGTTGATGGATATTTGAAATTATCATAAGGCAATTTGATTTCCAACCAAAAAAATTAAGTAACTTAAATTGTTAACAGATGGAAATCTTTATCTTACTTTTTTTTTTTTTTTTTTTCAAAATTACCTCTCAAAGCAGAGAAGAAGAACCCATTTAATATAATATGTTATATTAAAATTTTAATTAAATTTTTATTACATATTAATATAATTATATTTATATATTTATTATTATAATAATTATAGTATTTTTTATACTTATATATTAATAAAATTTAATATTCTATAGTATAATATTAAATTTATCATATAATTAATATAATTTAATAATATTATTAAATTATTATTATTTTCATAATATAATATTTTTTATTTTATTTTATATTAGAATAAATAGTATATATTATGAATATAATATATTATTATAAATATATAAATATTTTTGTTAATATAACAAATATAGTGGCTATTATTATTATTATTATGATAATACTATATATATAGTATTATCAATAATATTAAAAATAATATCTTGTAATATTTATTTTTAGCTATCATATAATTAATATAACTTAATAAAATTGTTACATAATAATAATAATAATACATTACTATTTTATATTGTATTTATTTTATGAAATAATAAATAGTATATATTATGAATATAATATATAATTTATATTACAAATATATTAATACCTTTGTTAATACAATAAATATATATTTATTATTATTATGATATTATATATTAATTATTATACTATATAATATTATTAATAATAATATTTTTGTAATATTTAATTATATTAAATAGTTATAATAATTATTTATAAATAATATTATGTTCTAGTAATAATATTATTACTTATAGTAATATTATGTATATTATATTTATAAATATTTAATTTTTATAATATATTTTAAATAATTATTTATATTAAAATATAATATATATTTTTATATAATATGTAATTATAATAATTATATTAAATATTTATATGAGGTTGACTTTGCTACATTTAAATGTAGCCAAGCCTAAATCTAGTCATCTCTCCTATCCTTGCATGGATCTCAAAGATAAAAAAAAATAAAAAAAAATGAAATAACTTCAGGACCATTGTGGATCTAAAAAATAAAAAAAAGGGATAGCTCCAAAACCTATATGAATCTAAGGACGAGAAAAATAATCAGATTCTGAACTTCACTGCATTCGAATGTAACTAAATATACCTCTATTTATAATATATTTTATTATTATGTATTAATTATATATTTTATATAATATTATTAATAATAATTTTATCATATTATATAAAAATAATATAATTAATTATTATATATTTTATATAATATATAATTATTATATTTAAAATATTACTTTGCTTTAATTTTTTTAATTTAAAAATCTAAATTTTTGATAATTTAACTTGTCAACCAAATATGTCACCAATATAAACCAAATAAAGGTATTTTACATGTTCAAACATTTAAATTCCAAGAACCATATGTTTAAAAATGTAATGCCATAATAGAAGCTTGCTAATGCAAAGACTTGCTAAAAATGTATCTCGACTTTAAAAAAAGAAAAATCATACAAACGGAGATACACACGAATCCAACTAAGACTTTTCTAAGGGAGGTTAACATATGCATAATTGCATGTTCAAAAATGCATGTCACCATTCACTTTTTTCAAAAAAAAAAAAAAAAAATCTTGACAAAAATTTCATAGGCCTAGAGATACAAATTTCTTGTGAATAATGGTACAATTCGATTGGACAAAAAAAAGCTAGCTTTTGAGTCTACCTCCAATTAAAAAAATATATATCACCAAACCAACTTAGACCATAATAATGAAGATTTTGCTTAATGATGCAAAATTATAGACGATAATAACTATAAAAACCTTAACCTCAAACTAGTTAAATTTGACAATATAAACCCTTTTTTTTTTTTTTCGTTCAACTTTATTCTAAATCATATCTTTTATAAATAAATTGATAAAAACCACATATCGGCATATATCAACGCTAATATGATAGTTCCATCTTATTCAACCTCTCTGCAAGAGACCCCACCCTCTATCTTCCTATCTCCACTGCAGTCTGTCACATACATGTATAATAGAGTTGTAATGCATTAGTAACCATTAATAGATTAAAGCCACCCACCAAAAATGGAGAGCAATAGCACCATGATTTGAAAAAGTTGCATGGAACGATATTCAAGGCAGAAATACCCCATTACTCTTGGCAATGATTCCACTTCCTTCGTTGAATTAAAGCCGCATTTGAATCATTGTTTAAAATCCAATCCAATATTTGAAAAAGATTGAGAGAGAAAAAAAAAAGAATTGAAATACCATATACCCCATCATTCCATTAGTTTTCCATACCAAAAAGTGATGAATTAGCAAACCCAATCCCAAAACAATCCAAGCAACGATCCAAATGCACCCTAAAGGCATTGACCAGAATATCAAAACGTGCCCACAAGTACCAACCTATGCTAACACAAAATATGAAAGCATTCTGGTTCATTAATTAAAAGGCAACTCCAAATTAAAATAAAAATCAACTAAAGAGAAGAGATAAGTGATAATTTGAAGTAGGATAGTCTCTCAGTCTAAGTGATAATTAGCACAAGGAAGAGACTTATTTGATGTATATGGGAGATCCTTTCTATAGGATCGAGAGAACTTAGGCTACTTCAATCTGTATTATTTTTACTTCTCCCTCCCTACTAATAACTCTGACCAAGATAAAGAGATGGTTGAAGATCTCACAACAGCTAACTTATAAAGCTATTACAAGTCCCAGCAATGCATGGCACAACTTCATAGGATAGTCTCTCAGTTCTACCAGTTGGCATTGGATAGAAACCACAAGTATTCAGTATTCAGAGTTGAAAACTGGAGATCTTACCGTTGTCAAGATTCTCTGACTCATAAAAAAGAAGCCTTTTATTTGTCAAACTTCATATTTCACGATGATATTCAGGAAGTTCTTGGCAATATAAGAGGAACAAGTAATAGAATTAGCAGTGAAGAGGCTAGTGACTTCCCATTGGTTACTGAGCAATCATTTGATAAGAACCTTGAAGCTTCATTTGTGCAGGATACTTTTCTTTGGCAGTTTGGGCTTCTTCTGAATGTGGTTCTGAACAAAGCACAGGAGGTAATTGACATATAGCACAAAAATAAAGGGAGTATGAACAAAAGTAATAGTTCAATAGGATACCTTCTGCCTTTCCAAAGCCTCAACATCTGTCCTCTCCTTCCAATTGCTCTTACGCAATTTGATAGGTCGATTTCCAACATATTTACCTAAAATGGTTGTGTGTGGGAAGAGCCATGTAAGATGTAGTTACTGAAGGCAATAAATATGGTTTTGCCTAAACAAAAGCATGTTATATGGCAATTTTACAAGCTGAGAGATGAAATACGCATTCTCTTGAAAAAAAGAGGGAATATGTACCATTCATCTCCTTCAATGCTGCTGCAAGGTCCGAAGCATTTGCAAAACTAACAAATCCATAACCTCTTGTTTTTCCAGTCCTCTTGTCTCTCACTACCTAAAAGCAAAACATTCAAATTGAAAAGAGTTGTTATCATTAAAATTAAATATTTGAATTAAAAACTGCACTTATCTGCAAAGGATAAGGCCACTATATGGCCCGTGATTTTCAATGCTGCTACAGACTCTGGTTAGCAGCTCAGTTTGGGTCAACTAGAAAGAAAGGCTTTGGTCAATCTAAACAATGGAAGTTTACTCTTCTGGCTATGAGACAGTGGTCATTCCATACATCACATCTTTAAAACCAATTTCACTGCTAATAGGCTGCATCTAATACAACCTTATCCTGAATGCCATTCAGAATCTAAAGGTAAAGGAAAGTTACACTAATTGAAGCTAGGATGACCATGATTCTGTCATGAAAGTAGGAAAGTTCAAGATAAAGTGGGGGATAATAATCAAACTACAGCATTGTCTAGAGTTTCCAATGGAAGAAACTTTCACATGGAGCCATCAAACAGTATGGATGCTGAACACCAAAAATTCTGAAGCATTAGTATTTGACAAGAGCAATGCAGGTGAGAGGAAGCATCTTTACATGATGCGATAGTACTTGCCAAATTTGGCTGATGCATCTCACTTGTTTCCTCCCATGAACATAAGAGTGAGAACCAAACAAGAGAAGGTGTATTTTGTCAGAAAAAAGGGAGAATTAAAAGATAGGTGCACAATGGAAATGTTTGGTCAGCCATTCAGCTGATGAATTTGTGCTATAATAGTAGGCATAACTTGAAAAGAAACTCACTCTTGCCATGTTGAAGGAGGGAAACCTTGAGAATGCTTTTGAAAGAACATCATCATTGACTTCATTGCCCAGATCTCCGCAAAATAAACGGAAATCATCTGCAAAACATTTAAGAATGAGTGGACTTTGCACCTCTTTCACAGAAGTCGATGGCAAGCATCAGTTTATGACAAGCAAACTTCTATTTGTAAGTGGAGCAATAAGAGAGTGTTATGGGAAAGCAACTGGATGGACAGCATTACCTACAGTGAGACTAAAGTATGGCATCTATAACTGGTATTCAATATTGATATATTCAGACAGTGCAAAGCAGTAGTTGCAAATACATAAGACAATGTCTTTTAGTATACATTTTCATATGCATAGTCGCATTTAATTCTTTACACTAGACCTGGTTAACAACATGTTCCATGGAAGCCAAATAAAACACAAGAAAGCAGGATTGATCATTTAATCCACATCCAAAAGTGTGAGAATACATGGGAAGGACCTATTTTTGTGATGGTCTATATCATGTCAAACCCCTCATATCTTTCCTAGTTTGATCAAACAATATCCCTTGACCTAATCTACGACGAAAGACAAAAAAGTTAACTTATATACACAAGCATGGACACAGATCCCATAAACAAGTTTCATTCCAAACCAGAATGTTCCAAAGTTCAAACACCATGAACTTAAATAAAAAAGATCAGGAAGGATTTCCACATGAATCTACACAAGCTTCACTTCTGAACAAAATCCTTTAGCAAAAAGCTTTGCCCCATTAATATAACCAGCCCCATAAAGCAATGGTAGATTTCCACATTTAACTCACCATGTCTTTCATCATAAAACAAGCTTGAAGCTATCAATACAAAAACTGCATGACAGAATTTTTAGAACAACACTTGAACTACTAATCTAAAGATAGCAGGACAAAAAGTCAGTCAATATGGGTCTTAGCTTTTGTATGATAATTTTTATAATTACATTAATAAAAATTAATATAATTTTTACACTGTACCTCCAAAATTCTATATTGCCAAGCACTTTAAATTAATAATCCATACTAATAATAAGGAAAGGAACACATGAACTTAACCATATCACAGCCTCAATATATGTTCGGTTCTAACTGGAGGCACCAACAATTGCCAAAGTGTGAATTCAGACATATCAAATGCACAACAATTGAGCATATAAATATATGAAATTAGTTGCTGAACATACTCTCTGGCCATTCTGTCAATGTTGGATCCTCCCAACTTTGGCCAGCTGCTCTACGAGGTATTGCTCTCTTTTTTGTTTCAGCTTTATGCTCAACTTCACTACTAGCTAGTGCAGCTTTCACACTTTCTAGCGCCTCTGGTGTAATGGTCTGAGCATCCCGCTGGAAAAGTTGCTGTGCCTATAAACATGAAGTTAATGGTCATGCAATCTGTGAGGTAAAATATGAATATATATTCTTATCTAGAGCACCGAAAATATGTGCGTGCGGGCACACACATATTTGTTAATTTTACATTAAAAAAAAAAAAAGCCTCTAATGTTATCAGTGGTCAAAATCAAATATATTCATAGGTGATTTCTAATTACTTATAAGTATGACGAGGGAACCAATCTTGTTCCTCATCCAGGTTCCACGTATTATCCATCCAGGTCCCGTGTATTATCCAACAAACTAAGAAAGCCTTGAAAATCTGGTCATCTGTGAACATGGACATTTTGCATACTTACATTCTCCCAAAAACGTTCTAGTAGTAATTTGATCGTGCATCCAGAGGTTTGCAAATTTAAATGACAAGGAAGTAAACTTCTTGTGCCATAATTCTGTTGACTTACTAATCTGGAGGTCGTTCCTCTAAATTGAATAGCACATGACACCTCCCTAGATTTAGATTTGTGATCAGGTAGGCTTTGCCAGCCAAGTTGCACTTTTAATTGCATGGGATTATAAAAAGTTGGTAGATATGGCGTATCTTTCTTGAAAATGGGACCAAAACTTTTACCGGGAGGACCAGAGATCACAACTTTTCCTTCATCACACACATCTTCAACCTTGTTTCTTCGTACAATCTCTTGAACATAAAATCTTTTGCACTAATTATCAGCATCAATAATATAATCCGCAAATACTATCAATTCTATCATATTTTCAATAATTTGAAACAGAAATATGGACAAGAAGAAGCCGGAGGAATGACCTGCTGATACTGAGGAAGCGAATAGACCCCGGAGACTACCTGAGCCGCGCCAGGGTATGCCGGCGGGAAGGACTGCGGCGCCGGCGGTACCTTGACCGGCGGAGGGATCTGGGGCGGCGGGACGTATGATTGCTGGATCGTGGGATCGGCGTTCTGGAGATGGAACGGGAGAGGGAAGTAGGAAGATGCCTGATAGGCGTACTGGGACGATGCCGAGGGATTCGAATTCGACGTCGAAGCCGATTCTGTCGACATGATGGCTTCCAAGAGAGGGGAAAGACCGCAAATTTGAGCACGAGAAATGGATCTGAAACCCTGGATTTGGAAGGCACGAGGGGTTTGGGCTTTGCAAGGACGCCAGAAATCTAGGGTTTGGAGCAGCTGGGCGAAGAGGAGCTTGGAAAGCCGATTCGGAAGGAGAGTAGGGGGTTTGTGTTTTTAAACTCATGAACCGGATCAGACCAAGATCAGTATGACTTGACCCGACATGACGTGTTCATAGCCCTGACTGATTCTAATTAAGTTATCATTAAGACTTAAACTTAATAATAATATTATAATATTGAAATGCAATATTTCTAATTAATAAAAATTTGAATAAAGATTTTTAAAAATTATTTTTCTTAATATATTTATACAATCTAAATTGGTTTTGTATAAAATTCAGAGATGTTTATAATTTAAGCTTATAAGCCATGGCAAATTACAATTTAAATTTTAAACTTATCAAGATATCACATAAAAATAAAAAATAAAAAAATTTCATAATGTATATCATAATAAATCCTCCATCCATCTTCCTAAATAACGATCTACTTGAGAGAAATGAGTTCATCCTCTAAATCCTTAAGCCTACTCAGTCTCTTCAAACTTCATTATAGGTTCGACTTCGACTCTTAGACCACGTGACTAAAACTATACGATTTCAAAAGTTAATGGATAGTAGATGAATTTAAGTTCATGTAATATCTTTTTTTTAATTCAATATAAAATTATTTTTAAGATATTACATGTTAAGAATGAATAATGCAAGGTAGAAATTGCACTCTTCGGTGAGATGGTGACGAGTGGAATGAGGCTGAACGAGTTTGGGTTCTCCCATGCTTTGAATGCTTATATGGGCTCGCAGGATTTACACCATGGAAGAGAAGTTCAAGGTTATCTCATTAGACTTGGATATGCATGCAAAGTTGGGAGACATCAAGGCTGCAGGTACTGTTTTCAAAGAGATAGCTTGGCCTGGAATGTTTTCATTGCTGGATGTGTTCTTATGGGTATGGTAACTGGGCTTTGAGGTTGTTGATGGACATGAAGCTATCTGGAATGCTTTCAAATGTATTTACTTTGCCGAGTATTCTTTAAGGCTTGCATTAGGATACGAATGTTTTATCTGGGACAACAGATACATGGTACTCTGAGCAAGGCTGCTGGCTCTAGTTCGGATATGTTCGCAGGTGTTGATTGTTAATATCTATGCCAACTACGTTCATTCAGGAAATGCAAGGAAAGCTTTAATTTGATTCCGGAGCAAGATTTAATTTCATGGAATGCTTTGATCTCGAGATGTTCATACAGTAGAAGTGCAATACCTTAAAAATAGTTTCCATTGGATTAAAAAGAAATATGTTTTATGCTTATAGCTCAAGTTCATTTATCCATTAACTTTTGCTCAAGTTTTGGGCTGCCCATTAACGGGTTAATTGGGTCAAATGGGCTTGGAATGTTACAAATGGTATCAAAACCGATCCAAGTATGCGAAAGTTGATTGGGCATAAGGAAAGGACTACTAATGGGACGATGGTAAAATTCCGTCATAGCATGGAGCCATCCTTTCAGCATCAACGATTTGTAGATTTTGATTAGCATGTGATGTTACGTGTGATGTAATACCTCAAAAAATATCTCAAAAATAGTTTCGTCCCATATTGGATTAAAAAAAAAAAAGTATTATATGTTTATATATCAAGTTCACCTTCTATCCATTAACTTTCATTCGAATTTTGGACCATATAATTTCAAACCCATTAATAAGTTAATTGAATCTGTGTGAGCTTGGGGCATTACAAAAAGTGATACTCTTTTTTTTTTTTTTTTTTTTTTTTTTGGGTTAAGATGAGGAAGGTTTAAGCTTTAATAACCATACTTTCGATCCTTCTTAAATTTGTCTTGAGCTTATAAGCTACTAATGTGAGCAAAGAAGTTCATGCCCTTGCTATCAAGACAAGATGTTTACTGGATCCGCATGTTGTAAATTGCCTTACTGACGCATAGGGGAAAGCGTAATTGCATTGAGGAGGCCATGGGAGTTCTCAAGGAATGCCCATTCGGCCTTCACATCTAATATCATAGCTTACACTCTGAGTGGGTATGAAACTTTTTATGTGAGCTTTAGCTTGACTTATTTGTCTTAAGTTGCCTCCTCAATGCTTGCGCTGGTTCATCTGCTTTATGAGCAAGGGAAACAGATACGTGTTCATGCGCTGAAGATGGTTTCCTGTTTGATGTGTTCGCTGGGAATGCACTCGGCAACATGTATGCCAAGCGTGGGAACATAGGGAATGCTTCCTTAGCTCTCTTTGAGATACGAGATACATGAGAGAGGGGTCGTCTCGCGGTCTGCGATCATTGGATGGCTTGCACAGCACGGGCACGGGAAGGAGGCATCGAATTTTAATCTCACAGGATGCTGTCTCTTTGCGCCTGTGGTCACGCTGGTCTTTAACGAATGAAAACAGTAATTTGAATCGATGGGAGAGCTGTATGGCATTGAACGAACTCACAAGCGTTATGCCCGCATGCTTGACATTCTTGGCCGTGCTGGGAGATTAAATGACGCAATGTGCTTGCGGATGGCATGCCTTTCGAAGCCAATGCTTCAGCATGGGGAGCACTTCTATGGGCATCCAGCGTGCATAAGAACATAGAATTGGAAAGGAAAGCAGCTGAGATGCCCTTTGCTCTTGAGCCAGAGAAATCTGGAACCCATATACTTCTCGCTAATATTTAAGCTTCGGCTGGTATGTGGGACGGTGTTGGCAAGGTGAGAAGGTTGACGAAAGATTGCAGGGTGAAAGGAGCTTGGCATGAGTTAGATGGAGGTGAAGGGCAAAGTGCACACTTTCATTGCGAGAAACAGGGGCCATGAGATGACTGCAAAAATATATGACATTGGTAGATGGAGGGTTTATTCTATACTATCATTGAATATAGAGATAGATGAAGATTTTATTATGACATATGATATGTACTGTAAGTTTTTTTTTTTTTTTTGATATTTTATTAAGCCTAAGGTTTAAATATCTCTAAAATTTAAAATATAGTACATTTTATGCAAATAAAATTTCAAAAAAGGACTTGGTGTAATGATTTTTTAAGCCATCTACAAAATGGTTATAGGCTCGAACAAACTGCTCATTATTTCAAATATGGACTATTTCATACCTATCTTTTCAAGTTTTATGTTCATTCTATATTTTAATTTTACTTTTTTAAATTACAGTATTAGTTTCAAATAGATATATTAAAATATTTATTTTATATAAATACCATAATATGACAATTAATATTATAATTATAATATAACAAATTATTAGTATAAAATATTATTATTTTCTAGTTCTATAATAAAAAGTAACAATATTACAATATTATATTCTAATTCATAATATGTTAACATATTGTGATCTACAATAAGCTATTAATAATAATGTTATAATATCATAATATTATATAATAATTATAATACATCAAGAATACTACAATAATACCATACATGTTATTAACAAATATTTAATCAGCTTAATAATGAGAAATTATTAATATTTCTATGAAATGGTTGAAAAAATAAAATCAAAAATAGTAATGAACAAATGACAATATGTAGTTGAATATACTTTTACAATATATCATTATAATAATATATTATTAGAAATTATATGTTATAGTAAATTAATAATAATTTTATTTGTATATTCTTATTATATTTTAATATATTTTATTATGGTACGTGGTAATTTATTGTGTGATTATATTGTATTTAATATTTCCCATGAATCACAAGCTCTTTACTAGTTTGAAAATAATATCATTATGATATATATCATATTAATATGATAAAATAATTATTATTATAATATAATACCATATTGTTATCATGTACATAGTATTTGAAATATCGATAGTATAATATATTATTTATTACTTTATAATATATTGTATTTATGTATTTGTTGAATAATTTATGATAGCCTAACAATTCACTTTATGTGACTTTATATGAAGGCCTTGGAGGTCACTGTCTCTCTCCTCCGCTCTTCTCCCGGCGTTCTCCGTAGAATCTAGGGTTCCGATAAACGGGCGAGCCAGGTTCCTTCTTCCTCAGACTCCTTCCTCTTCCTAAAAAGCGAAGACGGGTAATGGCTGCGGAAACATCTCGATCAATCGGGAAGAAGCGCGCCCGGGACGAGGAGAGCCTTCTGGATACGGGAGATGTCGATGAAACCCTAGGGCTAGGTGATCATCTCCATCTCCTCTTTTCTTTGGCTTATTATTATATATTTTTTAATGTCTAAATCCTAGTCCTCATTGTCTTTTCTTGATCCTGACTTTTTTAAAACAAAGAGATTTTTTTTTTTCCCATAAAGATAGTGTTGATGGAGACGAGAAAATCCAATCTAGTGGGTTAAATTAGAGGTATTACGAACGAGATAAATTCGCGTTTTTCATTTTTTTTTCAATGAGCTGTGCTCTGTGTGGCCCTAGTCCTGCTCTAGAGTCTTAGGGCTTCACGATTGATTTCATTAGTAGTTCAGCACGTCATGCTTATAATCATTTATGCTGAATTGTTAATTTGAATCGGATGACAGAACCGGTCCTACCTTGTCGCAGCTATTAATGTATGCCAGTTGATTTCACCGCTTAAATGGAATGCTTATGTTGTATTCTCAATTGAAGAATACTTGTAATATCCGTGGCCCGATTAATGTCCTAACCAGCATTATTTGGACAACAATGGCCAATAAAACCAAGCAAGGTCAATACATTAGCCGATTAGAAGCCAAGGATGGGTTTAATATTAAATTACATGACTTAAAAGTTAGCAAATAATATGCCATTACAGAGGCCCTTCTTCTATTGGGTGCAGGCAGGTACTGTCTTTAGTGTCAACACTATAACTGAAGCACCAACCTGGCAAGGGCACTGTGATTGGCTCGATGCTGCCTGGGCAGTCAGGGGTGACGTGTGCAAGACGCACACTAGGCCCACTGCAGTGTTACTATAAAACCAGCTAGAAAGTAGCATATCAATCACTAACTGGATAAAATGATTTAATTGTCAAGGCAGCGTATGATTTCTAATAAAGCCCCAGATCAGACCTTTTAACTCCCAAGCAATGATTGCAAGTTCTATGGATTAATGGGCAGGGATGGAGTTGTGTTGTGGTGATGGAAGAAATAGAGAACAAGAGTGGGAAGATTCCTGCAGTATGCTGGTTCTTTGCATCTGTTTCCTTGCATAGAAGTTTCACAGAAGAATATGCGATGATAGGGGGCCTCATGTACACAATGGAAGAGGAAATGGAGGGGAGAATAAGGAAAAGAGGATAAAGGAAGGTCAAACAAGAATAAAATAAAGAGATGAGGACAAGACTAGAGAAGATGTAATGAGAAAGAAGAAATAAAAAAAGGGCAATTAGGGGCTAACAATTTGATCCTCATCTGTTGTCGTAGTTCTCATTGTTGTTTTGAGAGTGGTGGGGGTCAACATGAAAAGGTTTAGATGAGGTCTTGACAATCAATCATTTTAGCATGCATTTAGATGTTATTTAAGTCATTTCACTAGATTGTAGACATCAATTAAACAGCCTAATTAATGATGTTTGCTTCATGTTCCCACTTCAACATTGCATTTGTGAATTTATCATTTGTCTCTCTTGAATGTTGCTAGTTTGCTTGACTTGATCATACCTTGAAATTTCAACAACTTGTATTTTGGTCTGAGAACTCTCATTCATTTCTAACTTTATCTTTTTGTAACTTCACCATGTCCATCTTGACATCTCAACATCTTCGTTTCTGTTAATATCTTTTTTTTAGTTCATAAACTTCTTTAATTGTCCTAATATTTCTGGTCATTCAACCATCCAGACTGCTATCTTATATGGCTTCATCTATAGTCTGTCTTTACTCTTTTCATAAATTAAAGGTATTATGGATAGTCAAGTTGGGGTATTTCCAACATGAATCTTCATTTCCAACATATCTTTCTTCTACATTATATCTAGTATTTGCTTATGTTCAATTTTATTTTGGTCTTATGTCTTCCAATGTTTTCCTCCAGAACTTCAGTTTGATGGTAAAATAGTCCAATCTGCAATCACAAGTAATTTATACATAGGGCAGTCAACTGCAATATGTGAAAATCTTTTATTATATGTAAAGATTATAAAATAACTACTGAGATGTCCATTGGGCATTCAATACACAGGGGTCTTGGTCTATTGGGAATGTGAAGTATTGATTTCTTGGGGAAAGAAAATCTGAAATAAATCATTCCCAAGAATTGGGATTCCTAAATCCCAAGAGATCAACACCACAAAACCATCTTCATGTAGAATAATATTACTTGATGAAAAAAGAAAATATTGAAAAACTAGGAATCTCAAGTTCTTATCCTGAGAAATTGGCATCTGAACCTATTTTATCTCTTCTAAATTGTCAACCGGATAGAAAGGATCAGAGTTGTCCACCATTCCTCTCACGTGCTTCACATATGCTGAGATCTAATTTTACATAATAACCAATAAGCTTGCCATCCTGCTATCATCCTGTATGTTGCTGTGAATTTATTTCCGTGTTTTGATGCTTGTTTCCAGTTGCATGTATTTGCATGTTTGTGGGTATGCATGTACTCATACACATGTGAACGTGTGTGAGAATGACTAATAATATCTTATCATGCAGATGGAGTATCTATTATTTCTGCCTGGTTTCAAAGTATAATCATTTTGCTTGTTTTACAATGCTTTGTTTGCAGAATTGATTGAATCTTACTTTCCTGTAACTATATAAATGCAGCGAATAATCTGACATTTAGTGATACGTTGATAGCTCTTCAAATGATGCGTGCACAGTTTCCAAATATTGAGAAGGTACATGTCCTAGTTCTTCATCAGTTTAGCCAACTTTACCAAATTTCAGCCAAGAGGCAAAGATATACTAATTTCATAAAATATGAATGTTTGTGATGATGTGTCCAAAGCTTTGACCTGGCAATAGTAACATGTATCAACATGTTCTTTGTCTCTACTTCTCAATAGCCTTCCACTTGAAATGAGTTTATGCTTAAGGAGAATGAAATCACCCCTGGTCTGAAGAACAAGTTTGTTGCTTTCGAACCAACTTAATTTAATGATTGCATCTCATTTTTAGAAGTTAACCACACAACTGACCGTGCAAGATGACATATAAGTAGCTGTAAGTTAACTTATTCAGGTTTTGTAGGAGTTTGTAAGGTTTTGTTCTAGCCTTGCTAAGAGAACTTTTATGAATTGTGAAAAAGTAGAGAGCATAAGACATTTTTCTTCTTGAAATGGATGTGATCCAATCTTTCTCTTTTGCATGATCCAATCTCTCTCTTTTGCATGAGCTATTTATATTTACAATATATTATATATATCGACAATGACATCAAAAGAAATTTTAGTAGATCAGCTTACATCTACCTACTGTATTGTTTGAAATATCAAAAACTGGTGGTCTGCTAGCTGCATCCTTGAAAGAAACTTAACTTTCTTAATGGGGGCATGAGCTTTGGTGGGAGAAAAATGTAATTATAATTCAAATAATACATAAGTAAGTTTCTTCCTCCATTGAAAAGGTTTACTAAGTTATAATTCAATATGCAAATTCTCAAGCTAGATAAATACAATGGCTTTAGGGACCTGGCACATGAATATTCAACTGAGGAAATATTAATTGTAGGGTTTCACCAATACTGTATATTTGGTTCATGGGCAATGAACTGTGAAGCTATCTTGCAGCATTGATGATGCTAATGCTAGTAGAGGCAAGATGTAGTGTCACCATGTTTGCAGTCTTGTTTATTATTTTAATTGATTGGCTTACTAGCTTTATTTGTGCAACTTTTCTTTCTTTCTTTGGTCTATATAGCACTATTTTTTTTAAACAGCTCAGCTTTTCTATATAAAATACCAAATATATCTAGAGGCAATAGCAATTAGTTTGTCAGTCTTCTAGAAAGCATATTGTATGTACTACCATTTAGTCATGGCTTAGGTGAAACATCTTAGATATTGCATATTTATTATTTGTTATGAAACCTTTTTCTTGCCAAAACTAGAATTGGTATTTTGAACATTTGTAGCATAGATGGGTGCTAGCTTTGGTCAATATTCACAAAAGAATGAAAATATAACTCTAAAACTCTATATCCTCTAATAACTTGATGCAATGATTCAAAGTCTTGGTGGTACAACCTATGGGATGTCGGCACAGGGTACCATCTCAAGTGTTAGGATAGACCATCTTGTTGTTGTCTAAGCATCCTATTCAGCATGTGCGGGACATTTCTCATCCCAAGTGTCGGGACAGGATAGGTGGCGGTGTGTCTTGTTATATGGAGCAAATAGGATAGCTCCGCTCCATGGAATTTGAATCATTGACTTAAAGGGCATTTGGTATAAGATGATCCATCCAAGATCATTGCTAATCAGGGTGGATGTGATGGAATTATCGCATTTGTTTACAACTTAGTGATCTTACGTGGTGGTAATCTTAGATTAACCCTATCTCTAGAATCATTACGCAACCTGATGATCCTAATCTCGTCCTTGAGGACGAGTATTCAAGATCACCCCTAGTTAGTGATCTCGGACTAAAACTTAGGGATCAAAATGCTCGTCGTCCATAGAAAAATGATGCTTAATAAAAAATGTACTTCATTATGTATTATATTATAGCAAATAATATTATAATGTAATATAATATTTGTCACTTTCACATTTTATATTATTGTGTAAGTTATTGTAAATCTATAATTTATGTATTATAGTAAATGATATCATAAAAGAAAATGAGATTGAGAAGTTCCTAACCGGCCATCCGATGATGGGATCTAAATATTATAATAAATAATATAAAATAATGATAGAGTATCATGGAATTTATCAAGAGTAGTTTTGGTATATATAGTTGGCAATATTGGATTTTCATTGCATACCAAACAGATTAATCATGGATACCCAAGAATCTTTAATCGCTGGGACATAGCATATCAAATGTGGTGATCTTAGATCGCTAGGGATGAAATCACCTTAGAATAAGGATTACCATGGTGGTCTCATTTGGGTTGCCAAATGCCCCCTTAATGTTTTCTGCAACAGGTTGAGTATTAGTGTTTAATCCTTGTCAGTAGGACGTATCAAGATGAAAGTTTTCTTCTTTGCTAAAAATTCTGGTCCCTAAATTGATATTATTCAATATTCTGATTCTTGTTTGGATATTGGCAAAACATAGAAAGGTAGATTTGCATGTGTATAGATTACTTTGTGCAATTGACTTTTGTTTCCTTTTTTTTAAGCATTTTGATGCGGATGTCACACAAGTCCATGCACTTGCAGGTTTCTATGCAGCCTTTCATCTTACGTTCACAGTTGTATAGTAGTGTAAAGGACAGGACACAAGTGGATAGAGACCTGGAGGTTAGTTTTCAAACTTTCGTTACTTTATAAACTTAGAGTCTCCTTGATTTCCTGATAAATAGTTGCCTTTGTTACATTTTCTGCCTCTATTTTCCTGATTTTGTTGTCAGTTTGATCACTACCAGCTGATGCTTGTGCCCTCTTAGGCCTGCCTTACCAGCTGTTAAACTTCCTGATGCATGCTTCCTATTCTGCAATTTATTTTGGCAAATCTAGCTATCAAGTAGATGCACTTTGGTTTAAACTATTTTATGATAATTGTTTTCTGAGGAAGGGAACTTTTGAGCAAACTTCCCTTTTTCTCACTTTATTTGTTAGTTTTGCAGCAAGTGTGTCTAAGCATAATTCAATTTGTAGTCTCTTATTGAGCTATGATCCATCATGAGGTGGCCTTGTAAATTGAATTCAAGTAGATTATGACAATTATTGTAGTTTAGTCCATCATATTTTGAGTTTAAAAATCCACTGATATTTATCAAGTGAACCCTTGTGTGTTTTCTCAAAATCAGTCTTATCTGTTTTGCATCTACTTAATCTTAACATGAAACATTTTCTTTTTCCTTCTAGTCATTGAAGAAGGAGAAGGTCCTGCGCTTATTCAAACTAAATACTGGCCAAGATGATCATGCAATAATGTTCATGGATGATTACCTCAAACAGGTCCTTCCTGCCTGCTTTCTCACTAAAATTTGGTTTTATAATTCATGGAATGATGCTTTCCAGCTATAATTATTATCAATGTATTTGTTTAAACTCTCTGTGGAAGAAAGGAGACTTTATATATATATATATATTATGAGAAACCTAGAAGAGATAGCTGGATTGTGTTGCTTAAACAATCAAAATTAATGCTTAGACCTCTCAATATGGAAAGGGTTGTCTAATTCAAAATTGTTTATGCGCCTAATAGTGTGGAATTATCGCAATAAAACATGAGCTTATCTTTTATACTTACAAAAGATTACGTTTCTTCTCTTTTTAAGGATCTCTATTCATATGCCATGACTACTCCCAAATGATGCAAAAGGGCATGCTCTAGGCTCAGCTAAAGAATGTGGATGGTTCCAACATATTATGCATGCATTCTTTTGAATCTAAAGTGCATATATTTTGAGTGCAAATCTTTGTTCATTATAGTCAAGTCTATTTGTCAAGGTGTCCTTGTAAAAATTGAAAACAATACTTATCATGGTTGATAAAATTATGATACAAATATTGGGTACTATATTGGTTAATATGTTGTGAATTATACCATAAGAAATAGAAAAAATATCTGGAGTTTAGGAAAATTTGAAAGTTCAAGGAAAACAGCAAAAAAACAATTTTAGACCTTTTTTTTTTATAGCTATAGAAGCATAATGTGGAAACTTGCTCTTCTTAAATGGAAACCACATATTGTCTTTTGTAGCCTTACTCAAGACTTTGACTTTGTATGCACCAACCTCCAAACTCTTAAGACACTCTTGAAGACTGACTTATACCAATTTAAACTTTTATTTTTGCTCCGACCTTTTCTTATTACATATTTAACTAAATATGACTCAATGAATATATCTCCTTTCATTCTAGTGAGTGAATGATTTCATTTTGTTAAAATCTTATGGTTCACAATCTAAATCTTATGATTCACGATTTGAAATATATGATTTGGATCAAAAAGGCCCTAAATGATCCAAATCCCATCCTTGGATTAGGATCAATTTAGCATCACAAGATTTAGATCCATATGATGGACTGTACATTCCTTTGGTTCACAAGATCCAATTTGATAAAAGTTATTTACATAATAAATCATATATAGTTTCATTTTCTATGTTTCATTGACCATTGGATTCTTAAATTGCTTATTACCAATAAATCCCAAATCTTACACACACACACACACACACACATATTATATATATATATATATATATATATATATATATATATAGAGAGAGAGAGAGAGAGAGAGAGAGAGAGGTAGACTTGGCTATGTTCGAATGTAGCCAAGTCCAGAATTCGGTCACCTTCCCTACCCTTGGATTTACACGGATTCCGGAACCACTCCATCTTTTTCACTTTTTTCATCTTTGGGATATATGAACTATGTGGATACAAGGGTTGGGAAGGTAACCGGATATAGACTTGGCTATATTTAAATGTAGTCAAGTCCATGTATATATATATGGGTAAAGCTAAGAAGGTAGATTAGGGGTTCTCTCTTTTGCCACGTGTACAACTCTATTTAATAACTTTTAATGCAGACCTTTCACCATTCATCAAGTTTATTGTTTGATTCCTATTTCATCTCTCTAAAATGAACATATAATTTTTAAAATAAAAAATGAATATAGATGTGAACATGCATACGACCCGAAACATATGTAAGATTTGTACTAAAATAATCAAGGAAAAAATTTAAAAAGAATGAAATAATCTATTAAAAAGAATCAACATTGTTGGTTTTGATTTATTAAAAGAGAGTGAAAAGCTAACATAGAGCATTACATGCATAACCAGTGAGATATAAAAGAATTATAATTTGATTTAACCATACAAAGAAACTTACACGTCCCCTCCCTCAACAAAATTTATAAAGTAAAACAAAACAAAAAACTTTTGAGATAAATGGATAATTGGATGAGGATGATAAAATTTAAAATTTGGATTTATAAGAAAAACTAAAGATACTTGTTTTCATGAATTGTAAATTATTTAGAATGCATTACTTACAAAAATTTTTGAAATCAAAAAAAGTTGAAATAGCTAAGATAACTTGGAACTGATAAAATCCAGCATCAGATAAATGGATAATTGGATGAGGATAATAAAATTTAGAATATATATATATAAGAAAATCAAGGCTACTTCTCTTTAGGAATTGAAAATTTTTAAGTTTAGTAGATATTACAATAAATTTGAAAAGTTCATATTGTTAAGATCTGGATTAAACAATTATGCACTGTATCACGATTAATCAACGGGTACATAAAAAATAGTAGAGTCTAGATTATGAAAAAACTAGAGAATAGGATCTAAAAGATATGCTATGGGTCTTCATTACATAAAGTAGAAGCCACAATTCAAGTTTTGATCAAGACGAAAATACTAATTATAGAGCACAAAATAAACAAAAGCTCTGGGGTCTTCGGGAGGTAGGGAATTTGGAATGGATATATTATATTCTTAATCTAAATAGGTTTGAACTTTGTTATCCAAATGGATGTGCCTGTTATTAAAAATTTTAGATATAGAACAAAATTATTAACATGGATTAAATGCTATTGTGCTTTCTTCATGAAAATGTTTATGATTTATATGATGTATTATATTCTTAATCTAGATAAATTAAAATTTTGTTATGATGAACAAATAATTGAAATGTGGAAATGGCAACTTAATAAGAGTTTCCTCCATGGATTAGTCCTTCTCCAAGTCTAGTAATATTAAATCTCATTCCCATAAAAATTTGATATGACTTAAATATATTTTTGGTGGTGATTGTTCTTGAGAAAAAATAAGTTATTTGTCATTGAAGCGGTGAATGTAGGAAATTTTAGGGTAAATATCTTTCTTATTTTTGTATTTTTTTAAAGATTTCATCTATTTTTTAATTCATAGTTCTAAAACAATTAAACTATTTTAAAATTTTAAAAAATATTTTATCTAATTCATGTATTTTATTTGTCTTATGCCTCTTCGATTTTCAGATGTTGGAAGTGGTACATAAAAGAGGGAAAAAAACTATATTTATCTTATTTATTTATCTTATTTTACTATAACTTTATATTTTAAATTTAACAATATATGACTAAAAAATAAATTTATATTTTTATCTTATTTTTATTTTTAAAATTTAAATCACATCATTGCTTGTGCATTGCATAAGCATATACCTAGCAGCAAAATTAAAGCAAAAAATAAGATGCAAGTTTTTATATTTTGACAGCTATATCTTAAAGTCTTATCCTTGTTTATTATAAAGCATTCTGCATAAAAGGATAATTAAATTTATGGATGTATATAACATCATAAATACTAAACAGAACATTTGTTTCATTAGAAAATCCATATATGGGCCTAAATTGGTGAAAAAGAATAATTAAATTTACACTTATTGTTCTCCATTTATCCACTTTATAATTGACTTGTATTTCAATTTTCACATTTCTTTTATATCAAAGAATTTCTGAAAAAAATTATATGATCTACGATCTCATTCATTTTCTGATCCTATATAGCCCCCTGATTTTACAGTTATCTGCCAAATGTTATAATGTTTTAGTGTTTTAGGGCTTCATGAATTCTTTCAAGAGATTGTTTACTTTTTGTGTATGTATAGGTGGCCATTGCTGTGAAGGGGTTAGAGTTAAAAAGTCAACAAGATATTGAGGTTTTTGAGTGGTTCAAGACATACGTTATTGAGACAAAATTGGATGTTAGCATAGACGATCAGGAGTTGGTAAGTCATTTGCATTTAATGGTGTAAAGTTAATCTTATGCATACTTCATTTTCTTGTGGATTTTCTATTGCCCTTCATAGGCTTCAATGGGCTTCCTTAAAGTTGCAATGACTGTTGAATTTCATATATGTCTCATGATATCTATTATATACAAGTAAATAAGTTACATTGTATGTGTGATCTGTCATATGCACACTGTACGTTTTGTATCCGACTAATCTCTATAGGTTAATCTTCATATTAATTTATTAATTTTTCATATTCTGACTCTATATATTCCACAAATAATAAAGTAAAATTACTTGATACCTTAATAGACCCCAACGTAACAACTTCAATTTTCATATCATATCTATAGGTCACTAAGGTGGTTGACAAAATTTGTTCAATCCTTCCCTAGAACCTGCTCAACTAATAGACTGAGTTGTACTCTAGTTGACCATGACTATGGTGATTATAAAAACCTGCTCAACAATTTCTGATTGTTAATGCTGTGATGTTATCATTTATTATACTAGTTTCCAAATATTATGAATGGCTCATGCAATTTAGCTTGATATTGTACTATTTATAATGTTTAAATTTGGAAATTTGGGAAATAATTGAATGATTGTGTCATCTTTTGCTAATGATCATAGCATTTACTGCATATTATTTTCCTTTACAGTTTTGGTACTCTTTGGTGTATTGCAGTGCTCGCTCTTGTCATGTGGAGGTGAAGTAAAAGACAAACATGTTACTCTTTTAATTAGTGCTGGTCTCCTTGTAAGTGAAACCTTTATGTTTAATTTTTCAATTGGTTGAAGAAAGATATAACCCTATTATGTTTTCAGTAATGTGTACTGACCAAGATTACAATGATACCTAATGTTCAACAGATCACTTTTTTTTTTCAGTAACATTCCACAGATCACATTTAGTGAGGTATTTTCTGCTGAATCAGTTAATTCCTAATTGGAAATATAGGGAAAGGAAAATGGGTTTAAACAGAGGTAAATTAGAGGAGAAGATAGGACACAAAGAAAAGGTAGAAAAGACTATTGGAATACATTGTCTGCAGTTTAAACTTGATTGTTTATGAATAGTACCAGCTACTAACTATCGTACCTCCAGAAGTTTGCTGGAATATTTGTTCTTGCTATGTATGGATTAATGTGAAGTTAGACTCTTTTCCTCTGGGTACAAGATGGATGGCATGAATTCAGAATAGTTATGGGATGATATGGATAAATTAACTTAACATATGCAGGGACAGAAGGAGTTAGAGGCAAAGACTGATGTTATAATGTGGACTAAAGTATGCATCTTAAGTATAAACATGTGGATTCATATGAAGGCTTGCTGATGATAATTAATTCCAGCCAACCCCCCCCCCCCTCCCTCCCCCCACCAAAAGAAAAAAAAGACTATTTTGTTCCCCTTGAGATGATTTTACAACTAAAAAAGAATGGATGTCAAAGATAACTAAGAAAATGAAGTGAAAGGGAAAACGTAAAAAAAATGAATTAAAAAAAAAAAATCTTCTGCTTCATCTTCTAGTAAAGTGAATTGGGGGGAAATGTAGAAAATATGAATATCTTCACATGACTTTGCCATTCTCTGCCTTCTTTTGATCACTTGGATGACTTTTTTGTAACTTTGTGATTTTGGATCATGTTATTACCCAAAAAAATTTCAAATAATATAATATCATGAGGAGAAGGGGAACAAAAAATTGACAGACAATCAGAATATTAGTACCAGCTGAACTGTTTCTCTTGTTGTCCCACCATATATTTTAAAGAGGATCTATATTCTATATTTGGCCTGCTTTCATGATTTTGAAACACTTTTTTGTCTCACCAATTTTCCTGATTCAAAAGAAATTTTGAATTGTATGTTGAGAGTTAGGGTGTCAGAATCTGGAATAGATGTGCTTTCTTTAGTAGAATGCCCACAGAATAAGATGCGATCACATCCAAACCAATCAGGGATAGATTGTGTCAAGCATTCTGTGCTGATAGTGAAATGTTTAATAATTAATGAGATGAAGAGTAGATGGGCATATTTAAATAAGGAAGCGGGAAAAAGGAGATCCAAGATAATAGAAGAGGTGGCTATGGCTTTGCCATTGCACGGATGGTCACAAATTTATATTTTAAATCCACACACCAGACATCATCAACAAAGCAGAGTTGCAGAAGTGTTGAGAGTGCTGGCCAATGATTTGAAGGAAAAGGAGTGGAAGAGCAATGCCAATGTAGGATAAGAGAGAAGACACAGTAGGAGTCCAGTGAAAGAGAGGGATCAAAAGAGGAAGAGAGTGATCCCTAGGGTTTTGTTTTGACAAACTATTAATGCTTGGATCTTTATCTAGTTTCATTGATTCATTGACATGTTGATTCCTTTTTGATTTTTCATGTGTTATGTAGACTTGAGTATGATGGAACAGTGATTGCCATAACTTACGTGCTCCCATGCATGTCAGATGGATTTAATTGTTATCTTGAGAAATACATACTTAAGGTAATTCTTGACTCCTTTGAAATTTGAACTGATAAAGACAAAGGTGAAAGAAATAGCAGTACAAACCATGTGTTGTTGGCTTGTTGCTTACATGAGGCTTGATGTTGGGGTAAAGAGAGGGTTAGTAAGAGAGAAGAGACAGGGGTTTAGCTGGATAATTATTACTTTGAGATTTCTTTTTTTGGGTATGAAAGCTTGGGGGGGGGGAAGAATAACTTCCCTTATTAAAGACCTTATACATGGAAGTATGTATCTTTAAGCAAGCTTAAATCATCTGTACCTATCAGAAGCCCAACTGTTGATAATGGTTTGCTCAGTTGACTGTGCTGGCTATTCCTGCATCACCTTCATTATTTGAACATGTTACAGCATTCAGGTAGTGTTGCTTTACATTGTCTCAGAACTTAAAATTCAAATTTATTCCTATCAGTACAGCTTCAGGGGGAACAATTCTCTGTAATGTAGAACTTGAACATTTCAAGATGCTATTGTGGATGCTATCCATATGTCCTAAAGTGACACTTGACATTGCTTTTGTATTATCATGCTTGAGTTTCCTGTAATTACCATTGGCCACTGATTTCATATCAAAATTCAAATTGGAAACATCTGGATAAAATCAAAACCATGTTTTTATCTGCTCTAAATTCATCACAATTAGTTATTTTGTTATGTCCTCTGATATATATATACTTTTTAAATTTTGTTGTAGAATCGCCAGTTGATTGATCCAAATATGTACTGGTTCACAATTCCAAATATCGGGTCAATATTGAAGGGTCTCTCACAAGTATGTGATTGTAGAATGCGAGAATTTACATTGAGATTAATATTTTTCATATATCATTTTAATTTGGAAGTCAAGTGAGAACTTAGATGTAGCTACTTAGTTAGTTATTCATTTTCCATATTTTTAAACCATCAAAGAAAAATCATGTATGGTGATACTCCCAAATAACATGTGCCATTTTGCATCTACTGTTTCATGCAAGGTTTTGTTCTTCAGGTGCCTGCAATCCCACACCCAACCAAAAAAAAAAACGAATCTAAAAGGGGAAAAAAAAAGAGAGAGAAAAGAATCACATGCCCAAAACACCCTGTCCATTCACCACTCATTTCAGTGGTCCTATGTGAACCGAGTGACTGCCAACAGACTGGTGAACTGAGTGACTGCCAACATGGGTATTCTTTTGTGGTACTCAGAATTTTTGTCTTTGGTTGCAGCTCTTGACTGTTCTTTACTTGGTCCATGAGTAGCTTTTGACTGCCCTTTACTTTGTATGTGAGCTCATGCAAGAGAGAGATGGAGAGAGAGCAATAACCTTTAGTATATTGTTTTCCTTCTTTGGAT
This sequence comes from Metroxylon sagu, assembly GCA_017589505.3. Lineage (NCBI taxonomy): Eukaryota > Viridiplantae > Streptophyta > Magnoliopsida > Arecales > Arecaceae > Metroxylon > Metroxylon sagu. Next base: position 715,814 of record JACVBY030000639.1, read on the forward strand.
TTGATATTCTTGAGGAAAACAAACTATTTTCATGGATCATGTGTAATTTTATATAATTTTTCCTTCATGATAGTGTAATTAACAGTTTGGTGCTTATTACTGGGACATATTTGTTGAACAATTTTCTCTTACAGCATTATACTTAATCATGAAATGCTTGATCATTCAGGGAAGAAAGGAGCTCCTCTCACTCTTAAATCGTAGAAAATTCAAAGAGATGCTGCTTGCTCCTTTGGAGAAGAAACAGTTGCGCTTCTCACCTCTCGATATGCGGTTCCATCTTCGAGATCTTATTGGATCTGGTCACCTGAAAACAGTTCAAACCCCTACTGGGTTACTTGTCCGAGTCTCGAAAGATTAAGACACAGGTGCTTTCAAATTTACTTTATCTAGGCAATTTTTGGTAATTCTATTGCCAGTGTATGAATTCTGAACAATTTCTGTCTGAAATGCAGTGGTTCCTGGATGTATGAGATCCAAGCTTACCTGGATTTGAGATATATATGAGCAGTAGCAGCAGTAGAAGCAGCAGCAGCAACAAAGCTTTAATCTTAAAATAGATAGAGTCAGCTACATGAATCTTTTTTTCTCCATCTGCTTAGTTTTGAGTCATATTTTCAATAATTTGAGATATATATATGGACAAACTTGGATAATTTGTGATTCTTTTGGAAAAAAAGAATCAGGTGTTAACATAGCACGAATCACCGACCACCGGATAGCGGCACCTCAATTTGATTCATTTTTCACCTATTTCAAGTCTATCATGTATCTAAATGACTGAAAGAGCAAGGATTCTCAATTTGATTCATTCATTAATTCCTAATTATTGCTTTGGCTGCTTATCCGAGGGAACTGAGGGAACTATCTTTGTTATATTTGCTGCTTAAAAGTTTCTCTTATTTTTACATTTGCCTATACTGCTCCAGATTTGAGCATTAGAATAACCATAAATGTATAATGTAGTAGCATAACTATCTTTCACTGGATACATTGCTGGTTCTAGGTGAAACATCTTTTACCATAATCATTTGTCTGTGATTGGTCATATATCTGGTCATTTTCCAATTTTGCATCAATCTTTTTTCTGGCTGTTAATTGGTCTTGGTCATCTGTGAAGTGTGATAAAAGGTGACAATGTGATTTAATAATCTTTGCCATCTTTAAAAAAAAAGGTTCTGGACTGTTGCTGGCTGACATGTTGGGCATGAGATATGATATATTTTATTGCATACTTTACCAGATTGATGTTCTAAATTGCTTCCATACATTATAGATAATTTTAAGTTAATCAAATAAGATTTTGAGGAAAAAAAAAACATATTGTGATAATTATTGCTGTATTGTTCAAAATAGTTTCATCTCTTTTTTTTTTTTTTGGGTTAAATTTCACATGACAAGTTTGATCATATATTCATTGTATAAATCAAAATAAAAGTAAATGGAATTATGTTGCATAGCACGGATCATGACCCATGAAACTCGATCAATTATTAATGTTATGTAAGGGGTCAAATGTGTGATTAGGGTCAGGTTGAAATCTACTTTTTTAAGGTTGCGAATTGATAGTTGAGATATGGATTCGTTAGGTTCTGATATGTTCCAAAACCTGTCTATAATTATATTTCCTGTTGACTTTTTTACAATTTGCATGCTCCTAGTGCCCCTTATGCATGAACTTTTATTGAAGTGTAGCCACTTGTCAACTAAGAAAATTGAGATCATCTGCTTATAGTAGGTTGTCAACTGAAGTTATTGTTGTTACTTTTTATTTGTGAAAATTGAGATTGTGTCCAACTCAAGTTTCAAACACTTGGTAGGGCATTCTTGAACCTGTGGATTAGAATTCTTCTTCGTGTCTCCACTAGACCTTTTTTTTTTAAAAAAAAAAACGATATTAAGTTGTGAGAAGCAAGATGGAGATCATATCATTTGAGGATGTTATGAGACCCTATTGAATTGTTGAGGTTGCAGAATTTCAAATGCTCAAGTTGACCGAATAACAAGGGTGCAACTCAAAAAATACATACCAGTATTCCTGTTCTATCATTGGAGGATTTCTTGGCAAATGTAATCCAATCTTGATCCTTGCTTAATGTAGTGGGACACTGTTATAATCTGTCCTTCTTGGTGGAACAGTAAGCAAACCCTATGAATGAAGGTCATGAGAAGGGTTAGGGACTGCTCTGGTTGAAATGTGCTTAATGGATCATTAAAAAATTGAAACTAGCATAGCACACAGCATTACATTTGTTTGCAGGAACTCATGAAATTCATTTCAATATCTGGTTACCTATATCTGGACAACCTAAAAGATAACCCTGGATGACGACACTTTGGTTTTAGGTGTTGAACTAATGCTGGACTCATCATCTTATCTGCCCAACTCCTGGGACATTGAAGGATAGAAATGGGTACTCTTTATCTATTTTTTGGTTTTAGGTCCGTAATTTTGTAATTGACAGAGGCCTTTTAAAGTTAAAAAAATAAAACCTTCTCCAGTGGAGGAAATACATTTTCTATTTCCACCCAAGTACAGATATTCCTGAAACAGAGTCATAAGATCAGTTTTCTGAAAAACACCGGGCAAGCGCAAACATGGGTGATTCACTGAAATCTAGATCAAGGGTTGAGAAAAATTGTTGGCAAGTGAGAAAATTCATGGCAATGCTCTATATTTGTAAAATTTGATAGAAGTATCAAAAACTAGCTCTTTTCTTTTTCATTAGCTACGTTGTGATTGAGAATAAGTTTGATGAACTTGAGATTTTGTTATCAGTAGATACAACTTTGCTGCTAATATTACTTTTAATAAGGTGTGAAATAGTGTTCTATAGTGCTAGAAAGAATCCTCCAAATGAAACATATATTTAGATGTGGGTTGTTGGCATAAGCTTGTATCACTATTACTGCCATAATTTTCACTGAAGAAGCTGAAGACATTTCCTATGAAAGAAGACAGTTGGCAATCAACTCCTTTGCCAGCCGAGCTATAGATGCATTGGTTAGGAAGTCGTTGAGAGTTTTTGTGTATTTGATGTTTCATTGTTATGGTGTACAGTTAAGCACTTCATTTTGTTTTATTGCATTAAAAGGGCATTAGTTCATTAAGTATCCTGCAGACAAAAGACAGCTTTATAATTTTTTTTTTTTTTTCCGTTTCCTTGGCTTAACATGTTGGTTGCTTCTATAATGGTCCCATTTTGTTGATTATGTCCGTAGTGGACGGAACAGAAGAATGTGCTTTTGTTTTGATGCTTGCTTTTGATCTCCACCATGAATGTTATAGTAGCACTAGATTAAAACTGTACTGACAAGGTTAGGAAGCGGAGAGGAATAAAAGGAACCTACTCTAGGGAATGCCAAGATTGGGGAATTTTTGAAAGGGACTGCAGGGAGAGAAGAGAGAGTGTGTGATTCTGATGCTGGTCCAGGAGTTACAAATGATGTTAAAAGAACTAATCTGGCAGAACAGCTCTTCCTGGAGATATTGGTTTATCTCCCAATCAAGTACCAAGAATATCTACAATAGTCTATTCTATTCAATTATTCTGCCTTCCATGTCATCATCATGATGTCTATGCAAATTTTTAGCGTCTGCTTTTATTCTTCTTTTTAATTGTTAAGAATAAAATTATAGAAATCAAGGTAAATCACATGTTTGGAATCATTATTGTTGTTTTCTTTTAATATTTTTCTTGTTTTTGATATTTTCAAAAATAAGAAACTCATGATTTGTACCACCATCAACATCTGATTTCCAGCGACGAAGCCTTGGGCAGCTGTCGTCCTTATCCTAGCATGCTTATTTTTCCCCCTCCTATCATATGGTTTGGGTGGTAGAGCCAGTATGGCCTTCGTGGCCTCGGATCCAGGGAAAGGCTCAATGTTGCGCGTTCATGGGAAGGCGGAGCCCATGTCCTTGCTGCTTTCTTTAGCATTAGCATTCAACTTTAGGACCTGGCACTGTCTTATTATAGACATTTTTTACTCTTGATAACTCAGAGAGGAAAGTTAGAGGAAAGGCTAGAAAACTACCGTTCCTGGCTGACGGTTAAAAACCAACCCTTAATGCTCCTGAACTTGCACGGAAGACAGACACGATGAAAACATAAAGCTACTTTAATATTTCCTTACCTACTCTTCATGTAATAACTCTGTTGTGTATGATAGATTCTACTTTCAAGTCATTGTCGGTGGACCTATGTGACAAGCTAATGCCTTTCAATTATTTGAGTTATGGACCTGTGCGTTTTGTATTCTTGCCAGTATTTAATTAAGGTTGTTTGTTATTGCAGCCATCCAATCGTGAGCAACAAGGGTGTCAGCATTCATACTCCTATGGCCAAAGGAGTCAGTCCCTCGACATGGCGGCTATATTATCGCAGCCCCAATCACCGACTTTGCATTCATCCTAGATCCTATATTTCCTTCCTGTTCCTACACTATCGTTTTTATGATGCGCAAGCGAGATGAGAGTTATATATCTAATATGAGTCCGTGACTTTGATTCTCGTGACTCGTGAGCCAGAGGCTGCAACTTGGGTGCAGGATATTAAATTCTTGTCCTTTTTTGAGATTGCTAATCTTGGGTTTATTCGATTGTCCCCAGTTCATTAAATATTAAAATCACCTTCTAAACTGAGTTTACATCTCCAGAGTCGTCGTCGTCTCTTCTTTAATACATCTGGAGATTTGATCTGGACTTAGTACAACTTTTGAAGCATTAAATCCGATGTTTGTCCTAAAATCCTCAGTTTTGTCGCTTTCGAGATGCTTGATTAAATGTGTTAAATCTCTGTCTTTTTTTTTTTTTTCAGAAAAAAAGAAGAAGAAGGTGAAAGAACATCATTTCATCATGATCTTGTTCTTCTCACCTTTTTCTTATTGTTTCTATCTTGCTTCCTTCTGTGAAATGTGGAGTAATAAAAAGTTGTGAGCTAGTGTACCCACAGCGCCACGAGGCTCTCAGGTCGCAACCGCTGCTGACGGAGGGAGGAAGGAAGGGCATGATGCCGACTCGCTATTTGTCTGCGTGCCTGGTGGGATCGACCCGTGACCTCAACACCTGGACCCCCATTTCCTGATTGGTACGCCAAGGTCTCGACGTGTCTAATCCCTTGTAGTTTATCGAACTGTGTATTTCGTCTATTGTTGTTTAATATATCTCTAATTATTGGTGGTTCTAGCTTTCATGCTTCCCTCTCAAGGATTGGGTCGGTATCTCTCTCTCTCTCTCTCTCTCTCTCTCTCTCTCTTTAACGATGCTTGTGGACAACCATTTCCCACCTTCCCAAGCCATCAGAACAGTCCCCATTGCTAAAACACAATCCCAAATGGCTAGAGGAGCATTTTATTTTGTTTTGTTTTGTTTTGTTTTCTGTTTTTTGTTTTTTTTGTTTTTTTATCTGGCACCGTGACCAATCGCCATCTTGAAGAATTGAATGACGATGAACCCTGACCATTCAATTAGAAGAATATGCTGTCCTCCCGAATGGCTTGCAAAATAGATGGGTACACCAAGATCTCAGTCGATCAAGGATTTTTTTTATATTTTTTTTTATTTTTATTTTTTTCTGGAGATGAACCTCAGGGCGACTGTGCTAGCACAAGTTCAGAATCAAATCAAATCAAATCCAAGCTTTATCCTCTGATTTTTTGTCTATTATTTTAGGCCCAACTCTATACCAGTGATTGTTAAAACTTCCAACTGCTTATTACATGTGTTGTTGTTATCATGGGCCAGATTTCACATCTAATTAACTTTATCCTGCCAATCTGTTGATTTATTCAATTATTCTCATGCTAATGTTTCAGACGGAATGCTCAGATTAGAAGAAAAGAAAGATTATACGAATTGCATCATTCACGTGAATGGTTCGGACCTTACGAGTGATTGATTATCTAATAAGAAGAGACATTCTGAGTCGGTTGGGCCATCCGAATCGGTGCATTTATTGTATGGCGATATCCTTACATAGATAACAACCAACAGGACAGGTAGGTCCCTTAGTTGAACTTAAACCATCCAATCAACAGATGTAATATGGAACTCTTAGAGGATTGATGGGTGCCAAGGAGCAAATATATATATATATATATATATATATATATATATATATATATATATATATATATATTCTTACGGAAAGGCAATGGCTTCACACTTGAACGCTCAAACGGACATACCATCTCACTGACGCGTGTGGGGGCCAACACGGGGAGAGGCTGGCCAGTGAATGGGAGGTGCGACTTTGGGTGCCGTTGGAACTTGAAAAATGGATGGGTTTAGCCATGATAAATATTTGATCAATAATATCATAAAATAGTGCTTTTTTTTTTTTCCACCCCCCCCCCCCCCCCCGGGAATCGCTGAATATAAAATAAACGTTTCGCTTTCGAATGTGTCTCCATGCCGATAAGACGGCAACGGGAACGCTACATGTAAACTATGACGAGCTTTCATGACGCAAAGTTCAACAGTTAATGAAAGTAGGTCTAGACCGTGTTAATTAAAAGAATTTATTAACAAGCAGCTGGTGCTGGTGGTATTGTTGTTGTTGGTGTTAATGGACGGATATGTTAACAGAGACAGCATACCGCCCTGTGCACACGTTTTGTGGGACTTGCAAGCACTCCATGTGGCCATGGTTTAAAAATTATAAAAAATTGCAGCGGTTGCCATTTGGAACAAATATTGGACATGATTGATTCTTATTTCTTGGGAATAAAATTCGCTACTGGTCAATAGATTGTTTAGAACACAGAATGTCTGACAGAAATACAAATAAAAGAAATGATATTTTAATATTTTGAATTCTCTCTCTCTCATATATATATATATATATATATATATATATATATATATATATATATATCTTTTAGATTTTGTGTCCCAGCAAAAGTCACTCTATTTTTTAATACCATTGGTTTTCAGAAAGGATGGTGATTATAGTGCAGAGTTATCATGCTAAAATGATGGCAACGGAACGTAAACGGTCCTTCTGAACCGATCTGGATCGCCACCATAGACGACGTCGATCGCAAAGCCATAACACGTGGTGCAGCCCACCTCCACGTCGAGAAATTCTTCTTCCATTTAATTATTTTCACTGTCTTTCTCTCTCGTAGTATATATTGTCACGCAATGATTGTAAAGATGGCGACCATGATACTTCAACGGAAGACGGAAGTTCTTCTTCAGCACAGAGAGCCACGTGGCAGCAAAAATACAAGTTATGTATAGGATAATAATGGGCCTGATTTTAGCGAGGGAGGGTGACTGAATTGCTGAAAGAATAGGAGAGGTCGGAGCCGTCACTCTTCCTGCAAGAGGAGCCATTGAGTTCCCAATCATGGAGTTTAATCATTGCGATATTGTTTTTCTGGCCTCGTGGATGATGTGCGACTTCTGCCTACAGAACTTCCTTCTTCTTCTTCTTCTTCTTCTTCTTCTTCACCAGCCCACACCTAAATCAAACGTAATGCGATTTCCGCCGGCTACAGACCTCACCCAGGGCCCATGGGGTGGGAGAAGGACGCGGATGGAGGGCCAACCGTGGTGGCGTTCCTTCCCCGGACTGACCATGTGGATGCCATGGGCTTCGCCAGGTACTCGCCATTGGGCATGGGGTTATTCTTGTCTTTCGCTCTGCACAATGATTGAGATCCGCCACCTTTCAAGGCTGCCGTGCCCCCCGGATCCCTGATCACCGGATGTTCATTGTCCAAGCTATTGGTGGAAAAATAATAAAACAAACAAAGCTACCCCCATCTACGGGGACCCATCCGTTACGTGCAACTTAGTGTTGGCTGATTCATGATCTGCTATGCTTCTGTTACATGCATGGATATGGATATGGTTAAATTTGAGTTCTTACTTTACCATTGTACGTAAGCAACAGCTCATGAACTTCATACCCAATCCACAAACTACCAATTGTCTCGTGAGCTGTGCTTATTATTATTATTATTATTATTTCTTTCTTAAACGAGTATTTATCCTTTTGTCTATACCCAAAATCCTCCCTGTTTACAAACTTTGTGTGGGTTTTTTTTCAGATCTATGAATCAAATTCTGCACGGTATATATGTTAGAATATTTTTTTAATTACACGGACTAACATAGTTAATTTTTAATTAAAATATAAATTAAATAAATATCAAATTAATGAAGTGATCTACGTAAGCTCATTATAATTAGCGATCGCTATTTATACTTTTGACTTGTTTGATGTACCTTATAATATATGCTTGTATTATATGTAGATCCTATAAATATGTTGTCCTTAATAAATAGAGCTCGCATTAAGTTAATTGTCATATAAAAAAAGATCTTTACTTTCATCCTCACCCTATAAGTGAAAATCTATTAAATCAAAATATTTTTTATTATTTATAAAAAAAAAATATCTTCTCTTTCAATAAACACAAAGACGCAAATCCTAATTAACTTCTAACGGAAAAGGAAGCCATATAGATCCTGTAATGAATTGGGTATGATTTAATTTACAATGTATGGGCACATAGATACTCATGTATTAAAATTATCAATTGTATTTTAGGTTTATAATATCCAAATTTTCTATCAATATGTATGTATGTATTCATTCTTCTCCCTAGATTACCATCCAATGATTGCCTTTTGGCATGTCAGCTGAGCTTACGTTTAGTGCTATTCTGGACATTTCACAGCAATCTCATCCCCTATTATTTAACATATTTGTCTCAATCAGGCCAACATTCGTCACATCCATATCTACATATACTCTACGTTATCAAGAGAGCATTCATGCACATGTCGACAATAAAATTGATGATGGCCTCGGATTTATTTTACTAATTTATTCTCTCTTATCTTACGCAGGAAGAAAGGTGATTACTAATTAAACTACAGCAGCGAAAAGACTAATATTTTAAGCATCCCTCCCTTCTCGATCGCCAAGAAGCTTTTCTTCTCTCTTGTCGGATACTACCCAAAAGATGGCGTAAATCCTATTTGCATCCTAACTAACATCCTAACTAACATAAGACAATAACCTTTGTCAAAAAATAAAAATAAAAATAAAAATAAACAACAACAACAACAACAGCAAAGAAGAGAAAGGAGAAGGAAAGGAAGGGGAAGTCCCTTTTCTCAGATTATTATATATACTATTTCATCTGATAAGAAAACAACCATCCATTTTCTTGCATGAGATGCACGCTCAGCTTGTATTGTTGCTAATGATGTTGGATGATTTCTAGTGCACAAACAACAAAAAAAATTATCATTATGTTGTCTAATTATCCTGTTAACTGTTGGCCTTCTACGGTCTTTCCTCTCTGAACATCTCACGATTGTGGCTGGGTCCTGCCCACGTCATATCTCAAAAATTTTATCCAATGAAAATCTTCTTCTTTCTTTTTATTTTTTTGTTGAGTATTAATTATTGGAGACTATTTGTCAAAATCATCAGAATGTCTAAGGCAGCAACCTCAAATGTTTTGGTTTTTTTCCCCTTGTATATATCCTCTACATGAGGCATGAGGATGGGGTTATAATATCCACCTTTCCTTGAGGAGATTTCTTGTGACCATGGGTCTTCTCGAGTTCTTGTGGCACAAGCATGAGGCCCCTAGCATCTTCCCGGAGATTATGACCGGTGCGCACGCCTTCTTCGCCGAGATGACGGGGAAAATGATTTAAATAGTGAGGGCAACTTTCATGACCTAACTAGCCCCGTTTTTGATAGCCTCTCCTCTATATATTATCATCCATAACCACAAGAATTCAAGCAAGCCATTCTCAGAATTCCTACAGCCAGCACACCTCGACAAGATATTCTCGCACCAGCTCTCCTACGTACGCCTTGGCCATCCTTCCTCTCTCTCTCTCTCTCTCTCTCTATCTCTCTTTCCTTCGGTAGAAGAGATGGGCCTAAGAGACATAGAGTCCACTCTCCCACCAGGGTTTAGGTTCTACCCAAGTGATGAGGAGCTGGTCTGCCACTATCTCCACAAGAAGATTGCCAATGAAAGAGTCTCTGGAGGAACCTTGGTGGAGGTGGATTTGCACACTCTCGAGCCATGGGAACTTCCAGGTGATTTCTCTTCTCATATTTTACTACTATTATTGTAATAACAATAATAATAACAATAAAGCCTTGAAGTTTGGATCGGCTAATGAATCTTTTTCTTTTTCTTTTTTTTTTTCTCACGTCCTACCACACTTTTAATTTTAATACATGCCAAGGTTTTTTATTGTATTCTTATCGTTGTTATTGAAATCTTTCACTTTATATCCGACTCTAGCATTGGTAGCTTCTCTATAACTTGTCGCCTTAGCAGCGTCGCTATTGTACTTTAACGACTAAGAAGTAACTTGGTTTGCAAGGAAGCGTGTGCTGAAAAACCGTGGCTTCTAATTAGAAACTGACCTATACTCATCCGGTCATGCTGAAAAACGGTGTAATATTTTATCTCGAAGTAAAAAGTGTGATAGTGCCCTCCTCTGAGACATGAAACCCCTCTATTTATTTATTTTTTTTAGCAAAACGGTGGCTCCACCAAACATTTTATTGAGAAATGAAATGAGCTACGTTTTTTTTTTTTTTGTTATTGAGAAGAAATAAGTAACGATTATAGAACTGTTCTCATGCACAAATCGAGACAATTTTCCTCCACAATACCATTGATACAGTAGTTAGAAATTTGTAGATGATTATACTTGGTTCAAGTGCATGCTGTGGAAATGATAGCATTGCAAGGCGTTAAGTTCCTTGTAATCCTCTAAACAGATAAGATAAGATATCTATCTGCATACAACTTTTGATTACAGATAAGATATCTATCTGTTTAGATAAGATCATCAAAAGATAAAAAACTTTCGATTATCTCATCTAAACAGATAAGATGATCAAAAGCTTAAGGAAGTTCAAACATACCAGCAGGAGTTATTTTTGGTTTCTTACAGTACAATACTCCAAAGGTTTGTCGTATCTTCTTTGTCATCCTCTTCAATCAATTAATAAGGTATGAATGACATGATGAATAACACAGTTGTACAGTTGGACATAAATTACCAAATGTAAATTATTGTGGGGATTTTTTTCAAATTACTGTTGGATTTACTGGTTTAAAGTACCGAAGTTATGTATAATAACATTATGAGTCCTACCTTCCAAAATCTAATTAACCATCGTTGCATGGCTGCAGAGGTGGCTAAGCTGAGTGCAAATGAGTGGTATTTTTTCAGCTTCCGTGACCGTAAGTATGCCACTGGCTTGCGCACAAATCGGGCAACAAAGTCTGGATATTGGAAGGCAACTGGGAAAGATCGAATAGTCCATGACCCTACAACCCATGCAATTGTGGGGATGAGGAAGACACTGGTCTTCTATCGTGGAAGAGCTCCCAATGGGATAAAGACCAGTTGGGTCATGCACGAGTTCCGGCTAGAGAATCCACATACACCCCCTAAGGTACTGTCAGTCCTTTCATTGATTTGGATTCTTGTGCTTCCTTGAGCTTCATTTGCTAGTTGGTCTTCATTAGAGGGGGGAAGATTTTTAAAGTTTGGACACCAGGCGACTTTCCAATTTTCTTCAATTTTGGCACTTGTTTTTTTCTAAAAAAAAAAAAAAAAAAAAAAAATTATGAACAAGCTTAATTTGAGGAAGTTTGTATTGCATGATGGAGCAAACTTGCCCAAAAAATTACGTGAACTCACACATATATGATAGAAAAATATCTAAGCTAGTAGCTAGTAACCATGTACTATTTACTGCACTGTGAAGTGAAAGAAAAGACTTCCGTTTTTCGTATACATCTGGGAGCTTATCCTCTCTCAAAGAAGATCTCTTAATGCTTTCTATTACAACCTAGCAAGTGGTTAAACTTATGGTTTCAATGACGAGTTTTAATTATTTTCACAAAGCAGTGTTTATGCTCATTTACGTGTACTGTATATTTTTCTTGTGACAGGAGGACTGGGTGCTGTGCAGAGTTTTTCACAAAAAGAAAGGGGATACAGTGAATTACAGCCTGGAGAATGATCAGGACAACAACATTGGCTGCTCCTCATCACATTTGGAGTCATCCCCTCTGAATGACCACCATCCCATGCCAGATGGGTGCTTTGATCAGATGGGCTCATCATTCCCTGCTGTCCCCCATCAGGAGGGCAACAGCTCAAATACCTTCCTCAATTTGGCAGTATTGCACTACAACTTCCTTGATTTCCCACAGGAGGTGGGCAGGACAACTGTGATGGGAATGGACTCAAGAGGTGCTGAGGATGATTTTGAGTTGCTGCTGGATGTGGGAATGGAAGACCATGACTTGGTGGGTGGAGGGATGGCAAATATGGGAGGCATCCAATTTCAAGGAGGCAAAGATCAGCTTTTCTTCTAGCGTTTTACAAATCTTCCCATGTCTATAGATTTGGATTGAAGAGTGACAAAGATGGCCCTGTATAGATGCTGTGATTGTTGATTTGAAAGGTTCGTGCTATTATTTGTAGGTAACACACATTGCATTGTAGAAATTCCTAGTAGAATTATTTTCAAGAACAATAAATTATTAATTTCACATTGCATTGGTTTTATACCCTCTCACTAATCAACACATCATATTACAGAATTAAAACCTGCATAATTGCAGAATATGCAAAATTAGATCGGAAAAAAAACAGAAAAAAGAAAAAAGTTCAATGCATTATAAAATAATGCAATTAATGTCTAATTACAGAGGCATGCAAGAACATGCATTGGAGTGGCAACGGCAATGACTACAGAAAATATAATTACAAGAAACCATAAAATGTGTATTTAATAATCTCTTGAGCAATTAATGAGTTGTTGGATATTAAATTTCTCATCCAGTCGGAATATATAACTGTCATTGGGGAAGCTATTATAATAGCTCAATGTACCTATGGACAAAATACATTGTATTGTACGTGTGTGTGGATTGTACATCTCCCCCATTAGACGTACGCTTTTTGAGGTTAAATGCACCACATGCTTGCAATAAAGTGAAGTTGGATCTGACTGCTTTAAGGTTATAAGTTGGAGGTTGGAAAATTTTGTTATGTGCTCACTTCTCCCTCCTCTCTCCGCATATACCTTGCTTATCTAATACTACCAAATTTTCATAAATAAACTTCCTAAAGCTTCTTTTTTATGCATCGAAGCTCCAAGATGTGTATGACAATAACCAACTTTCTAATTAGGACCACCCTATTGCAATATTATATTTTCCCCTGAATGCCTCCTCCTCTTAGGAGGACCACTTCAGTCACCATGTTTTCCCCCTTATTCTGGTTCTTATCTTCAAAATATTTGACTCCTGGTACCTAAACACATGCAGTAGCTCATTACTTGGGAGTGCCGAGTAGTGCATAATAGCTAGGTTCGTCCACATTATCTCTCAATTCACAATGCCTGTCTTCCAAACTTGGCAATGCCACCACTTCTGGCCATAGCAAGCTCTATTATTGTGTAATAGGGCCATGTGCACATTATCTCTCAATTCACAATGCCTGCCTGCCAAACTTTGCAACGCCATCACTTCTCACCATAGCAAGCTCTATTACATGAGCTAGTCTATTTTCTTTTATTGTAATGCTCTAGCTGGACAATTTGTTTTAATTCAAGACCATTTTTATTGTCATGTTGGCATTTGTTTCTCCGTTTGTAACGCCTCAAATCCATGTACGATCCAATTAATTTTGTTAGCGAGTCAAAAACCACGTGGCCCAAAAATTCGACTGAAAGTTAATGGGTAGCAAGTGAACTTGAGTTATAAACATATGACACTTTCTTTCCCATCCAATGTATAGGACTAAATTTGGGGTATCACACCCTTTGTATTTCTTTCTTCAAAAACAGATATTTTGGACTTATAGTATACTACAGATATGAAATAAAACACTAATTAGACTGTTAGAAAGTTTACGGATATTCCTTCCCTCCCCCTGCATCTCTCTTTCTCTTACACACACATACACACGCACACACAAGATGTTTATCCTTTCAAAATTAGCAATGCCACTCACAATTAAGCTTTGATAAAGGGCATAGATTTATTTATTTATTTATTTTTTGATGTGTAGATAGAGGGCATAGATTGTTATCTTCTGTTAGTTAGTTGATAATGTATTTTGAAATTTGAGGACAACACTATCGCAATGGTGCTATAGTTTTTTCTTTGTAAGGCCACTATTTTGAGAGGAAAGCTCCTCTACTAATTAACACAAAAAAGTAAGCACCTAGCAATTGCCATCCCCTCCTCTCTCTCTCTCTCTCTCATGCACACACTATACAAAGCCACACTGCGTGTTCTTCCAAATCTTTCCAGAGCTATATCTCAAGATTTAGCTTTTTAAAAAAATGTCCTCAAGTTCTGTTTTTTTCTTTCATTAATAAAAAATACAGTTGGCATATAGATGCCAAGAGCATTTTTTGCAGTACCACTTCCATCGTGAGAGGGTGGTCACTCTCACAACAAGTTTTTTTTTATTATTATTTTTATGTTTATTTTTTTAATTCATATTCTGATGCAAAAATGTCGGCAAAACATTAAAGCTTCAAATATAATGAAGTTTTAGATTATTTCAAGAACGAAAACCCTTCTCTTGAACGTGGGGATCGCTATCTTGATATTTCTTCCTTCACACTGCTTTCGTCCTACCTCTCTCTGCGTAGCTTTCCAATCTTTTTACCGTCTCTCTCACACGCACGCGTTTCTTTCTTACCTCGTAGATTGGTAACTATGAGCTACCACTGACGTTACCATCAAGTAATTTTCAGATATCACACGTGTATTCAAAATTTTCCAGCTTTTTGTATCATATGCTCTTCTTTTTACAGTGTTTTTTTTTTATTTTATTTTAAGAGGATTCTTTTTACAAGATTATGCGATGATTTTAGATATCGGAAAGCTCCCTCAAATGAAAAAAAAAAAAAAAGTTTTGAGGGACGTAAACAGAATTGAAATAAAGTTAAAAACAACTAACAAATCAACGTGCCTGTCCCTTCTTCTATGATCTCTTGGAAAATGACATCTAATCTACCTCATGTGTCTTTTTTGGTGAATTTTCTTCTTTTAAAAGAAAAAAATCATGAGGAAAGAGAACTTTCCTACAAGTAAACTTTATTAAAATTATAAAAATTAATTAAAAAACTATAAATACATTAAAAAAAATATATAAAATCTTTTATGAAAGTCAAACTACTTTTAAAAGCAAAAATTATTTCATAAAATAAAGCTAGCAACAATTTTATAAAGAATCAGTGCTACGAATGTTTTTTTTTAAAAAAAAATTATTAAGAGATATTTTTAAGTTTCTTTCGTTATATATATGCCATATAAAAAATATAGTTAAATTTTAATTTTTTTATTTAATCAGTATTTATTCCTTCTTTACATAAATGATAACTTGAAGATGTTAGTTAGTAAGCAATATTAATCTACTCAATTCAAGAAGATAAATTTTCATTTCCAATGTTTATTTCGTAGCATATCAGTGCTGCATTCATGGACTCCAATGTGATATGCTTTCATGAGCAACTTTAGCTTGAGACTTCTTCTCACCTCTTACATCAGCATTATCAAGACATACTCGATCCATTCTAACCGATTTCTGCTATGTATACTTAATTAAATCTAAGTTGAATGTTAATTGATTTATATTCATATTCAAGTAAGCGCATGTTTAGAGATAGAGCAAACTCACCTGCAATCATAGCTAAGAGTTCATATATCCAACAGTAAATGTTATGCCTCATTCAGGATGTCCAATTTGTTATTTCAATGGACAAAGTTTAATTAGGTTGCATCCGTCTCTTTGGAAAGGCTGTTCATTTCTTTTCACCAGCATCTAATAATGGCCTCTTGCGAACCACCTCCATCAACGGATGAGCATGGCAAAGTGATTTGGATTGCAGGATCGTACGACAGGAACGGTGTCCACCTCATGGCGGTCCAAAGGAGGGCTACCGCGTGACCACAACAACTGGCGAGAGGTGTGGAGGTAGCGGCGGTGACGGTAGCGATGGCGGAAGGAAGGGATACGTTGAAATCTTTGCGACGTGACATCCATAGACAATGATATTATGCAAGTGGCTAAGGATTTTTTTTTTTTTCTTTTTTCTTTTTTTTTATTGTTAAGGCTTGATTCATGTTATATGGCTTTGGAGCTTGATAACACTCGCCACGGCTTCGACCCTTGCTTCGATTCTTTCTTTCAAGGGGGGCCGATGAAAGCTTCATTTTTTTTTCCAAGTTTTCATTCATGCTGCTTGATGGAACTGAACAACGGATCTCGAACGGTCACTTTTGGTGGTGGAAAAAGTTTTTTTTTTTTTTTTTTTTTTTTTTTCATTCAAAAAGTTTCATCACCCATCAGTCATTTCGAGACCGGTGGTACCAATGCATCCATCTTTTTACAAAAGCATGGGAGTCGGTGAGCCCGTGCTAAGGGGGACGGAGGGATCTCTAAAGTTTGCCGGTCCCCGAAACTTCTCTTGCTTGCCGAATCTTTAGGTATATATATATACACACATACTCTCTTATCCATTGAATTAATTATATTAAAAATGCATAAATAAAAAAAAATTTAATTAAATTTTTATTTTTTATTAAAAATTATTTAAATAAAATATATTTTTTTATGATCATCAAGATAACTTAACAAATGCATAAAGAAAAAAATATATATTACAATGATGCTATATGACGCTAAGATGGCAACAGCAAGCACTAAGAGGTGAAAAATAATGTTGAGGAAAGGATTTATATGTAGGCTTAGGGATAAAAGATGAAAAATGATGAAAAACTATTTCGATATTTTTTCATATCCAACATGTTAATCAAAATATTCTATCAAGTCATCGTTGATGAGCTAATATATATATATATATCTTAATGAAAACTTTAAATAAATTCATTTACTATTAGTGCAATTATCCCCTTATTCGGTTTTTTTTATCTTCCATCTTGCATGAAAGTAAGAGGATCTATGTAGGCTTAGGGATGAAAGGTGAAAAATGATGGAAGACTATCTCAACATTTTTTTATGTCCGACATGTTAATCAAAACAATCTATCAAGTATCGTTGATGGGCTAATATATATATATATATATATATATAAGAACCTCATTCAAAACTTTAAATAAATTCATATATTATTAGTGCAATTATCCCCTTATTCGATTTTTTTTATCTTCCATCTTGTATGAAAGTAACATTTTCTAACTCACATATGGATATGTTTTATTGCATTCGTGTTTATATGTATCTCAATATGCATTTTTGATATAATCTTTTTCCAAAAAAGGATCCAAGACATTGAGAACTATTGTTTGGTTTCATTTTCATCTCCAAATCTGCATCTTTTATGAGAGGATGGCAATTTGTTTTATATGCCATGTTCGTTTGCGTTAAAGTTGAGGTATAACACTATATAAGTCGATACAAATATGATATGATTAATTAATTATGTTAACAATCCTAACACAAACACGACTAGAATATTAAATAAATAACATGATACGATTTGTTTAACAACTCATTTAACATGAATAAATAAATTTTACTTAACATGAATAGACACAATTCATTTAATACTAACTTATTGCTTCATTTTTTTATCTAAAAATATATGTTTTTCAATATAATATTTAACCACATCAAAAATTCATAATATTAAATCATTTAAAATAAATAATTTAAGTTTCATAATTTATAAAAAATTTATTTATACAAATAAATAAAAACATAGCCAACAGTAAACTAGTCAGGTGTCATTTTCAAATCAACAAATCAACATGTGACATGATATATTTATTTCATATTATAATCTTAAAATTGTATTAACATAATTATAGCATAAATTCATTTAAAGCCAATCCAAATCTATTTATTTCGTGTTAGATTCGAATGATGTTTAAATATCATATTTAATTTTATTACTCTTATCTTTTATCATGCTCTCCAAGTCTCCATGCATCTTTCATCAAGCATCATTCTAGGAGATAGGGGGCATTCCAAAGACAAGGTTCATACCTAACGTTCAACTCATCCAATTATACGATCAATGGAGTGGACAAATTCTGTTACCAAAATTCGCAAATGGTCGGTACGAATCTTCTCCAAGTCATTGAGATGGTTAGGGAGCTGGTCCAAGGACCAGCATGAATGTCTCCATCGTTATTTATGGTGGTACCAACTTTAAAAGTTGAAAAAAAATAAATAAATAAAGTTTTAAGGTCATCGATCAGTTGCTTGTACTTCGATTGAAAATATGTAAGCACGCATGCGACGAACCATTCTATTTCCATTTTGCTATCATTGAATACGCTAAACCATACCTGCTTTAGACCACGCCATGCCAATGATTTGGTTGAAAAAAATAGCACGCATCAAAAGTATCTTCAATAATACAGACAAAAAATCACGGTAAAACCTTGCACTACATTCCTTTCAAGCTAATTTTTCTCAATGACTGATAGGGCTGCGAATCTTCTGTCACCACCTCAATGCCAAGTGAATGTGTCCGCAGGAGGATTACTTCCTCGAGGTAATCTCTTGGAACAATGGAAAGCCTCCTCTTGGCAATTGACATCCACCAAGCTTGCCATCTACTTTATTCTCCGCAGGGACCACGACAGAGACTTTTGCTTACTTCCGGGCTCTTCATTCATGTGCTGCGGTGCAGAGGATAACCAACCGATCCACGAAATTGCTGATGGATTTCTTGGGGACTGGCGTCATACTTCTTCTAGAGACCGTCTGCTGCTTGAAAATCTTTATGGCATCGCTTTTGTCCGGCCAACTTTTTCTAAAAGGTTGGGTAGATGCGTCATGGTTGGGGTCAGGGGCTTAAACGGTCAGTTGAGCAGAGATGCGATTTTAAATATGGTCAAAAAAAAAAAAAAAAAAAAAATCTTTTAGAAAGGTTTTTAAAAAGTGATTGCGTGACTGTGTGAGTAGGTCCCAAGGTCTCCCTTTTGTGTTCTTTAAGGAAGCCCCCAGAGTTGTGTCATTTCCCTGAACTCTGCTGTTTCCACCCCGTCAGCCAGAGAAATTTCCTTCTCTTTTATGCCTTTGCCTTGCCGCATCCTGCACGGCACCAGCTCTTCCATCTATTTCTTTATTCTGTAAAAGAAAAACATCCATTCACTTGTTGAATGAATTCATGTGATGTTAGTATCTTGACCATTGGAGAGCACCCTTCATTTGTCTACTTGCTTCTAATCTTGCTTCCAATCTTGTAAATACCCTTGTAAATTAATTTTTATTTATATAATTTATGAAAATTTGCTCGCTTCTTCCTTTCCACAGCTTAAATAAAAAAAAAAAAAAATACTTTCCTATTATTTTTGATTTATCTAGAACGTAGAACATCTATGTTTATCGATGAACAAAATTTGATTGAAGACAAACCAAAAACATATTTCTAAGTACATATCATAATAATAATAATAATAATAAACTTTAATTCTAAGTTTATTAAAATTGGCTGCATGAATTCTTTTTTTCATATTTATTTATTTTTTTAAGATGTAATTCTTTAAATACATGATAAATAAAATGTCCGTCCTGAATAAAATTTGATACAAGCCTCCTGCAACATCTGTATCTAAACCAACACTTGACTGCTTGAGGTAGAAATAAACAGAATATTATGAAGACACCATCTTTTGAATATGTTGGGACTTCAATTTGAGAAACAAACTTTAGTTACAAACCAGTGGTCTACCTACGTGAATTATTCTGAGCTCTCCTTCTCAATGCGAAGAAACTACATTAAGTCCCTTGCTTGAAACTTTAAACAGCAGTGCTAGGTTAATATTTCAACTCCTCACAATATCTAGGCAAGTCCCGGTTTGAATAGCAATGTTCAAAACTAATCCCTTGATTCCTAACAATATGAATTAAAATACTCTCCACCGCAAAATCCATGCACGTACTTTCTTTTTTTTTTTTTTTTAAGCAAAAATTCTGTGGAACTTTTTTTTCATTCGTGGGTTACTGAAATGGAATTGGATAGATTTAGAGGTTTTGGCTCCAGATCTTGAGCCCAGAGAATGCATAAGAACCTATGAATATATTCATAACTAAAGATTCTTTGTTGTTACAAATAATTTCGGAGTAAGCTCACCTCATGGCCTTTGTGGATTAGGATTTGTGATTCAATTTGGTTAGTTTGAGAATAAGACTAAATTTAAACTTTGGATGGCGAGGATGCCAGGATGATTTGAGAGCATTTCATTGATTTATATAGATTGGTAGCAACATTGCTCGTTTACCGTCCTCTTGCATGCTTATTTTTTGAAGACTTTTATTGATTCAAAGAAAATGGTAATAAAGGAGGATCAAATCAAACCCAAAAGAACTGCCCATCCATCCAAGTGGGATCATCGTCGGCACAACAAGCAGTCATCGATCCGGGCTCGGGGTTGACGCAAATCGCTTGAAATCAGGGAGTACATGGAGTTCTTCTTGTACGTGAGATGATGGAACTACAGCAAGCCATGACGACACCTCGCTCCTACCTCCTCCCCTCTCTCTCTCTCTCTCTCTCTCTCTCTCTCTCTCTCTCCTCCTACCTCGATCGCGTCAGCACCCTTCCTCCACTCTAGTGGTCTTCAAGGACGGGGTAAAATCCGAGCTCTGGCTTTCGGCGGCGCCCTCCGATTCCAAGGCAACGGCATTCGACCTCGACGTCGACCTGACGGAGCCGCCGCCGGACGACGACCCCTTGGTCTTCCGGCGAGGGCGGTCCCGCTTCGGCACCGCCGCCCCACCGTCCTGCGACTCCGAGCCGCCGCTCGCGGCAGTGCTGCGGTGCCTTCGGCTGTGCCGCGAACCCTCCGAGGCCTCGCGCACCGCGGAGTCGACTGCGGCGGCGGAGCTGGACGAGTGGTGGCGCCGCGACTGACGGGGCTCGCGTTGTGGCGAGTCGACCCTGTGCCCGCCGGACCCAGCGTTGCGCCGGGACGGGCGCGGAGCCGGCAACTCCGGCAGGTCCCGGGCTGGAGGGTCCTGTGCGCCGCCGATCTCTGCAGCCGGGTATCGTCACCGGGTCAGTTGGGCCGTCCGTCCGATCAAGATGTGACGGATGTTAGAAACGAGAGGGAAAACAGAGAGCGCACCTGAGGTGGGAAATCGAGGTTGGACGTCTCCGGCTACTGCGGCACTGAGCGGGGCCGAAGATGATCGGAACTCGTCCATCTGTTACGAATTTTTGAAACAATCAGAACCGTTAGATGGAGATCCGATGAAGGAGAGCGGGGGAGGGGGGGAGGGAGAGAGAAAAGTTTTGTCGCTACCCAGCTGGGGGGATTTACGGAGGGGCCGTCCCATCCGATGTGGGCCACGTGTTTAACGTCCGTGGGGTATCCGATCTGCATCTCCTGCTCTTTGGTGTCCGTGTCTGATTTTTTTTTTTTTTTTTGAAAAATAATATTGGATGGATGAGATTGAAGATGTAAAAGAAGAGTTTATTATATGGACCGAAGGAAGAAGATCAAACGGCTATGGTAGTGAGAGGCTTACCAAAAATTTGGGAGATGTAACGGAGGCCCTTCAAGAGTCCCTTCATCTTGGTCCCCATGTTGTGCCGAGGGCACAACGATCGGATCGGCTGTACCTTTAGGGCCCACCCCGACGATCTCCTGTGGCCCAACGTGGAGCCCCAACCTCCTTTAATTCCCAAAGCAAGGTTTGTTAGCTCAGAGTAGAAGACGTGCAAAAAAGAAGCAGCGTCACCACGCAGGATGCCAACGGAGCGCACTAGCACCTTAATTTCCATCCCTCTCTTTATCAAAAATAATAATTATTATTATTATTATTATTATTTTCATAAATAAATTTTTTTTTTATTTTCATCATAGTTTAACAAGAAAATAATAAATTTCCATCTCTATTTTGCCCTATCCTATTCCATCTCTATTTTGTATTTAATGATATATAAAAATATTTAATAAAATTTATGAAATTAATAATATATCTAAAAAACTGAAAATGATAGAATAATAATATTAAGATTGAGAAAAATATTTTTATATACAAAGATAATTGAGCATGTATATAAAAATATTATGTGGACTAATGGGATGGAAATATATTTATTTCAATCCTTATCCCATTCTTGCCAATAAGAACAGAAAAAATTTCTATAAAAATAATTTTTTTTTTCTATCTTGATTTTTGCTTTATGGATTAAAATTATCGTCTTTATGTCATGTACTTTACGCAATAAGATAGTTTTTTATTTTTTCTCAAAAATAATGTGTATGAAATTTTATTTTTTTAAAATGCAAAAACTTTATAAGATGAACCCTGGAAGAAAAGAAAAATGACTCACTGCAAAACCTTTTTAATTCAATACCAGCATTTTGATAGTATAATTGATTGTGCGAAGGCGTTTCGTTTTATAAACAAATTCACTAGTATTGCTGAGTTTTTTTTTATTAAAAAAAAAAAAAAAACATCACCAAACAAGAATAGCTCATTAAATGCTTCCGAATTTAAAATTTAAAATAAAATGACCATACCTTTGGAAGAAAATGTTGATGAACGAGATAACAAACTCGATGCTCGCGACGATTCCCCCAGTCATGCCCATTCCATCCGGCTAAACGATAATAGCATCATCTTGGATGGTTTCTCTCTCTCTCTCTCTCTCTCTCTCTCTCTCTCTCTCTCTCTCTCTTAGCCTTGCCTGCAGAATCTTGATGGGGAGAACTAATTTTCCTCTTGGATTTAGTTTGATTTCCTTCTCTCTTTTTCCTTCAAATTTCCAAGAGGGGCCGGGCAATGCATTAGAAGGATGGAAAGAAGGGGGATCGCATCGCCTCAGCCGCG
Organism: Metroxylon sagu; assembly: GCA_017589505.3. Classification (NCBI taxonomy): domain Eukaryota; kingdom Viridiplantae; phylum Streptophyta; class Magnoliopsida; order Arecales; family Arecaceae; genus Metroxylon; species Metroxylon sagu. The sequence goes on from JACVBY030000639.1 coordinate 738,669, forward strand.
TTTAAAGCCCGATCCGGCTTCGACGAAGATACCGGACACAACCCATCCAATGAGAGGGGATTGGGTTATTTTTAGCTGCTGCGAATTGGGAGGGAGGGAGGGAGGGCTTGGAGTTTTCCCTTCTGCTCTGCTTTACCATCAAGGTTTAATTCCAGCCATGGCTTGGATGGCGCTGGTGGTTTAGCGGGTCCTGGCGCCAAGCGATGGACTCGGGAAGGGAGAAAAGCCGTTGGCGACGACGGGTCAAACGGGAGCGACCACGAATTTACCGAACTGCCCCCATAGGCCGACGAAACGCTGACGGTTCTGCTCGGGGCAAAATTGGGAACACGAAAATCAAGAGCCATCATCTTTATATCCCCGAATACAAAACAGGCCACATTTTTTTTTTTTAAAAAAAAAAGAAGAAGATATGTTTAGCCATAAATGAGATGCTATCACGATCCATGGGATGTAAATTGATATGAATCAGGTGTAAATTGTATGAATGCGCTAATTATTCATTTCAGAGTTAATTTTTTAGTGTAAATTGATATGTTGCATTCTTATTACACTCATATAAAAATGATTTTTTTTTTTTTTTTGGGGGATATTTCTCAAATGGTTGCATTTTCAAAGGAATGTACATGATCTCGTTCGCGCATCATCATGTCTCCGTGCTCCACGAAAATATGAATGCAGTTTTTGTCACATAATTTCTTTCTTCTCTGATGATGTAAGAGGCATGATGATAATGGCCACTGCATGTGTAATGGTATTGCTAAACTTAAATCAGAAGCCTGGGTAATGTATAGAGATGACTTCAGAATAGCTCTACTTTAAGCGCCTACAACAGGAATTGTTATCACATGTATTTTATTCTTATTTTTCTCGTGAAAAAAAAAAGAAAAGAAAAGAAGAAAAAAAAAAAAAAAAAAGAGAATATTTTGATATGCTGAGCGGAGCTAAGAAAGCTAACGCGAAGATCTTTATGGGTTTGCTCTTATTCCTGGGTGCGTGTCTTTAGAAGTGTTAAACGAACGGGTCTGATTGATGGCTCGTGCATGGCCAATTCGACGCAAGTAGATCGTCTGACTGCTATAAGAGCCATATCAGGTTACCCCTATATATCCACGGCTATGCCAGCACGATAACACGAATCGGTTAGCACGGCACAAGTGGGCGTGGCATGGCACGAATGGTTTAGGATGGTACAACCCATGATAGATTGGTCCATGGCACAACCTTTATTGGGCTGGGCCACCATGGCATGTGATGAGCCACTTGTGGCCCGTTGCATATTTTACTATTTTATCCCTTCCCAAATGATTGCTTTCATGGGTATTATTGTTCATTTCTTTAACAAAAGGTTCTTTCCTTGTTTTCGAAAGTAAAAATTAGTTAGCATTCAAGGATTGTAATACTTTAAAAATAATTTTATATTAAATAAAAAAAAATATTATATATTTATAACTTATGTTCATCTGCTATCAATTAATTTTCACTCGAGGTATTTCAAAAATATTATTATCTATTGCTTAAAAATACCTATTTGCCAACTGTTAAAAAAAACTAGTTTGTAGGATTATTTTGGACATTTAGAGGCTCTCTAATCTTTTTTTCGTCGTTCAATATCTCCTATCCCATATCAACTCTTAAAATTTTCTAAGCTCTTTCTAAGTTCTCTTAGGCTCTCTATAAACTCTTTTAAGTTCTATTAATCTTCCCACAAGCTCTTTATACAAGCATTTCTAATTTCTCTACAAGTTTTTCTAATCTCTTCACAAGACAATAGCCAATGCTAGTAGCTCTTGTTATCGTGCACTCTCTTATATCTCAAACTTAACTTGAAGGAGTTCAAACATGGTAAAACCAATCTTAACACACCATTATCACATATCATAATTAATATCCTTGACTTTAGTGATGCTGTCTTAAACTTTCAAGTTTAGGAAAAGAGCTAGGATCTCTAATATTTGTAAACACTTTAGTATTAAAAGATAGCACCAAGTGATTTCAAATTATATGTCATATTTATAAGAAAAATCATAGTTATGGCATTTTTAAAAAGAAACGATTATCTGATTCAACGTTGAAAGAAGAGAACTAAATAATATAACGATAGAATAGCATGATTTTGATAGCAAACCACCTATCCACTCATGAACAAAAGCACATATAATTAATTTATTTTATTAATTTTAATAAAAAAATTATTTTAAATAATAATATATATATATATATATATATATATATATTAAAAAAAAAAAAAAAAAAAGGGTTAAGCCGTGCTAATAGGCGATGCTGGTGGAGCAACACAACTAGCTAGCAAGCAGACCGGTATGGCGAGCTAGTACGGCATGCAAGTCAGATAATGATTCGCTGAGCTATGGATCTGTGGATTGCGCCCCTCTGTCCCAGATGCGACAGACTGCACCGACATGGCCGTGTTGGGCAAACATGACACGATAGCCTTGGCCGTGTTGGTCCCACAAGATCCGTTTGGCACCGCTGCTGCGTGTCCCAACCAGCAGCAAGTGATTAACTACGCTCCAAAGCCTAGACGCCACAAGATCCGTTTGGGTGTCCCAACCAGCAGCAAGTGATTAACTACTCTCCAAAGCCTAGACGTGGCCATCTACTTGCTCGGGCAGTCCTTTTCCATCTTTCTCGCAGGATATTTATTGGTGGGGGCTGAGCTGATTTCTTCACCTCCTTTCTCTTCCATCTTTCTCGCAGGATATTTATTGGTGGGGGCTGAGCTGATTTCTTCACCTCCTTTCTCTTCTCGGTTCCTAATATGCCATTGACGGCAATCCTCTGTTATTTATCAAGATCAAGCATGGATCAGATGAAGCAATGCGGAGACACACGCACACAGAGATATCAACCACAGTAATCTTAGAGCCATATATTGCATCAGATCATTCTCGTCATAATATGAATAAACGGAACAAATTAACTTCCACTCAGGCTCTTCAGAATCCGTTGCATGGTACCACCGGTATTGTAATACAAATGTCAGATGACCGTTTGGTTGAGCTTAGACCATGATCCAAAAGAAAGGGCCATACTAATGATCTGCCTTAATTAGAAACAAGATACAATCGAATCCAACCTGGTTTTATCGTGCTCACCACGTATCGTAGTGTTGGATTGGACGCAGAAAGGCTTACTCTCAACTTGGGAAAAAATATAAATAAATAAAAGCCATGTTCTAAACCTAGATTGAATTGTTTTGGGTGCAAGCTAGCACAAACTCAACCAAATTTGCTTACAGGAGGCTGCTATATTAGCTATACTTTGCAGAACATAATTACACTTGAACTAAAATTCCCCAAAGTAGATTAGTTGGAAAATGAAACAACCTCATCTGTCATTCCACGTGGATTCTTTGCTGTGCCATAGATTATCTTGCTTGCAAATACACCACCAAGGTTTGCATTAAAATATATTAGTAGCCGAGTGGTCAAAACCCCTTAAAATTGCAGTCCTCGATGGCAGCATCCATTTCATGCACACAACCTCGTGCCATGTAACGTGAGGGCTTTGGTGTACCTTAAGTTGGCTGACGACCGGACTGCCGATTCGGAATAAACCGGAGAAATTTTGTGAGTGCAACAGCGGGCCCTGAGTGGCGTTCTGCCCAGGTAGCCATGTCTTGTCATCTACTTAACCATAATATGAGAGAATTTTGTGACCAATAAATTTCTCATCCCCATTCATCGCTGAACTCTGGCTTCATCCCATTCGGCATCCAGTACCTGCTACGAGACCTTAGAACCAGCTGTTTATGGTACGTAGAAGATGTAATGGATGAACAAAACCTGAACATGCATGTCATCGGAAAATAACTCAAATTCTTAAACAACAGAACTGCTCGTATAAGTTTCTACTAACTGTGAACTTATCATGCTCATACAAGGCCAGGATACAGTTATATTAGATATACAGATGTGCAAAACAGCCAATAAATCACACAGGAGCTCTGAAAAGTTAATGAATGAACGATTTTTTTTTTTGGGGGGGGGGGGGGGGGTTGCTAAAAAATCATATGGGGAAAGGCCTCCACAGAACCCCTCATTTGGCCAACACAAAAGCCGCTTGTGCGTGGTTTCTATACCGTGTACAGCCCCAAGACTATGCCTTCGTCTGCATATATCAGAATATTGTCCACTTTTCATATTCGTGATAAGGAAGAGTCGAAAAGGACCAACGAAAGTCATACCTTACTCAAGTACTTCTTATGTAGCTTTAATGCCTCGTTGCATGCCTTTTTTGCATCCAAATTTCCAGTGATGTCGTTTAAGATCTGCCACATACTGACAGGGTCAGACAGTGAGGAGAATGAAAATACATGTCCAATTTTATAAAGTATACATGCATCTGCACTTTTTTCTTTTTTCTTTTTTTTTTTTTGTCAGGGGCAAGGGTTACAAGTACAAAACGCAGGCATGCACATGTACACATGCATGCATGCGCATGCAGAGAGAGAGAGAGAGAGAGAGAGAGAGAGAGAGAGAGAGAACCTTGACAACATCATCCAGACCTTTGGCTTCCTTCAACAGTCGCTTGTTTTTAGCCTCAAGAACGCTGGCCACAAGAAAGATAGATAAAGTGGCCTTTGGATCGTTAAGACCAGCCCGCATATTCTTCCTCTCAAACTTGCCATAACACAGCATATTATCATCTCCTACCACTGCCAGGCTTTTTTCAGCAGAAGCATCCGATTCATACTTGGAGAAAAGGTTCGGATTGTACTCCATCGACCAAATCAACTGACAGTTTCAGGAAAACAAGCAGCCTTCTGATTTAAATTGTCGTCTCATCAACACCCATCACATATTGTTATAGATTATATTGGATGATCACGTAAAAGAAGGTTAAGTTGAACAAGGTTAATATTGAGCTTGCAAATAATTTTGAGATGTCAATGTCAGATGGTTTGGTACTTAAGAACTCAAGCGTAAAGCAGCTAGGGAGGGCGTACCTCCCAAAGGTACAATGCATCAACAAATGAGAACTCTCTGCGGAAAAGGACCATCAACATACGGAAGGCAAATAAATACTCCCCTCCATCCAGATTTTCTGTCATTGATGGTGCTCTATCAGAAGTATGGACACTTGCAATAACAGATATTATTTTCCTTAATTTTGAGCAACTTTTGTTCATAATCCCACTCTACTTTAAAATTCTTCTTTAGACAGGATAGCTTTATTTCATAAATCAAGAAATCAAGCAATTTGAAATTTGTTCATTCATTTCTTTCTTACAGAAGTGATTAGAGCTAGAAAAAAGAAAGAAAGAGCTGAAAAAGATATCTAATTTTATTTAAATGCATACTGCATCAACAGTTTGAAGGTTTGGGAATAAGTCCGAGCATGTAGGTTAATGTCCACCCCTTGGACAGGCTGTTGCACAGATAATGTAGGCAGGCATGCGATTCCTGGATAACAGGATATAAATCCAGGATTTGAACCGTTAAGACTACCAAACAGATTGTACGCATCCCCAGACCATGTTTTACCTAAATGAAAGGCAAATTGATCCTTTGATGTCTTGGGCAACATGGAAGGAGGCTATATAATATTGGCATCAAATGGAAGCAAGCAAGAACCATTTATGTCCTGTTGCCCTTGTCCACACACGCACGTACACACACATGCACGCACACACACACACAGAGAGAGAGAGAGAGAGAGAGAGAGAGAGAGAGAATACTATAATCAACATGCTAGAGAAAAATAGAAGTATAATTTTTTTTGCTAGAAGATTGGAACATGTTAAAAAGCCATCTACTTTTCCACAAAATGCACACCATATGTGAATGGGGTATTAATTATTGCATTGACATGAGTGTGGGCATACAACATAAGCCATTTTTCACAGAACCATCTCTGCATTTAGAATTCAAGCTTTTCTAAAGATCGGCACATAAGAAAAATAAGAAAATCAAAATTACCGAACAGCATCTTACAGCCCACATGATGAAAAAGAAAAAATATAAGAAAAACTGCTGCTCTATAAGTTCAACGCATATCTACATTTCTCAGGCTGATACTGATGGAAACTAGGATGAACAGAATCTAGAAAACAAACCATGGAAAGGAACATTTAATAAAACAAAATACTGCAAGTACAAAAGATGTCCAAATTTCTCAGGCTGATAACAACACATTCGCTGTCTACGTATTTCATTATAGAAAACTTAAAATTTTTATTTAGTAAGGGACAATCCAGTTCACTTATTCTTTTGGAAGATAATTTTTATGCATTGTTTGATTTGAGCAAAATGTAAAGCACTTGTATCTACCATAAGAAGATTTCTATCTCTTGCACACATCATATGAAGAATCTGATGCAAAATATTCCATCAAATAATATTCATAGCACCGATACACATCTATATCAACAAATTCAGGTATGCTAGACTTGATTAGAATAACCATGTTGGTATTTGACAAATTTGTTCAGACACCACAAGACGTTTAGACATTTGACCAATCCATTCGACATAGATATACAAAAATACAAAAAAACTTAGCAGATACTAATATTTGCTTAAATGAATACACAAGCTGATCTGAAGAACTACCTTCGTGTCAAAATTACATAATAAAGTAAAGCAACTATGCAACTAATAACACTGTAGAAGTGCTCAAAAGTTGTACCTAAATGTTCGTGAAGCTTTGGATCGATGGCTTTTATAATAGATGATAATATAGCCAATTGAGACCGAACTCCAATTGAAGTGCTTGTGCATTTGAAATTACCTCGCTTTATAATAACAAGATAAAACTGTAAGAATCATGATATCTGAAAAAGAAAACCTAAAAACCTTTATTCTAAAAAGAAGCTGTATTTATCTCAATTGATAGTACACTACATTAAGGGCAATACAAAAAATTGGCATCATCATTCATTAAATGAATGGCTTATAGCATATAATCTCAATATTTCACACATATAAGATAAACAAGCACACTACAGCATGCTCAGATCATAGTCACAAGGACAATCATTTCAACCAGTGTCAACATTTTGGACATTTCATAACATGATGCTACGCTCCACAATTCATTCTCGATGCCACCATAATACCTGAAATACATCGTCATAATATTTTACAGACAATTCATTCCTGATGCCACTATTGTATTCGAAATACATTGCCATAATCTTTTATGTGTCCTCGAAATACTTGAAGTGTTTCTTTCTTTATGAGCTGAACTTCAGATGGTGTCAAAGGAACAAGGATTGTGTATTAAGCAGTACAAAGATATCACAAAGAACCAGGAGAAAATAGGAAAACTAAATAAGTTGGAGATGGAGAGAAGGATGAAGGCAGAGATAGATGGAAGCTTAAGCAATTCAAACCGCAAAAGAAAAGAAATGAGCGCATACCAGCTTACGCATCAGACGTTCAAAACACCAAAAACCATCTGCTTCATTTTCAAGAAGTATCGATACCGGCGAACACAGGTCACTCATTCCTAATTGAAAACTGTACAGTCAGAATGGATTGTTCAAACAGCATGAGACCTTAACATTATAAAATAATAGAAGTACATCATCTTCTTTTAGTCAATAGCATCAACTGATTACTCACCCTGGCAGTAACCAATCTCCTTGTCTAACCATGAATAAACTGCAAGCATATCCCAAAGTTTTGCTTGGTTTGCTGGATTTTCATAATAAACAAGTGACCGGTCTGTACGTGCTACATCCAAACCTAAAATTGAATATTTTTACCCAGTAACAATAGTTATTAGTTCTTCAAAAACACAGGAAATTTCAAAAGATAAGAAGACGTTAACAAAAGAAGTGGTGTGCACCACAGCAATGTCATCCTCTACCTCTTTTGTATAAAAAGTGGTGTAAATAATACTATACCATGAATGAAGTTTACAAATGCATTTATTTTATGAAAGTAATGCAAAAGTCCACTAACAAAACCCTATTTCTGTCTTCAAAGTAGGATTTAAAGTGACCAAAATATTTCAGTTTTTTAATGATTCAAACACAAACAGTGATATACATATGTTTGTATCTACAGATGCATGTATGTATACATGGATATGTACATATGTACATATGCATGTACGCATATGGGCTAGTCTCTGCCCGGTTCCTGTTATTTCAAGTGAACATTTCCAAGAAGTATTTTGATTGCATTTAGATGTTTTCTTTAAATAGAAGATAAAGATCATTTCAGATGTTTCAGGCTTATCTCCATGATTTCAAGGATTGCTTCGATTGATTTGAGCACTATTTTCACTACAATATGAGATCTCTCAACTAAGAAATTAATGAACCACATATTCCAGCCTACCAATATCAGTACAATGGAAAACAATTGCAACCAAACATTTTGCTAAAGTCTTAATTAAATACTGGAGATTCTTAATTAAATACTGGAGATAAGTTCTGTGATTGAAGTAAACTGTCCAGCTGTATCGACATGATGCAAAATGGAAATAAAGGATCTATCTATTTGATTGGAAGGAAGTGCTCCAGTCACTTGTACAGAAAAAAGGGTGAAAAGGAAGGACTAGTTACGAACAAAATAAGTTTAATGATGACCGTGAGATAAGGTACACAAAGATGATCAACTTGGATTCCAAGGCAGAAAATAATATCAGCAAGAGCAATTAAGAAGGTATACAAAGCAGAAAATAATATTAGTCAGCATTTGCATCAACTAATAATCACAAATGATACCTAAGTTCAGATATCAAACTCTCTTCTCACAGTAAAGAGACTAAGTCCTCATTTATCCAGTTTGAAGTAGCATCAAGAAGTTAGTTTAATGATCCATTCTCACTCCATGTTTTGACTGAGTCTCCAAATTTCTAGCTTATACCTTTTACTAAAATCAGAGCATTCCTCATCCAGTTATTTTCTAAAAAAGATACAGGAAGTCCTCCAAACAGAAAGCATAATAGAAACTAGATAGGATTGCACACTGAAAGCATAATAGATATAGATGGATCCTAGAAAAAACAAATTTGATCCATGACTCATTAAAAAATAATGACAAAGATGGCACAGTATCATTGCTACTGATGTTTTACCAATCTGATGTAAGGTAAGCTTCCACTGAATGACTTCTTTGTCCAGAATTACATTATTTTGTACTTGAAAATTTGCAGCATCAGACTGCATTTTCTCTTGGGAAGCGGCACCATTACTTGAAGGGTCTTCTGTAGGCTGACCATCTTCTGTGACTACAGGTGTTGTGATTACCTTGCCACTACCGATTGTCTTATCCATTTCTCGGCATTTTGACTTCAAAGTTTCATACTCTGACCTGCCATGGTCAGTTTGACAGGTAATCTTAAATGTCCAAAGCAATAGACAACCTCATAAACTTTGACAAGAGGAAAGAAAGCAAAATTAGCACTGCACATGCATCTGAGATGCACCAGAAAGATGAAAAAGAATATGCTATTTTCTGTAATATATGCTATAACAGACAGGTGCGCACATTTAGCCATTTGGGGAGGGGGTGGAACTCTTACCTCCGATGTTCTCTTAGTTTATTACGTTCATCAAAGGTACTCTTTGGATCATAACACCCTAGTAAAAATTCCCAAACAACACCTTTAATTGTTGGATGGACACCCTGACATGACATGAAAAATAAAGACTAGATCATGATTCAAATCTGACGCATGCAGTGCATCCATTAAATCAAATGTTATAAAAAATGGCAATCAACATAAAGTCCTGCAAATCTGACACTGGCACACTGGTAGCATCACGAGTCAAATTCAAGTTCTTGGATTTTGTGTGAAGGTCAGGATCAACAAGAAAAGATTTATAAATTGTGTATCTTTGTTAGCTTGTTGTGGTTCTTCTTAAAACAGATATAAAATGCATCTTAAAGATGTTATTGGCTCCAGAAGTTTCTAAAAATACCAGTGCCAATTTTCCTATTGCTTTTCGGTGCACATAAATTAGTTATTATTGGAACCATTCCAGAGTCTAATTATTCAATAAATTCAATCAGTGACAACAACAAATCGAGTGCATGAAAAGCACTTACTCCATGCTGTATTCGTCTCAGCACTTTAGCTATATCCAATATACCTTCCTCAGAAAATGAAGCATGCCATCGTCTTGCACTAAGAGTTTTTCCTGGCTGCAGAAGTAGAGGCAAAGACCATATAGCGAATTAGGAACCATATATAAGACCAAAAAGATCTTTAACAATGATTGAAAAATATCAGGTTATTGTGTGATCAGAAACATCAAAACAGCAATTCCGAATTCAATTGGTGCACTAGGAACTCCAGAGTATAGGAGTATGTTTGCTTTATTTTTTCTCGTACATTAGCCATTTGCTTGTTAACTTAACAGAGCTAAATGGAACTACCTGCAAATTCATATGTTACAATTTCACTCAGAATCATGAAGTTTAAGCAAAGGAAGTGCTCTCCAAATAAAGAATAAGATGTTTCTATTAAAACACTATCAAAGATGTTGAGTTGGCTTCTTTTTACGTGTTGCTAGTTAGAGCCTTATTTTCTTTTCTGTTAAATGCATGGTTAAAAGAGGCAAGCATAAACAAAGCAATGCAGCTCAACCCTGAAGTTTAGATTTGTAGCTCAATGATAAAAAAAGCTTTCTTCTGACCCCAATAGGAAAATGACAAAGATGCATGTGTCCTATTAGCATCCTATAAGAGCAGGTCAAGAGGTGAGAGGCTTGAGTATTAGAGGCCTCATGGCAAATACACAAGTCCACCACGAGTGAAAAGGAAAAAATTATTAATTTGAATAAGAAATTAATATGGACATATAACAGTGAAAGAAGGTGAAGCTCCATCTTGCGAAATTAATAATCCATTGAAGAAATTAACGGTTTCATAACAAATCTTTGCTGTTTAAGTGGAAATTAATATTGCAATAATCGGGAAGATTGTTGAGAAGTCAAAATATGTTTCAACCACCTAAAAGTACTCTTGTTGGTCTCATAACAATTTTTGGGAAGGCAATGGATGCAAATATAGGTGAATTAAGAGATCCTGACAATTTCCTTTCCTCGGACTATGTAGAGTTATTTAGAAAAGACCAAATCCTTTTTATTGCACCGCTCTTTCAGTAGGACTATTGTTCAATTAATTATAACAATAAATGACGCTAGTTTGGGTGGGCAATCAACCCTGCTTTGTCTTCCACAACTGCAATCACCGACCCAAGAAACTAAGAGACAACCATAATTTGATGCAAGAGCTATCCAAACATTAAAATATCACAGTGGGAAAAAAAGCATTTGAACAAAAAATCGAGAAAGAGAGAGGGAGAGAGGGAGAAGAAGATTTGGTGAGAAAAGGGAATCAAGAAGCTGACCCTGGGCTTGAAACGAGAAGCAGGAACATCATGGCGGCATTCCGGCCTGATCGGATAGAAAGCATCAGGCTCAGCCCAATCTTCAGGAATGGGGGTACAACAGTCCATCATCATTCCCTTGATCCCCACTTTCCCGTTCGCTGGATAAACCTCAGATCTTCAAATCGCTTCACCAACACGCCCTGATCTTCCCTTTTTTTTTTTTTTCAAACCCAACCAGTCACTTAATCGGTGGAATTTCCCACAGATAAATCGAGCAAAAAAAACAAAAAATTTGATGAATTGATGGGAGAAACTAGTGCCATTCCGATTCAAAATTCTACCTACCGATTTGGATTACAAAACCCGCAAGAAATCGAGCGCGAATACTCCGAAAGGAAGAATGAAAAAGATGAAAAATGAGGATTAGGGTTTCCCTCAAAGAGAGAAAAACAGGGTGAGGGTTTTGTTTTTTATTCTCTCTCTCTCTCTCTCTCCCTCTCCCTCTCCCTCTCCCAATTGGAAGGGGAATGGAGATAGACGAAGAACGGGAGCTCGCTCGGAAAAAACGGCTAGTTGGGTTCCTTCGCCCCAAAAAAAAGACAGCCCAACCTGGGTTCTCGAGTACCTGGTCCACCGACGTGCTCGCTGGATGAGCTGGCGACCAAAAACAAAGAATTTTATAAGCCCGCTAGTTTTTGACACCTGTATTTGTTCGGGTTGGCATCAAAAGTTCAAATCCGAGACAACATCTAACATCGTGCCTGGAGGTGAGACCGTAGATTTCCGGGATTTTCCGTCAACCATTCTTTAGTGCCAGCCATTCTCTAAATCGAAACTAAAATAATTTTAATTCTTTAAATGCTGCAGCCCCTTGGCATGCACATTTCCTCGTCTGGAAAAAATAATTACAATTATCATCAATTACAACTAAACTGATTACATTTTTGGTGGGTTTAAGATGATGCATCCTTTTTGGAATGGATTAGCTCTTGCCCCAGCTCAGCCAACAGGTATTCTGATAATAGTCAATTCAAATAAGATTTTGTTCTCATATTAAATTTTGAGCAAGATTTGCAACCCCTATCCATCATCTCATAGAATGCATCCTTCCGCGCAAAAGAAAAGTTTAAGAATGTTTGATAAGAACTATGGGTTTGAATTTGCTACATTAGAGCTATTAGTTGAGAGGAAAGAAATTATGCTGCCAAGTATTTTTATTCATAGATTTTATACTTATGTATTAGGATTTTATTTCGATATTCTTTTTTTCTTTTATTTTTAAGTTGCTTGGATGGTAGAGGGTTTATCTACATTAAGCAACATTGCCATGTAATTTTAACAAATGTTATTTAATTCTAATTTAAGCAGCATATTTTTTAAATATTAATGCATTAAAATGTTTGAGATGCTAGGCAAATTTATCGCAGCATTAAATGAGCGGTTTTGATTCCCTTTTATTCACAAGTGGGAGTAATTTTTAGGGTTTACATTTTCGTTTTATAGTTTCAAATGATGAAATATAGTTTTGTGCAAATCTAAGGTGGAAGCTATGATATTTGAAAGAATATCTAGTGATATTTTTGATTGATAATATATAGAAAATCAAAGTCATATTTTTTGTTAGATTCTTTCTACTTGTAGAGACTTTTTGCATGAGAAAGTTACATGACATTACTGGCTCATTCACTCCCTAAAAGAAAAATCTAATAAAATTTTAAAAGAACATTTTAAAAAATTATAAAGCATAGTAAGCTTCTTATGTACCTTCAATAGGTTCATAAAGTATTAAGTTTTATTTAATAAAAAATAAGATATAATTATGACAAATTCATAGTCCTAGTAGCTAATAGAGTACAGGTGAGTAATACTTCTCTGCATTGAATCTATCGAGACACTTAAGTTTAGACTTGAGTACGATTTTAGTTAAAAAAATAAATAAATAAGATTAAGATTCTCACTTAGCGATAATTTCAGATTATCTCTCTCTAATAGGAATCAGATTGCCACATTCTGTAGCAATCTAATTTATAAAGCAATATTAAATATCCATCAAAATGCCTAAATATATCCAACCAAATATTGTTTGGAGGATTATCTCCATTAGATTGTTGGGAATGTTTAAAGGTTTTATAAACCAAATGCCCCCCATGGACTATTTAGATCTCTGAAGGAAAGAAGAAGGAGAAGAGAAGGGAAGGAAAGATTGTTAATCTCTCTTTGTTTGATAAAAAGGGATAAAAAAAGGGATAATTTATATTCATCTTATTTGGATGAAAGAAAAAAAAAAAAAAAAAAAGAGAAAGTAATGGTTATAAAATTATAAACTTATCTTTTATTGCAGGAGAAGTTTAAATTAATTTACAAGAATATAGTTGAAAGAATAAAACAAAAATTATAAAATATTCTTCTTTTCCTCTTCATCCCCAATTTAAAGGTAAAGAATTTTAGATGACACTAAGTAATTTTTATTCTCTTCCCTCTTGTTATATCTTTTTCCTTCTAAACAGTGAATTTCATTGCTAATCTCTTTTTTCTTTCTCTAATCTTTCTTCATCCAAACAAATCCTTATTGAATGACAAGGTCAATTTTGACCCCTTCATCATGTTATATTGGAGTGGCGGGCCAAGATATATTAGCAGGAGCCTCTTACAATAGTGTATTAGCTACAGAGGATCCACTCTATTGAAATGTTATTCATATATATTGTTGAAACGAGTGCTTTTCGAGTGAGTATCATCATGCGGTTATTATCGAAGAAGGAAGATAAATTAATGTAGATCAAATAATAATATTGTACGATTTTGAAGCACATATGGACAAAATCTTTAGGCTGCATTTGGTACATAGGATAGAATTGGATTAAAGAGAGGACAGTATTGCATAAAGAATAAGATAGAATAAAAAATATCCTATTTCCTATTTGGTGGAAGATAAGAAAAGAAATCAGATAGAACAGTTATACCGTTAGAAAAAATGGTAACTATGGTTAAAAATAAAAAAACAATAGAAAAAATAAAGTAGTAGTTGAATAGGATAAAAATAAAAATATTTATTTTGATGGATAAGTAATGCTTCTTTTTATGGGATTAGCTATTCAGTAGGATAAAATTTTATTATATCTTTTTGAAAAATAAATATGAAATAGTATTAAAATAAACATGGTGTTAAAGTAATGTTTGCTCCCACTATCAAGTTCTTGTTGTTGCCAGGTTGGCCGCAAACTACCTTTAGGATTCAGCAAAGAAAATAATGAAACCCTGCATTAAAATCACAATCAAATCATTTTAATTTAAAGAAGAAATTGCATCTCTTCTTGACAATTACTTTTCTTGATAATGGATGCAATTATTGATGTATTTTTTTAAAATTTAAACTATCAATTTCTACGTGGGATAAAACAAACAAATTATTTTCAACCTTTCATTTTTAATCCAGCAATCGAACCTTCAAACCTCAACAAACAAACATGTCAGGAGAACGGTGGTTCTTCAACCGTGCTTAACCGGGTGGAGTACTATTACATGCCCACAAACACTGACTACCATCCACGAACCAAACCGAACAACAACTCGAGAGCTTCAAAGATGTCACGCATATCCGCAGAGAGTACCGGTGGACCGGCTGTTTAAATCTTGGTCGAGCACGGGTGTGGTGGGGGAAGGGGAAGTGAAGGCCATTTTAAAGCCCATTGGCATCAAAAGGCCCGACCCGTCTGTTAGCTTGGAGCCCTGGAGGGCTCCTTTCAGAATTCAGACCGGGCAGCTAACTCGACCCGCTTTTTAAGCAACAGTAGGTCGAGTCACTCGAGCGTCCGGAGAAGCGAGTGAGAGAGAGAGGGGAAAAAAAAAAAGAAAAAACCTCGCCATCCCCAGTCCCCTGCCATTCCTGTCCGCTCCAGAGAAAGAACGGAGCCCTAGCCACCGCCATCCCGACGGACGCGAGCCTCTTCCCCGCCACCGGACGGCTCCGACATCCTCGCCGGCGTCGTCTCTGCTGTCTCTTCGGTGTGCTTCGAAGCCACCGGTCTCGGTTAGTTTGTCCTCTACTCTCCCCTATCTTCGTTCTCTCTCTCTCTCTCTCTCTCTCTCTCTCTCTCTCTCTCTCTCTCTTGTTGTTGTCAAGAGTTTGTCTCCTCCTGCTCCTTCCTCTTCTTATTGGATCTTGATTCCGACGAGGTTATGCTACTGGAATCCATGAAACAAGGTCTTGTTTTGTGTCGATTCCTAACCCTAACCCTAACCCTAATATCATCCGAGCCAAACCTGTTGCTCTATGCTTGGATCCATGTAGGTCACTCTATATAGGGGAATACTCGACATTCGTTCACCATGTCGTATTCGGTGTTATCGACGCTGATAACTCAGGTGGCAGAAAGCCAACAATCTCCGTTGTGATTCCATAAATGGTCATAATCTCAATAGCAAACGGACGAATGTAGTTTTTCCTGCTAGCTTGCGAGATGAATTGAGAAAATATAGCCTATCTATACATTACTAATTAAAGAGCTTAGTTTTGTTAAATGCAGTTCTTCTTTTCTCCATTTGCTTGCTAATGTCCAAAATCTTGGTGATTTTCAGCGATGCACAGGCACACTATAGTGCACAAAAAAAGATACATCAGAAAAAAATTCGAATTTCTAAAAATAACAAAATAAGATAATTACAAAGTAAATCAAGTTATCATAGTAAAAGATTTCTTGTGATCCTTCCCGTCCCAAAACCACAACCTGCAACAATTCTTGGTAGACCATAAGCAGCCCAGAGCTTTCTCCAACTAGGATTAAAGACGATACAAAACTAGCTACCAGTAAGACACCAAATCTAACAGAGAATATAAAACAATTTCTTGAATCAGTATGCTCCTCTCTTGCACATACAAATATCATCTAAAACAATATACTTTTATTTTTTGTCATTCTTGGTGTTGCTGTAGACAAATTTTCCCTAAAGGAGGTAACAATTTCAACCCAAAGGAATCCAAAATCAAGGTTTCTCTTAGATCAAAGTATGGAGAGAGTGAAAGAGATTACCAAGAGCTACAAGATAGCACCTTTCTCTCCTGAACCAATTGGGCAAGAGGGTCTCGAGAAAACCTACTTAATTTTATGTTGGCCTTATCAACGTATCCCAACACACTGTCCGCATAAGCTTCCATGCCCTTAGTAACTGAGAGAAAAGGGGATTGAACACAGGGGTCGGCCCATTTACATTAGGTGGGGATTAAAGAACCAACAATGGGTGTATGTGTTTGGACGTGACCCCGGGGGGGGGGGTGGGGTTGAGAGAAGTTGTGTGCTGTGAGGTGAGAAGGGGCAAGCTGTGTTGGGAAACAACTTGAAGCATGGTTACCATAGGAGGAATGCCTTATTTGGTAAGGACGATATTGCAAGAGCACAAAGAGGGAAATGATGGTGAAGGACTCTTACTTGGAAAGAAGAAAACTTGTTCCAAATAAGCAAGAATTTTAAGGAAAATGCATGTGAAAAATATATAAAAACCAATGAAGAAATCATGAAGATACTAGTTTTCATTGGTTTTCCACTGGTTTTTCAAGTTAGGGCTAATCTAATAAATAACTGTAGACTTAACTTTATGGAGATTTACATAGAGGAATGTCTTTTTTGTTGGAATTAATTATTAACTATCTGACTACTAGGAAACAGATAAATGGAGTGGTGGTTTTTTAAGCTAATTAAAAGTAATCTTTGAACAGATTTTGTCCCTTTCTTTGTTTGTTTTAGAGTTTGGACCAAAGCGAGGTGTTGGAGCAGAACAAACAAAGCTAGTAGCAAAAGGCAATAGAGCTCCACCCCCTTTTTACTCGTACAAATAGATGCCAAATAAGAGAGTTCTTATCAACAACCTGCCCTCATGTTTGTCTAAGATGTAGTTTCTGTTAAGATTTCTAATCTTTTAAAATTGTGTTTTATAGATTGAGGTTTTAAATCACATGAAATGGGGCTGTCCTGATTTTCTTATAAAATGGGACACGCCATCATCCTATGCTATCCCAAAATTTGGGGTTGGGTGTCTCGAGACATGTCAATTGGGGCATTGGGATGATGGCGGGATAGTCCCATCTTAATACTTGGGATGATAACCTATCTCGATGTCCATTGAAATGTCCCATCGAAATTTGAAACCATGCCCTAAACAAATTGTATCTATTTCTCATTCGGTATTCCTAGAAACTCTTAGGCGAATTGGAAATCTGTTTCCTTGTAACTATGCTGTGCAGGGCATTTGGTGAGGTTTGGAGGTGTATAGAGAATAAAAGATGGGTTTTTTCCCCTGTATCATGCATGTCGGTGTGCTGATGGTTCATGGATGATTGTTCTCTATGCTTAACTATAATTGGGGGACGCGCATTTCACATGGGAGAACATGTCTGTAATCTATATATTTAACATGAGTTGTTGCCCAAATTGATGGTGTTGCAATGCTCAACCCTCCATCTTGCATTATGTTCTTCTGTCTGGGTCTTATAGTGTACATATGTGATCTTCTTTAGTCTTTGATCCAATAATTAATTTCTTATCCTTTTATGTCCTTTGTTTATACATCTGGTCTGATAGCCTAGAAAAGCTTTTATACTCACTGCACGACTTACTTCCTGAGTTCCACTTCTGTCATACATACCAAAGGCTCATAAATTTCCTATGCAGATTAGTGATGTTCAGCTTATGTAGCCTTTTTGAGAATTTATGTTTCTCTATCTTTCTTTTAAAAGTAAAGCACATGGAATTTGTTGCATGCAGTTTCTCATCTTAGGATTATGTTTCCTAGCATCAGTTGATACATGTTCTGTAAGGAAAATTGATGGATCACCTTTTGTCTTGTTATTTCAAAATTACCTGCATGTTTTGCATTCTTGTATACTTTTTTTCCTCACATATTGAGAGAAGGAAATTGTCTAAACTGTACTCTGGAAGTTTCTTACAGAATCAGTAAAATACCGTAGAGTAAGCTGCATCTGGAAAGAAGTGGTGAATGTTGCCCTTGGTGGATG
This sequence comes from Metroxylon sagu, assembly GCA_017589505.3. Lineage (NCBI taxonomy): Eukaryota > Viridiplantae > Streptophyta > Magnoliopsida > Arecales > Arecaceae > Metroxylon > Metroxylon sagu. The sequence goes on from JACVBY030000639.1 coordinate 756,994, forward strand.
ACTGCTCAGCATAAAGTTTGGAGTTCTATGAAAATCTACATTTTTCTACTTTCCATCTAGAATGCCAGGCTTACCTTTGGCGGTTCGTGAAACCATGTATGTTTGCACTCTAAACGGCATATATGTTTTTTCAGCATTAATTACAATAGTTTCTTAAAGCAATCTTGCCTTCTAGGTTTGGTTATTTTTGATTAATTACATTAAATTTTATAACTAAGGCCTATTGACATGGACTCACAACCCAAAAAGCTTAGGCTCTTCGGTGGAGGACCGATCTTGATTTATAAATCCATGTGGCACCCCATTATTTGTTGATTTGGGACGATGACAATCTCCCCCGTCCAACCTCGTGGCTTTCTTATCACGGATTTGCTCCTACGCAAGAAGGGGGAGGCCCATCCATAACTTGGGTCATACACAACCCTGGTATCCCCAATAAGGGGCCTACATGATTGTTAAGATTATAACACATAGTAGGCCTGGTTTTGATACCTCCTCTCATGGACTTACAGCCCAAAAGCTTAATCTATTGGATAGGGGACTAATCCAGACTTATAAACCCATGTGGCACCCTTTTGTTAGCCGATGTGGAACTATGACACTATGCTCTAACCAAGGCAGAATCGAGTAGAATCAGCAGTTTGAAAACCAGTTTTGCTTCAGCTTGCCTCCAAATTGGAGTGGTGGGGGGTGGGGTGGGTTGGATGGCATGTGGGCTCTTGTGAGCTCACTTAAAAGGAGAGAGGGAGGCTGAGAGTCTCCCATGAGCTTTCATCCTTTCTCTTCTCTTTTATTTTTATTTACTTAAGATTTCTCATAAAAATAAAAGAAATATCCTTAGTGTTGTCAAAAGAACGTTTAAGGCGTGACATGCAAGGCATGCTTCATATCCTAAGGCACGAGATACTAGCTACCAAGAGTTAGGTGCTTCTTATATTTTAAGCGAGGCATCTTCATTTAGGCACACAAGGCGAAAAAGGTGTATGCTTATGTTTTGATTTGAAGCGCAAGAAAGTGCATTTTTCTTAATAAGTTATACTTGTAATATTTTTTTAAGTCTATCATATTTATTAGACTGTGTTGATTTTATGATGCACCATTTTATAAATAATTATTTTCTTTGCTCTACAAAAAAGCAAAAAATTGGAAGATAAAAAAATAGAATACCGAAAATTATGCTATCATCTAAGAAAGAGGAGGGAAGACATCAAGAAATTACAGATTTTAGCTGAGAAAGAGGAGGCTTTCTATTGAGCTAATCGGCTAAACATATTACTATTATGATTTTTTTGATTTTTTCTATTATGTGTTATAAATCTTGCTTATATAAATTATTCTATCATTTATTTTGAAAATATGCACCTTATTTTGCTCAGACACGTGTCTGCGCTTTGCATCTAGGCTCCGAGAGTTCTTTGTGCTTACCTATACTTAGCGCTTTTAATAACATTGTATATCCTCTATTTGAATTCAACAAAAGTATCAAAAAGATTAAATTCTTTAAGAATAAAAAGTTAACTTTTTCTTTCAAAACAAAAAATCAGAATTTCAGGAAATTCTGATTTAGTAAATATCAAGTTTCAGTAATTTCATTCTGAATAAAAATCTCAAAAAATTAATGTAATTTAGAAATGATGGAAAAACAAAATATCAAAGAAAATTATCTTAAAATACAATTTGTAAGACTTTGATCAATACTTGATCAAATTTTTAGGGTTTTCAGACTTTGATGGTATCACAGTAACAACGATTCTTACATTGATCTATGCCAACGTGATCCATAACTCATCAAAACAATAGTTTGTATTAAGTCAGCATAGGTCAACGTGAAATTTACTATTATTATGATCTTGTATAAGTTTGAAAACCCAGTAAGTTTGATCAAGTGTTGATCAAATCTTCACAGATTATATTTTAAGGTAATTTTTTTTTGGTATTTTATTTTCTTATATTTATAAATTACATTGATTTTTTGATATTTTTATCCTGTGGAAGTACTCTAATTTGATATTTGCTCAACTGAGATTTCCTGAAATTTTTCGAATTTATTCTTGAGAGGGAGAGTTAACTTTTTATTTTTAAGAAATTTGATTTTTTTTTTTTGATATATTTGTTGAATTCAAATGGAGGTTATTTCTCTTATTTACATGAAAAATCTGAAGCAAATAGAAAGAGAAGAGAGGATAGCATTTACTTAATGATTTTAAATGAAAACAAGAGAGAACAGAGAGGATGAAAGCTCACAAGAGGCTCATAACCTCATATACCACATAAAAAAAGATAAAAAATAAAAAACTATAAAAAATAAAGAAATAAGAAAAAAGTGTTGCACCAGCCAAAACCATTGGTATGCTATCAGTTTGGTTTGGCACCGAACTGGTCTAGTACCGGTACTCGATTCTGCCAACCTTGGTAGAACCAATGAAAGAATGAACCATCTTACACACTGATTTTTTTCATGTGCAGGAATGTTGGCTGCAGTTGTAGCCATTCTAGGACTGCTGATCAGATGTGCTGCCAACAGTCTTGGGCTCATCTAACTGACGAAGAACAACTTGCAGCAGAAGAAAGCCTTTCAGTTTATTGCAAACCAGTTGAGCTTTATAATATTCTTCAACGACGAGCCATACGAAATGTATGTTTCCTAACCGTAAGAGGGCTTTGGTGTTAGTGTCTTGTCTTTTACTTTTGCCCTTTAAAAATAAACCTATGCCATCTTTCTGTAGCTATGGCCATGTGTAGAATGATTTCATTTTGAAATAAAAGTTTGTCTAAAAGTTCTAAAAGTTATTGTTTATGCTGCAGCCGTCGTTTCTTCAGAGATGCTTGCAATACAAGATGCAGGCAAAGCGCAAACGGAGGTTTTTATTCTTGTCACTCAGTTATTTCTATTTTTAGGTGTAAAGAAATCTTTTTTCTTTAAATCTTTGGCTTAATCTATCTTGCTTTACATTATATGTTAAGTTATTGGCAACCGCGCACACGCACAAAAACACAAGCGACTGCCAGGTTGGGTGGATTTTGGTTGTACACCATTCTCATTTTCTAATCAAATTTATTCCTAAGAAAATAAAGTAATGCTACTTTTTGTAACTATCAGCCATTCATTTGATTTATGTTCCATTAAGTGTTTCCACTTGAATATCATGATTGGTTTTATGAGAATCAAGACCTTGTACTTTAGATTGATATTTGATGAAGAATGTGAGTTGTTTGACAATTCCTGTTTGAAATAGTGTTGCCTTTTGATATTGTGTTCATACTGTAAATATCTTTCATACATCCATTTGCTTTCTTGTATATCTTTGGCTTGTAGGATGCAATATTACTAGTCCTTTGCATTGTGTCTTGAGGAAAAAAGGCAGGGGGAGGTGGAAGCAGGGAGGAGAGCATATTAGAGAGAGAGAGAGAGAGAGAGAGAGAGAGAGAGATGGGTTCACTGGGGATTTTTCAAGAGAATGAAATGATGTGGTTTTAGAGAGACATATGCTCGGTGGGTTTTTTTTTTTGAGAAGAGGAAAATTTTGTCAGAACATGGGTCCCACAGGGCTTTTCATAAAGTGCAGCTTCACATGGCCAACTCTAGGAGTTTCCATTGTATATGGTAGATTTTGATGAGAAGATGTGAGCTTTGTTGATTTTTATATATGTTAAAAGTGTTCAACATATTGCGTGATTTTCTATAAAATGGTTAGGCTTTGATTGGAAGAAGCTTGAATTCTTTATTGCTGGGTCACAGTTATGGTGCTAGGGAATATTAGAAAAAGATTTACATAATATACTTAATAATTTTGGTTAAGTTGTTTGGATCCGAAGCAGTGAGCTTTATATTCTATCCATGTGAAAAAAATCACCAACAATCATGGAAAGCTGTCTGTTTTGAATATATTTCAGTTGAAAGAGATAGATGAAACTTTTACCATAAGGGATTTGAAGATTGGAGCATCGTTTTTACATCTAACATTCTACAAGCTTTCCAGAGGATAAGCAATCATTGAAACCAGAAATTACTAGATGAGCTTCTTGATGGATTGATAGTTGCGGTAGTCAGATTATCAGTGTTTAGAGGTCATCATTCTGCGAGTAAAACTGGATTTGAGCCTAAGCTTGTTTTTAGACTCAGCTTTGGTATCTTTTGGGTCAAATTAATTTCTAGAGCTCAGGAGTGAGATTTAGGGCTCAGAAATGGGCTTTTATGAAGGCCTAAAATCAGTAGTTATTGTTTACAATTGTATTGGGTTTTGTTTTTTTGTCTTCTTAAATATTAAGTGCATCATGGCCAGGTTGTGGAACGAGTGTGAGAAATGATACAAAAGATGAGTGCATGAAATGATTAATAAAAATTTATGCAATTTGGGAAATGGAAAACATCAATATAAAATTATTAAAGTTATTCATATATTTAGTACAGGAAAAAAGAAACATATCTTACAAAGTTTAACAAAGCATTAAAATCTCTACTTTGTTGGCTTTTTTTTTTTTTTGAAAAGGGCAGATGGGGTGAATATTTTTTATTTTTTCTTCCTTTTATGGTTGGGCCTAGCTTGCAACTTTTTTCAAAGGTGTGGGGTCCACTTTGTTTCTTCACATATATTAATAGTAGTAGTAGTAGATTACTTTTAATTAAAAATGGATATAGATTTACAAGGCTTATAATTATCTTTTCATGAGTCCTACATGAAAAGTTAAGTCGTGGGGAGAATCTAAAGTGAGTTTTTTTTTTTTTCCTTTTTATTTAAGCTTACTGTGAGCGGTGGGATTGAGTCATGTGAGGAAGAGAGGGAAAAAGTCAGACCTCGTGACTTCTTTTCTTTCTCATGCTTTCTCATCTGAGTGGGACACTGTATCGGTTATTTTGAAAATGTGAACTCCATGTTTCTTAAGACAAACTTCACACTCATTTCATGGTTTGGTTTCCTGGGAATCCTTTCTTTGAGTGTTTCCCAGCATCAATAGTTAAGGGTATCCAGGTGGATCAGATGGGTCCATTCTGTTAAGAATTTGTTGAAACTGTGATAATTATGGCCTAGTTATTTATATGGGATTTGAATCTAAACAAATTCTAGTCTAGTTTTTTTTTTTTTGTTTTGGTCACAGACAACTCCAAGAACTCCATCATTAGATTTACAAAACAATTTAGATTTTGTGTTTTCTGCAAATGCTCAAGTTGATTAATTTTTGGTTTGTATTTAGGTTTTTCATGTATTCTTTATAAATACTTACATATTGAGGATTAGAAACCGAGAAGGAGAGTTGATTTTTGAGAAATTTTAATAATACTGAAGGTTTAGCTTTGGAGCGATTGGGTGGAGTTCTTCCATACCTCAAGAACACCATATACAACCTCAGAGGCAGACCACTTCAAAATTAAATGCTAATGAAATCTACTTAATAAATGCCAAGTCTCCATAAAAAAGACATGATGCTAAAAATAAAAATCCCCTAGAACTTACTTTATGTACTCAGTGATTCCATAATTCAGGATTTTGTGTTTTTTCTTGATATCCATGATGTTTTTAGATTTTTTTTAACTTAATGCGAAATTGTTAAAGTCTTAATATGCCTTGCATTGTCTGAGATAAACCTTTGATCTTTTAATAGGACAATTAATAGCTTGAATTTGCTTTCATCATGTAGGATTCAAATCACCATATCGCTTTCCGGGAGCATAAATTTTGAGGTACAGCCACAAGATGTTTTTCCTCTCTATGTGTTTTTAGGAAGACCTGTTGCTGATGTTACAGAGGTATGAATTATCTAAATGCAGAAAAATTAGTTATCTATGCGCTGCGAGACATTTAATTTTATATTTTTTATTGAATATTCACCATCTCTTGTGATATAAATGGCATACAGTATTCTGCGGTATATCGAGTCAGTCGAGCTTGTGTGATAACCGCATTCAATGAATATGGGAAGAAAGATCAAGTAGAAGCCAATTTTGTTATTCCTGAGTTCAAGAAGCTAGCATCTGATGCCCGAGTTGGAAATCTCCACATTATCCTCATCAGCAATGGTATGGACTATATTGCTGAATATGTGCGACATTAATTCTCTATTATTTGTGAATGCATAGTATAACTTCATCTAAATTCATCCAGGGGAACCAAAAGGTGTTTCTGGTGAAAATCAACTACCAGCAGACGGTGGGGAACTCACTTCTTATCCAAGTAAGACAATATTCTTTGCAAACTTAGTTAGGAATATGGTCTATTAACATACAATATATGCCATGGCATTTATACTGTTATAATAATTCATTTTATTAAAAGCTCAGCCAAAAAAGTAACCATATCATACACAATCCTTTTGGAAACCTGAAAACTTAGCAAATTTTATCTTAAATTTCAAATCACCATATTAAGTATTTGCCCCCAAAATGTCATTATCAATGGCATCTCTTTATGCGGTTATATTGGTAAATATTTGTCAACTATTTACCAGTATCATGTTTGGTTTGTTGATTGAGGCACCAAATCCTTAAACAGTCTGTCCTCCCTGCCCCCTCCTCTCCTTTGTCCTCTTCCCCCATTTTCAAATCCTCACATTCTTCTTGGTTGGAAGACCTTGCCCTAGAACATAAAATTATCTATAGATTTGCAAATTTGTTAAATTTACAGGCAAATCATGTCTTTGTTTACTATGTGATTGTTAATTAAAATTGTTAATTCAGTATTTCTAGTAAGGACTAAGGACGTCAAATGAAAGCTTCAACTTCCTCTTGACTGATGGTACATTATTGTTTTATTTTTCTTTTCTTTTCCTTCTAGCAGAACTTGAAGGGAATTGTCTATGGGGAAAAATACCTATCGGTACACTTTGTTCATCATTGGGGAAGTGTGTGACCTTGAGTTTAGGATATAAAGCTGAGATGCTTTCAACTGTTAATATGTGCCTGAGCAGTTTGAAGGTATGTTGTGCATAACTACCAGTAGCATATTTGATATCCATCTTACTGTTTTTAGTTTTAGAGACTGTCAAGAATTTGAATGCTGCTAGTGGGACAGGTTCATGGGACATCAGATATCTGTCATCATTTTTTTTTTTCATCAGCATGATGCTAGCTGGATTTCCATAAGTAATTTCTTTTGACAGTCCAGCTATTGTTATGCTGATTAAAATTGTATACCTCATTAATTGTCCCATCTGTCCCATGAAGTAGTCCACCATATATTTCTACAGTTTTTTCTAGTAAGGTTTTGAAGTTGATAATGTTTGTATGACATATTCCCATGTATTCCTGATGTTAAATTTCAATAATGTGCTGCACCTACTTCAATAGAAATATAACCTCATTTCATGCTTAAGAAATACTGGCTCATATATTATTAACACGGCTAGAAGTATATGCTCCTTATATGATTATGACAAATTAAATGCTTAAAAATGATGGCTGTTTATATATTTATTAATTTTTAATATTTGTGGGATGTCTGATGTTTGCACACAGATGCTGCAAGGCTTCATGTGATATACAGCAAAAAGAAAAATGACTTCCCAATTGACCAGTTTGCTTAATTGGAACGTGGTTCTTTAGTATCTGCATGGATTATATATATTTCTATATACATATAAGTATTGCTTAATGGAAATTAGAGACCCAATTTAGGTATGTTTAAACTGGTCTTAGATGTAATCCATTCATAGTGTTTTGAGGAGGCAACATGCTGTGCAGTTAAATGATTTTCTATGTGAGATTATCAACTATTTTTCCCCCAGAACTGTGCACTTTCTTTAAAGGAATATTGTGTGAGCCAGAGCTATTTTCCCTTCTTTTTTATGAAGAAAATAATATCCTATTTGTCTTGTATTATTATCTGTCAAGCCTGGTCGTTCATGCTACTTACAAGAAAATGCTAACGCATACTTCTCAAAAATTTGGTCCTTGTTGTGTCTACTTGTGTATTTATGGAACTATGTTTTTTTAATCTTTCTTTGCTAATAATCTATTGATGTTGGGCTCCAATCTCTATGAGTACTATTTTTATATCAGATAACAATATTACTCGACGTGAACTTTTCATGACTTGATGTCAGATTTTTACTGCTGCACTATTTTCTCTCATTTGAGAAATATATCAGAAATTTCCATTTAGTATTGTTTGAACAGTATAGTGTCATGTCCACTGCGAACTAGCTTCATGGTATACACCTAGAGCCCTCTTATGCCTGATAACTAAGAGACCACCCATTGTCATGCAATATTTTGCCCAGGCTAATCTAATTTGTATTGATTATTTGATGCTAATGTCTATTGGAATGCATATCTGGAAATTTCCAGCATATTCCAGCTTGACAAGATTCATGCTTTGCAATCTGTTCTACATTGTCAGAAGTTCCAAATTGGCCAAGCCACTACATTGTCAGTAGTTTATTAATCATGTAATACCATTTTCATATGCCTTTTTCTTGAATTTATTGCTGCATCATGTCAAACAAGCAGTACCTGGCTATGTATCATATAACAGAACTAGCCACACTTTGTTTGGTTGAAACTTGAAAGTATCACAGCATGGATCTGCCTGGTTCTGTGTTCAATCATTAGCAACGATGCCAAGAATGCTGTATCATATTATGGTTTTTCCCACCAGTTTCTTTGCTCGTTTGGACTTTATATTTAATCTGTTCAATATGCCCATTACATGTATTGGCGCTTTCGTCTTTTTCAGCCTAAATATTTGAACCAGAACAACTGCTTCGCTTTTTGTTCTCATAATATGGATCCTATGGTGAGTTCATGCCCCTGTATTACATATTCAGCTTTCTTGATCCTCTAATGATTGATGACTGTCTTTATTGAAAGAATTCATTTGAAGTGCAAGTGAGTATATGTGCACAAGAGATTGGAGCAAGAGAGAGGTCTCCTTATGACTCTTACTCATATGATAATGTTCCAACATCATCATTACCTCATATCATCCGGTAACTGGATTTTTATTTACCATGCAGTTTTTAAATATTTAGCTTTTCTTAATTTTCCTTTTTGCAATAAATTGTAAATTTTCATTATTTTATTTTTAGATGATCCTGTCATATTTGTGTGCTTCTGGTATATATTTGTGTGTATATGTTTATATCTTAATAGGTGATGGTCTCAAGTGATTATGTTGTCTCAATTGAGGTTTAGATTCTGATATGATGTTCATCGTTCATCATGTGCCAGATTTTAGTTGAAAAGTAGAAACCACAGCTGGATAATTTAAATGAAGTTCCATGGACCGTTGAATTCCTGTCTTCTGTCTCTAGGCTTAGTAGATTTATTATATAGTTAAGAGGGAAAGAAATGGTCAATCATGTTCAACAATTCAAGTTCTAAAGGTGCTTTACACGCAAAAGGTAAGATTACCTAATGAGGTCCTAGCGTCTAGTGTTACGGACATTCACAAGCTGATAAGCTTGCCTGCAAGCATACAAAATAGTATGACACATGATATTCACATGTGAGTGAAAGGTAGGTGGAGATGGAACACAAGGGTCAGGGGTACGCTTAAATATGTAGCATGAAGCAGTAGTTGTATATGGGTGATGATATCTTGATTAGCTCTTTTATTTTTCTTATATTTCAAGAAAAGTAAGGGTAAGGTCATATCATTGAACAGCATTTATTCACACATTCAAAGCTTATTGTGGTTATTAGGAATATATTGAGAAATATTTGAGTTAGCAAACAGTAAACATGGCCATTCACTTTATATAATGGAAACACGTTGAGTCTGGATTTTAATTTCTTAGGTTTAGAAATGAAAACTGTTAAAATGCTCTGCCCTATCCAGTTTTAATTGCATGATTGTCTATAAAGTTCCTCTGATAATTGGTTTTTGGGTTTCAGAATCATAAGGCTTATATATGATTTTAAGGTTTGGCTTATATGTGTGTCCTCTTTGTTTGTTTACGAAGTTTAATGTATGAATAATGAAGATTTGTTTGTTGTGGTGGTTTTATGTATATATGGTTTTATGCATACATTAGTTTTGATATAGGAACAGAGAGAAATGTCTGATCTTGATTTCAGGTTTTTATTTGTCAAACAGTTTTTGCTTGTCATTTGTCATAGTGGATTACTAAGTGAGGGCCTTGTTCATCTGTTTTGGAATGGCTTGTGGAAGTAGATTTTGATAATCACGGGGCATGGGTGATTCCATGACATTTACTTAGAAGTAGCGTTGTGCTAGTGAAAACACTCTTACTGCCTTTTCCTTTATCCTATAAAGTAATAAGAGAGCCCTAAGGATGAGAAAACTCGCTTAAGAATTGTAAGTTTATCTGACTTATTATTTAAAAATCTGGATGGTGAGAAGGTGGAAAAAGACTCGAGTGAGCATTTGAACATGCTAGCAAGAATGTTACCTTTTAAGCTACAAGTAGTTGTATGTTATTAATATATGAATGTAGAAAGTATAGGGTTCAATAATGAATTCAAAATTTGTAAAGTTCATCGTCAAACTCTTCTTGACATTAGTTGTTGGATATCCAGAAAGAGAGTCGTATGCATAATTTAAAGTGAGGAATTTATGTGTAAGTCCTTTTTTTTTTATGTAGTTGAAAACGAAATATGAGATGAACTGATATTCATGTAAATTCAAACTTTATTTGGGTTTTTATGCACTATGAAAAACTAATTCTAACATTTGATTTTTGAACAATAAGCCTAAAGCTTTTTTTATATAGTTTAAAAAAATTTTAGGGTCAAAATATAAACATCCTTTATTATTTACTAAAATGAAAACTAAAACAAACTATTTGATGCACTTCTATTTTATTGGGTGAACCTTTCGCTAGTATTATATCTGGATACATGAGGAATTCAGATGTAATTAATAATGAATACATTAGTGCGAATCATTCATTATTTGCCAATGGTAGTTCTGATTCTTTTTGTTATCTAACACTTTCCGCTTTCAATGTACTGTCTTTTTAATAGTTAAACTTGTAAATATCAGATGCCCATATTTATACTGTTGCTAACCAGTCTGTTTCTGCTGTCTAGATTGAGAACTGGAAATGTCATCTTTAACTATAGCTACTACAACAATACACTGCAAAAAACTGAAGGTCTCTCTCTCCTCCCCCCCCCCCCTTTCTTTCTTCCTTTATCTGTGCATGCTTACACTTGCTTCTTCTGCATGTGATGTATAATTCCATCTCTCTCTGTGTGAATGTGCATGCTCGCACTTCAACCATATGTGATACTTAATTCTAGATATTGTTGCTTTTGTTCAGGACTTAGTGCTACAGCAGGAATTTTGTCATGGAACATGCAACCTTCCATTTGAAGGGGTGGAAGTTTGCTTTAAATCCAACATGTATAGTGTTTTGATGTTGGGCATTCCACTAAAGGATAGATTTTGTTTGGTGTAGATTTTTTTTTTTTTTTTGGAAAGGGTTGGGGGGGGGGGGGTTGTGTTGGATAAGGTTTGGAGAATTGAGCTTGGTTTGTTTATGTTACATTTTGTGGAGAGAAGATGGAAGGGGAAAGAGATGCACTAATTCTTTTTTAGTTTCCCCTAGTAGACAAGGAAGATGGAGTTTATCTCCGTAAATTAATACATAACATATGGAGGAAATGTTTGGTTAATTTAGATCAAGCTAGTTTGTTAGAATACCTTTTTCAAACTCATTCCATTCCTCAACTAGAAGCAAGAATAAAGAGTTGGTACTTTTTGGTCAGTGAGCTACCTGATTTATAATATAGTTGCATGATAAGGGGAACGCAGGTTCCCAATGCCAGCAAAAGGTCACATGCTTATTAATATATTCTGTTTGTTATGTGGCAAACAACTGGAATATGTTCCTAATTCCACTTAGCGCCTGTTTGGTTGCCTGTAAGTAGGCATCCAAACCCATTTTGGGCATTTGGTTAGCTCTGAAGTAGAACTGAATTGAGTTCCAACCCGAGCCAATTTAAGGGAGAAAATGCTGAAAGGGGCATTGACCCAAGGGGAGCCAAGACCTCTTCAGTGAAGTGGGCTTTCACTTGGCCCACTTACACCAAACCAAACACTCCTTTACGTGTGTTGCAAAGGCAGTGAAAGGTGTTAATTTGAGTTGAAATTTTGGTTATGCTGCAATTGATGTATTTATCATGTGAAGTCACATCTCTCTTTTAACCTGCTAAGGAGTTACCAGCCTACCTAACTGAAATTCCTGCCCTTGTTACCATCCCCTCAATCCAACCCTTGATTATGTTATTGTGGTGTTGCCATAAAAATGGTTATTGAAACCAATTGTTGACTTTTTCAGTCAAATGGTGTGCCGTACTGATTACTAGGAATGCTTAACCATTTTTTTAAATGGAGCAGTTCAAGATTGTGCTAGTGTGTTGTCTCAATTGTCTAATTATTGAGGGAATAGCACAATGCTAAATACATAGGATGCAACATAATGACTCATCAGCTAACTATTTTGATTGATGGTTGTACTCAAAAATAATATTTGTCTCATGGCTCTTACCCACATCCAGAAGCACTGCCACCTCTATTTTTCGATCGCTTAGTTTAAATCTATGCTGTAAATGATGCATAACAGATGGTTGAACCAGCTGAAGCCATTAGGAAACCAATAACATCAGCAAGTTCCTTATTGATACAATAAAATATGATACTTTATGCACTTAAGTTATTGTTTAAAGAATTCCTTACCAAATTAGACTGTTGAACATGCTTGGAGTTTTCCTACATGTATCCTAGCTTAGCTTCTTTCTCTTTCATGAGTTCTAATGTTTAGAATGCTGCTAACGTGAGGTGATGAGTAGTCTTATGTCCAGACACCTTAGATGATCACTCTCGTGCAATATTTTTGCTCATGTAATTTTACTGAAAGCCAAATCTATATAAGTATTGAATTGTAAATGCTTATGTTAGGCACAAAGCATCACTCCCTAGGCTAGTAATAATTTATCATCTAATTTCTAGTTCTCACTAATCCTTTTTCTTATAAACAGTCACCGAAGACTTTTCCTGTCCATTTTGCTTGGTGCCATGCGCGAGCTTTAAGGTAATTCTTTTGCTCGTCTGCTCATTTTTCTTTCTTTTTGACCTTAGTTTCCTCTGTTGATTCGTGTTTCTAGATCTCTCTCTGATATATTAATTTTGCTGTTTTATAGGGTTTAAGATATCACTTGACTTCCTCCCATGACCTATTCAATTTTGAGTTCTGGGTCGGTAAACTTATGAGATCATTAGTTATACCTCACTAAATCATCTGTTGAGCATTGAACATGTTGCTGACTTGCATGCAGGTAACCAGAGAATACCAAGCTGTGAATGTTTCTGTGAGGACTGATGTGTGGAGATCTGAGGTTAATACTCCGTCATTGTTGAAACATACTACTTAAATAATTTGTGGCTTCAAAAGTAGACTGTATTTGAAGTGGAATACTGCTATGTAATAGTTTGCATGCTGATAGTTAATTGGCATATTTCTAGCTGTTTTTAGGATGTGTTACATGACTTGGGTGCATCATCTCTTTGTTGTAATTTTCATATTTTCTCGAGCCAACTTTACTGGGCTTGTTTTGGTACTCCTGAATTCTGATTCAACATGGTGAAAAGAAGGTTCCTCTGGTAGATTATGCTTTGAAGACAAGAAAAAAAATAACTCTCTGTTATTATACTAGGTTGAGAACATACATAAATTAAATGGATTGCATTACACTTCTGATATCTCTTTATGAAACAAAACTTGTGCTCTCAACTTTTTCTTGAAGAAGGTGAAATCTAAACAGAAGAACCCCCTTGAATATTCAAATATTATTTTGTGCATATTTCCTTTCCTAAGCTGTTATTGGGAGGCAATAACTCTTGAGTGTGCACACACACACATATATCAACTGATGCTTTAATTAGATAATTCTGAAAGGACTTGCAATTATGCTCTAGTTTGGAAAGGTCATATGGTTGAAGAGCCTTTCTATTTCGATTCTTCTACCATCTGAAATCATGACTTACTCTGCAGGTTGATGGATTTGATCCAAAGCTGCAAACCTTTTTTTACTGGTAATCTTTCTGCTGATCATTTTAGTTCTTGCTGAAACTTTGTAACAGATATTTCTTTGCATGGATATATGTTATAAATTCAATGGATTTCTTTTAACTAAAAATGAGAATCTTACTGGTAGCTCAAATTTAAAGAGGCGTAGAAGATCAAAAAACATTGTTCAGAATGTAAGTCATGTTCATCCACATATCTTGGAGTCAGAATCACCAGAAGCAGCCCAAGATGATTCTCATGAAGATTATCTGCAGAAGGAAAATGGCACATGTTCCTCTCACAGGCCCATTGCCTATCCAACAGATGCTGCAATTATGAATGGTTACAATGCATCTTATTCATTATCCAGACATGCATTTATTTATTTCTTACTCATTGGCTGAATTTTTGCTTTTGAACCATATAGTGGCTCATATCAAGAAGAAAAGCTTCACAAATCATGATTCAGTGAAACCCATTTGCTGTCTGCAGGGCATAAATCTGAAAGCTTTGGTTCAGAGAATCATCATGCTGCAGAGTGCATAGAACTTGGCTCATCTAGCCCTGATACCATAGGTGTTTGTGCTGCTTCAGCTCAAGCTTCTATCAGTAATGGTTGTGCTCAGCCTGGATCTGGAAGCAATCTAGCACCTCCAGCTGTGCTGCAGTTTGCGAAGACTCGGAAACCATTTGAAGGAACTGATCCCAGAAAGTGGATTTCTAATCCTCTTATATTGTGCATAGTTAAAAAGCTGTTCTAGTAATCCCTAGTTAATGTGCGGTACTGACCTTTAGTCCCAGAAAGTGGATTTCTAATCCTCTTATATTGTGCAACTTTAAAAAGCTGTTCTAGCAATCCCTAGTTAATGTGCGGTACTTACCTTTAGTTTGGTAGTTTAGTTCTCAACAAACCTTACATCCATAGTAGCTAAAATGTGGTTTGTTTTTAGTTTTGTTTTTACTGATCCTCTTCACATTACAGCCGTGCACTGCTACAAAAGCGCCAGTTCTTTCACTCTCACAGGGCTCAGGTGATGCATGGCTCTCTTCTTTTTATCACTTCAACTAATATTATAAATTCTTTATTTGCCTTGGTAGCATGGTCCTTCTGTTTTAGATTTAAGTGGATATTTTACCTCTTATCAGTTGATACTGGTCTCATGCATCAGTTTGAGAACTTAATACTTCACCTTGTCAAAGGTTCCAAAAGTGGCTGCAGTATGCAGGTGGCCAAAGTACTGTATGGTGCTTAAGTTGTTTGCAGCCGTTTAGGCAGGCATCTATGTAGTTCATATTTAAACTACTTAAAGATAATTAAATTCATAATAATACATGAGAACTAGAAAATCAAGAAATAATTCAATGAAAATTCTAAAATATGTGTGTGTGTGTGTGTGTATATATATATATATATATATATATATATAGAGAGAGAGAGAGAGAGAGAGAGAGAGAGAGAGAGAGAGAGAGAGAGAGGGCCACTTATATGGGGCTTAGGCTTGTATGTGGTACTTGGGTAACTACTATGCTTCCTATCTACATATAAAATTGACCTAGACCCTGTACTCTGGTGGTTAGGGGGCCACATCTAGTTGCCGGAATCGAGAGCAGGTGCAGGAGTGGATGTAACTCTAGGTAGATGATTTCAGCTGGTAAAGGCCACATGCACATATATTGTTAGGATGCTTTTAATACCTTTTAGCATTGTTGTTAAGATTGTAAATTGCCGAAGGGGCCAAATATCAGATCGGATCAGATTGGATCGTGGATTGGATCATAAATGATAAGAGTTTTTCTGATTTCAAAACTATTTAATGTAAAAAAATGTGAAAAATTAGGTATGGTCAACTGTGAAGTTAATAGAAAGCCATACATACAAAAAGTCCAGGCTTTACCCATATAGGTTCATATGATGCATGTCTCATGGAATAAAGACTTTGTATTGCTGTTCAAGAGCGAAACAATTTAACATGCGGCTATGAGAAGTCTATCAATTTAATCAATTATCATTTTAGATCAAATATTTTAGGAAAAAAACAAGGACAAGGCTCTAACATAAGGTCCGCAAAACTAGTGTCAAAACCCATACTAATGCATCACCAGTTCAATACTGTACAAGTCACTATAGTATGGTATACACCCCATACCAAGATAGAGTGCCGATTCTTTTTTCATCCTTCACTATAATACCACTCGGTACTAGGTGGTACTGGTCGGTATTGGATGGTACAGGATGGTTTAGCTCGGTTCAGATTGGTTTGGTTCATATTGAATTGAAATTCAGTACCATACCAGTACCTTACCGATATGTGACGAGTTGGTATGGTCAACCTTGCTCTAATGTGTGGCTATAAAGATGCAAAATTTTACATCTTGCTTTTAACTCTAACTTCAACAATAGACTGCCTAATTTTCTTGCTCAAGCCAAATTGTTTGTGGGTAACTTAAAAGCCACAGTCACAAATTATAGAAAACAGATGCACCCATGGTTTAATATGTAGTTGGCATAATCAAGTTGGATCCTATGTTCCAAAGGAATATATGGTCTAACATATAGATCTAAATCTTGTGATCCTACATTAATACTAATTCACAAATGGGATCTGGATGGTTTGTGGCCATTTTTGATTGGATTGTAAGATCAGGATTATGAATGTAAGATTTTAACATGGGGCTGAAAACAGATCACGATGGATATCAGTGCAAAAATATTTGGATATGGATAAAAATTGGGTATTGAAATTAGGGATACAAATACAAATATAAGTCGGTTGATCAAACTTAGTGATCAACAAATCAAAGATAACGCTAAGTGGAAAGTAAAATAAGTCAATACTATGTTAATATGGTTACTTGTTTATCTTAAAATTTCATGAGCGCTATATAAGTTTAATTAGGATTGCCAGCAGAGTTAGATTTTAGATTATGGATTTTGGATAATTGTCCATCCATATCTGTAATTTATTTTTCTTTGACAGATGGATATGGATGCTCAAATTTGTATCCATATCCGGATGTATTCAGATTTGAAAATAGATATGGATGGATTTTTTTCTGAACAACTCCCCTATTTTAACAACAATGCCTTCAAGTGACACCATTCACACGTGTTCCTACAAAATGTTATCATTCAGATTACAATAACAGGCAAAGAAGGTTTGCACTGACAATTAATGGTTACCTGAAGTGAAATCTAACAAAAAAAGAAGTAGGCTGGCATATGAAGGCGGGAAGCCTTATTGTCTGGTGATAGATGGCATTGTAATGTGATGGATATTATTTCAGAGGCTTGAAGGCAGCCAATGATGATGGATAATGGAGAGGTGGTCTTATAAGGAGAAATGCATTGTTTAACATCAGTAATTTGGCAGGCTTTGTGCGTCCATGTACTTCATTGAGATAGAATGCTATAATTTTGCTTCTATGTGGCCTTAGTATTTGTGCCTTTTCTAATTGATTCACTTTATAGATTTAACTTGCATCATTTCCTTCTCAGCTGATACTATTCATGCATGTGACTTCTGATTTAACTTTTGTTCTATGTACACAGTCATTTGAAGCATCTTTATTTGTTAATATGGTTGAATTTGTAGCTGAGATATAATGAAGTTGAGTTTTGCTTTTTTAAGTTATTAAGATTATTATTATTTATTCTTTGCAGCATTTTATTGTCACATTCATTTGTATTAAAAATCCTTTCTTTTTAAGCTCCTAGAGATGCATAAAGCTGACTAAATTGATATGGTTATTATGTTTAAAGCCAATGGCATTGGAGCAAGTATTTTCAGATCAGGATAGTGAAGATGAAGTTGACGACGCCATTGCTGGTTTTGAAGATAGAAGGGTAAGATCTGGTGACTATGCTGTATTACTCTTTTCTTTCTTCTTTAAGTAGGCTTTTAGAGTCAGAATGGAATAGATGCGTTATTCTGCATGTCTGGATGGTTATATTTGATTGCATAATTGCCTAGTCAATCATGTATAATAATTCTTTTTTGCTGGGTCTAGAACCCCAATTCTCTCATTTAAACTGGTTGCCTGTAATGTGCACCTTTTTGGTTATCAAATTCATTGAGCTGGTATTTTATTATTCTTACAATATGAAGTGAACGTATTTTATTTATCATGATGACCATAACATGATGCAGATGCTTGATGATTTTGTGGATGTGACAAAGGATGAAAAGCAAATTATGCATATGTGGAATTCATTTGTGAGGAAACAAAGGTTAAGTTTTATGTGGTTCAAATTCAATTAGTTTCTCTTGGCATTTATCTTGCGTTGGTAATTTAAGTCTAAGGATTAATCTCAATCCTAGCTTTGTTTTGGTTAATTTTATTGTTTCTGTTGTTTGCCTAATCATCACTCTTTTAACACAATTACACTGCTCATTGTAATTGGCTTGAGGGATTTAGCAAATTATGAAGGGTTTATGGAATGTTAATAACTGTATCAGGTGCCGTGCCAATTGAAAATATTTGGATGCCATAAAGGTGAATTTAGGATATTTCTCTCAGATGCAACTAACATTCAATTATGCTAACATGTTATGAAATAACTAGAATAAATATCATATACAGTAGCTGATTTTTTTTTTTTTTTTTTATTGAAAAAATATACTCCCCATCTCCACGCCCAATAAATCCATGCACCCTATTCCCTCCCGGCTTGCCCTCCCTCCCTCATATTCCCTTTTTTTTTTTTTTTTGGAGATGATACCCAACAGAAATCACCCAGGACAGTTTGGCAATTACCACTTTGTTCACTCGTTCTTCGCAGCTTAACTTGAGTTGGAAAATGGTGGTTAATACCTGACATCTGTAAGCTTCAATCCAAATAAAAAACATGAACATTTACTTTACAGGGTGCTAGCAGATGGTCACATCCCTTGGGCATGCGAGGCATTCTCCCGGCTCCATGGACAAGACCTTGGGCGGGCTCCAGTTTTGCTATGGTAGGTCTCTGTGGTATCATGGTTTGCCTCTAAATTCACATGCATATGCTTGCACATTGCTCCACTATTTCTTTGCTGGTTTTCCTTTTTTTTCTTGTCAGATGGTTATCTTTATTCTTTAAATTGTATTAGCATTTTTTCTGCTTTCCACATACGGATGCATTTCTTATCCAAATTGCATTAATGCATTACGAGTTGCAACTACTGGACCAGCATGTAATAAAGGTTCTGTTAAAAGGACTAGCCCTCCTTCAATAATTTAATTACTACAATTCATGCATGTAATAAATGCTGGCAGATAACCTTCACCGTTACTGCAATATTTTAATTACTACGTTTATGGCAGTCTTTTTCTCTGTTATAAAACCGATCCTTCAAGCGGATATGTTCATGAACAAAAATCTGTATTGACAATCTTTTGTGACATGGGCAGGTGCTGGAGGCTATTCATGATGAAACTTTGGAATCATAGCCTCCTGGATGCGCAGTCCATGAACAATTGTAATATAATTCTCCAAAGATTTCAGAATGAGAGCTCGGATCCCAAGCAAAGCTGAGAACTATATGATTTACTTGTTAGATTCGTCATTCCTGCAATTGATGCCGCCTTATTTGCTGATCCCACCCCCCTTATCATTTTTTGGGGAGGTTTTTTATATATATTTTTTTTTCTAAATATAAATGTAAGCATTGGGGTTTATCATTGTTCATGGGGGGGTTCATTGTTTTCATTTATAGAGGTTATTAAAAAAAAAAAAAAAAAAGTAGGGGAGGAAGCCGCAAATGTGCTGTGCTGTGCGTCATGTCATTTTACATGAATATTGATATTTTTTTAGAACTTCAAAATGAGATAGTCATTCATTTTAATATCAAATGATTTACATTATATATATATGAAATGTCTGTCCTTATCCGCCACCTTTGCTCCCAAAGACCGCTTGCCCCAGTAGATTGGAATCCAAATTAATCAAAGTTATTAATGCTTGGAGGGAATTCATCAAAAGTTCCTCTCTACCTGCTCGCTCTAGTCGGGAGCGACTTTTAAGAACATCTTGCAGGAGGATTGTTTTATGCTTCATTTATGGATGAGAAGAATATGGATATATATAACTTCTGTTGCATATGTTGGTCCATCTTTCCATCTCCTTTTGTGATAACAAATTCACAATGTTGTGACATAATATTGTTGGGCGTTATGGATGGCACAAGAAAGTTCAGCAGAATCGATTGTCAGAGATTTGTCATTTTTTGAGGTTGCAGGCAATTGCTCTTTGATAACAGCTGCATACAATCTTAAACTTAAAATCATTTCGCTATTTTATTTCTTAAGAGGATTAAACACAAGTATTTAATAATTAGGATTGTTAACTAATAAGTTAATAATATCTGAGAAGTAACTAATTATTCAAAATAAATTTTGCATAAATAATCTACTTAACAAGTTATTCATTAAATATATATGGGATATTTTAATTTGGTGCAACATTCATCTGTTCTTCCAATATTTAGTTTATTTATATGAAATTCATTTAATTAAAACATGTTTTCCATAAAAATATTACCCGTATGAGGTAATTATACGGTAAGAGATGGAGCATATAAAATTAAGAGGAATTTTACACTATCATTAGGCTTTTTTTGGTATATGCCACTTATTACATGTTTGTCCTTTAAAAATACCTCATTTTGACGTTATTGCACTTCTCGATTAGATTTTTGGTTTAAAACATTAATAAATAATATTTTTATTTTATTATCTTTTTAATATTTTTAAATATTTAGCAAAAATCTGTTATAAATAATGAATGATAAAATTGCTTCATAGTATTGTATATTTGAGCATAAAGACAGCCACTCTATGCATAGAAATAAGAATGCATATTTTTGATCCTTTTTAACACTATATAATGGCAGAAACCTTGTATATTGAAATACCTATAAACTAAATATATAATTTTTAAAATTCATATAAGAATGAAAATATCATAACTCATTTGATATAGTTACCTATTCATGTCATTTGTCAAAAATCTGACCTAGAGGATAATTTGGGAGTTTAATAATAATTTAGAAAGTAAATGTAGGTACTTAATTTCTTTGGCACTTGCATGTACAATAGTCTATAGGCATCTAAGAGGAGAGCATGGCTTAAGTTGGATTGGTTCTGGATCAGAAATTATTACCAATCCAATTAAAATTGGTTTTAGAATTTTGGATTCAAAATTGAATTGAAATCAATCCAAAACTAACATAATCGAATTAATTTGGTTTTAAATTGATTCTACGATGGAATTAATTTTTTTAATTTGATATTTATCTTATATTCAATGATTAAAAAATTTTCATTTAGTAATGTTTAATTAAAAGAATATATGTAGTATATATTTATTAATTTAATGTTTAAGATGATGAGCAATTTATAAGATTTATGTGAAGTTTCATATTCAATTTTTTGAGGGTATTTTAAAATTTTAAAAGATATTAAAGAGAAATTGCTGTGGCTTTCCTCAACTACTCAAAAGCGGACAGCAGCGTTTAGACATCTGATACCGACAACAAGAAGAGGAATTCTCTGGCTGTTTAATCTCACATGATAATATATATATATATATATATAATTCCAAAGTTTTTTTTTTTTTTTTTTTTAACCAAGTTTGTTCTTTCACTGTGGATTGTTATAGATAGCTAAAGATTTTTTTTTTTTTTTTTAAACCAAGTTTGTTCTTTCACTGTGGATTGCCATAGATACCTAATATTTTGTTTCGAATATAATACCTTTCCCTGACCTTTCCGGATGGCGTTTTGTAAGGGCTAAGTGATAATATGATAGACAGGAGTGCGCCAATTGCCTTTGGTGCCTGATGATCAGCTTTGAATGCACATTTACGTGGGGTTAGAAAAGTCGTGCATGCGCACGTGTCAGTTTCTAACTTTCCATTGATTGTATCCTCTCTGCAAGGAGCAACTCGACTTGCTGCTAGACCATCAATCAGTCTTCATGCATGGAGAGTAAAAATCCTGTGTTTTTCTTCTTGGGTGCTTTTCATGCGTCCAATCCTAGCGATCTTTGGCCTGGTCTCATAAATTTATCTGGCGCCATGCTGAAGGACATGTCCCTGAAATCAGTTCAGTAGATCAGGCTGCTTTTATATCGAATATGTTACTGGTCTCGAGGGGGTAGAACTACTCGTCGGGCTGTGCATGGAGGAAGCCGTCCATGGACTCCATGGCCTCCGCTGATGACATGGGCATAGGAGTATCCTAGGCGGGGGGGGGGGCTTCCTAGATTCCAAATTGTTGGAGGGCAGGAAGGAGTGGTGCCATTTCTCGCGGTCGAGGAATTTGGTGCCCTTTGTGATCTGCGACGTGGACGATATAGGTTTGGAGAAGCTGGTCCTGCGTCGATATCTCTTCTTGGCTATTATTCACCTTGGGTAATAGCTGGGCATGGATGATTTTGAGAACGGAAGGAAGCAGAGAAGAGGAACAGAAACAACGAGCAGCATTACCTTTGTTTCCATTGTAGCGAGAGCCCATTTATAAGGGTGAGATATATCGTCGGCATCCGGCTGAAAAGGATTTCGTCTCCAACTACCATAAAAGAAAAGAACGACGGAGAGAAATCCCTACAGAACTGGCTGCTTTGCTTTTCTTTTCTTTTATTTTTTATTTTTAATTTTCTCTCCTTTTATTGGTCTAATGCACGCGTCTTACAGGTTTGCTGCTCCTAGTCTATTCCAAACAAAATAATAGCATTTTGATTAGCAACCATTTTTGATTGTTGTAAGATTACACCGCTCCTTGATGAAGAAGCTAAAGGCCTTTAAAACGGAGCGTTTGAATTTGTCATGACCTTGCATGGAAGAGACCACAAGCCACAATGAAAATATATAGCTCTCTAGGCTAGACTTGAACTTATCTTATGAATCAGAACAACACTGTATTTTGAATATGGCAGGTCAGAGCTTTGCACACAGCTGTTGAGCGCTGCACCACACAGCAACTTCCTCATTTGGGTTGGTACTCGGGCAGAATTCCAGAAACTCGAAACAAACCACAATATGATACAACCATCAAAGTCTTTGATACAAAGTCATACCACTACGGCAAATGTCCCAACATTTTACTTTTCAAAATCCCCTTGTACCTCATTTTCATACGGTTAAACAGAAAATGATGAATGCCTTTGATGCCCACTTCATCCATCCAGCAAATAGGGTCCTTTGGAGATCCCAACTGCTGTGTCAACATACTGAAACTACTATGAGCTTGAATTTCTGCTTCCTTGAGGGTTACCTCAGAAATTGTTGTTCAGGTATAATCAACAAGGATGCCTCCAGCTTCTGAAAGCATTTGTCATTACAATTCCCCAGTTATTGTGGGAAAGAATGGTTCCAGAGTCCTCGGAAGAATCCAATTATAATAATGTGAAAGCAAAGTAATGCTATAATCGGAAAATGAGTCGTGGTATTCCTCTGATTCACAAATCCCCTATTTCTCACAGTAGGGCAAAGAGAGAACAACTTTCACAGCTTCAATGCAAATAGCTCACAAGAAATAATGTTGTCCATTGACGCTGATCTGCCAGAACCTATAACTGGAACAAGGTTAAAATTTGGCTCCTTACTGATGTCACTACATTTATCATTGACCGTTGCAAATTCAGTGAAAACCTCAGAAAATACGTCAGCCAAAACTTCAGCAGCTGAAATGGGAATGTTTGTTGTGTAGTAGATCCTCAAGTTCTGCACATTGAAAAAAATGCATATAAGGAGAAGCAATAAAAGATGCCTGCAGCCAAAAGATGCCACAGAGAAAACATGTTGGCTTCACGGGAACATCTACTGCCATTCCTCAGATAAAATGCTCATCCCTACATCTAACATGGAGCAGGGGCCTCAAGAAGGGTGCATTAATTATAAATAGGGGATAAATTTGTTAGTTCCTACAACTTAACATACTATGCCACCTAAAGTTCTAGCTAGATAACAGCCTTATACTATAACTTTAGTAAAATTAAAAATAAAGATAAAGATAGAGCAAAAATCAAAGATCATGAAATTTTTAAAAGTGAACGCGGATCAATTATTTATAAGAAAGGAAAGATTGAGAAGAATGTTATCCATAAGATTAAAAAAAAGTTGGATAAAATGAATAAGTACAAATGAAATATTATGATAAAATTTTATAAGATAATCACAAAACCATCTTGTTTTATGGTATAAATGTTAGGTGGTTAGAAAACTATATGTATATAAGATATATGACTGAAATAAAAAATTTTAAGATGAATATGTTGCAATACAAGAAGAGATAAATAAGAAATGAAGTTATTAGCATCAATTAATAACAGATTGAGAGAAGAAAGAGTTAAATAATTTGAGCATTTATAATGTAGACTTAAGGAGAACCGTATGAAAAAGTGATTTGACACGCATAAAGAAATTGAGATAAACAGAAAGTTACATAGGAGGAAGTAATTAAAAAGACTTGATATCTTTATATTTTACAGAAAATTTAACTATAAACCAAATAGAATAGAGAAAAGTTCATGTGGTCGACCTCAACTAGTTTAGAATTAAAGCTTCATTGCTCTTGTACATACAAGAAAATATTTTTATTGCATGTTTTGCAGATTCTTTAAAAAGGATGTGCCTTGGTTCCATAGTAATATTGCTCCATTAAGACCTGAAGGTCATAGGGTCGAAGCATGAAAACCTCTCCACATGCAGGTATATAGCTACATATATCTAACCTCCTCTGAACCCCACAATGGCAAGAGCCTAGTGCATTGGGCCATCTTTTTTTAATATTTTGCAGATTCTTTACAGGCTCATAGATATGATTGCGTTTGTGGCTTGGTGCTACTTTTGAACAAGCACAGGCATTTAATAAATTAACTTATTTTCGCTACCATAAAAAATATCGAAAGATCAGAAGTAAGAAACTCACCATCAAGTCTTCCCACCGGAACTCATTGTCCAAAAGGATCTTATCAAGAAGAAAAACAGAAAACATTGCAATTTCTTTCATGTGCTTTTCAGTGTTGTGGTACCAGAAGTTTTCAAGATTCTGATCATTTTTGCAGATCTTGACGGCCACATCATTAGTAACAGACACTACTGCTGAGCACATCTTTCTGCTGATGGTATGAATCTGACAACAAGAATCATGCCATTCAGAGTACTGAAATCTCCATCTGTTGGACACTTCTTGGCTAGCTGGTCGCGCAAGATCAGTTCCAATTTCATCTCTATTATCTGGTACGTAAAGGACAGGTTTTACCTCCACAAGTGCTCTGCAAGAATAAATTTTTAAAATGCTTTATTCCCAACACATGTAATATTAAGATAGAATATAGCACCAAATTCTTCACATTCTTCTTCAGAGAACAGGAAACCAAATTGAGCAGGTAAATTGGGAAACACAACATTCCAGCAAATTTGAACCATTAAACACTTTTACACATTACATCACACATGATAAGGCTTGGAAGTGGTAAATGTAACATGGAAAGTAAAATTAGTGAACCAAATACGATAAAAATAAAAATAAAAATCATACCCTTTTGGAAGATCGGTTGCAAGAATATATAGGAAAATAGGATCAGAAATTCTTCTCTTGCTCTGCAAACCAGAGAACCTTTGTCCAACGAAATATTCTAATTTGTGTTGAATTTCAGTCCTCTGACTCAATGCAAGAGATGCAGAACAGTAAATGACAACAAGAATCGCAGAAGCAATGGAGCTATTAAAGCAGCTGGCCACTGCCTCACAGTTTAGTAGTGCCTGTTCTAGTTCAGCAGCTGGACCTCCAGAGCAGAGTGTCATTGTGGCGGGATCCAGCCCCAACTGCCCAGCCATGTAGAGAACTTCTTTATGCACGGTTGCCTGCACAAAAAGGATTAAACATTTTAGGTCTCCAAACAGATGGGTTTGGCCACCCTTCTTCCCAAACGCAGATTTCAGAATGCATGTCAATGTGTCGCTCATTTTTCAAAAAACTAGTTATAATGCATGTGCATATCAACTAGCTGTTAAAGATTTTAGATTTGAGATGATTTTACTAAAATCTTAATTCTAAAAAGATTTGAAGATAATAGACTCATAAGTAAATTTTTCTATGTATTATATCTCTTTTCTTCCTCCCTTGAAATTTCTTAGGGTCTAGATATACTCAATATCCATTTTAGAGGCTTTTGAGTTCTTTCCTTAACAGCAAAATCAGATTTCATCACACCTATTGATTCGGACCTCAGCATGAGCATGTCCCTATGTATTGCCTCTAATCCTCCTTTTTCTTTTATTCTCAAAGTCCAACAATGTCTCAAAGTCCAGCAATTTTGGAATCTCTTCTTTTATAAATATCTAGCACATTTTGAGATTTTCTCAAGAAAAATATAATAGTGTCCATTAGGGAATATTTGAATCTTCTTTTTTCGTAACAGGGAATATTTGAATCTTAAACAGAGTAATCTAGTAGAGGTTTCTCTTCAAATTGGAGAAAAAAGAAAAGAAAAGAAACTTCTAATTTGATCAAAGTTGCCGGTCCATGCTTTGCATGCATACACTATTCATGACAAAAAATAGTTTTCAGCATGTATATCTAGAAATGAACATTGAGGTGAACTATTTTAAGGCTCTTACCTGGCTATATGGTCCAATGCAACTAGGTGCCCAGCATGAAACGCTTTGTACATGCAGAACTCTTTTGCTCTGGTCATTTGCTACTAACACTTCAATATAAGCATTACCTAGGCCTACCTTCAGCAGAGGCAGTTCAATGGTACTGCGTGATGGAACACCCAAGTAGCACTTCTTTTCTGTAATAAATCTCACGTACACTTCATTGGCTAATGCAAATTCCTTCATATTGGAGATATAGAGGTGAATGTACAGAACATTCACCCAATCAAAACCATCTTCACTGAGTTTTATTTCAATACGCCTCAGAATCGTTATCAGATCATCTTTCAGGTCTGCCAGTCAAAATTTTAGATCACTGGAATACTTGGATAGAAAATACAAAGAAACAAACATCTAAGCAATGATGATAAATATTCACAAGCAAAACACGAACTTTCAACATGGAAATGTATACCTACCTTCTGGTGTTCTAGAAGGATTTTGAATCCAACAACCAATGGAAAACATGTCCCTTCTGGTTGCTGAGATACACAAGTTCACATTCTTAGCGGTATGGATGTCAGATGCCAAATCCATGGAGTGACACTTGGCCACATAATTTGGCACAGAATGTCCTTGCACTTCACATACATAACTCAATTTCTCTGAACCAGCAGTATTGTTAGAACAGCGGATATATGAATCCACATTTTTCTGTTGAAGATGGAACACCAGAGGATGAAGGATGCCAACTGAAGCAATGGAATCGGCTGAGTGCAATATGACTTGATACTTGTCAAGCATAATCCTGGCATTCTGGAAGTTTATACATGTTAGACTAAACAATCTGAGGAACCAAAGATATATTATGACATCTACTGTAAGTATTAAATAAGATAGTTGAAAGC
This sequence comes from Metroxylon sagu, assembly GCA_017589505.3. Classification (NCBI taxonomy): domain Eukaryota; kingdom Viridiplantae; phylum Streptophyta; class Magnoliopsida; order Arecales; family Arecaceae; genus Metroxylon; species Metroxylon sagu. Next base: position 784,450 of record JACVBY030000639.1, read on the forward strand.
AATAAAGTTTTCCTAAGTTTGCAATTTTCAAAAAGCTGCAAGGGAATGCATCAGCAATATAGTATCCAGTAACCTGCATCAGCAATATAGTATTCAGTAACCTCCTGTAAGGAGTTGACTCCAGAAACTTTTCCAGCATCATCCACTCATATTAAGGGCTGCAGCTACAGCAATGCAAGCTTTTGCAAATGCAGCCCAGCAATATTGTTTCAGCATTGTTCATGTCATGCATGTCGCATGAACATTAGAGAAAGAATATATGGATTGCATCACCACATCATATTCAAATGCAAACTCTAACTAGCTGAAACAGTACCCCTAGCCGTAGCAAGCTTAACTAGCACATCACATCAAATACCATTAAACAGGAGCAGGAGATAGAGACTTACTCTAAACAGAGGGCAGTCAAGAGTTAGCGTTTCATATTCTCCTCCTTCACCACAGACATTTATTCCATAAAGCCTACATAAAATAAGAGATAGAACCAAATCTTCATTGTGCAAACATTTAGCAAGCCCATTTCTTCAATAAGAGGACCCATCAAGACTGCAGGTTCACTTTATGTAAAATAGACTCTATATGGCAGAATATTATATGTCATGGAACCCAGGATTAACTCCACTAACTCTTCATGAAAATGATATATAACACATAAAAGTCAATTGCTACTTTCATCATCAAAACCTATTTTATGTGTATTTATCTGCAATTTATCCCTAAATTGGATCTGATAGCATGTATTCTAAGTATGATTTGGTTTTCACGCTGCACCAGGATGAACCAGAATTATATCTTAAATTGTTGACCATCGCTCATATATAATAGTTCTTGCAGCGCAACAATCATGTCAGAGGGCAATGGTAAATAATAAAAAGCATGAAAATTGGTCAAAGTTGATGTACCCTTACTCTTTCATTTGAAGTAGATGTGATTGCAGATCTGCAAGTTCTTGGCCCAAATGCTTTGCAGGGCTCAACCCCATAGCTGCAACCTGTAATGTTTGAGCGAATTAGCTTCAGCTAACTTCAGTTCTCCACAATAACTTTAGCTAAATCTTTTCCAGTGTATTTCAGGGAACCATTAAATATCAAAGCATTGCCAAAAATGCCTGACATAGGATCACCAAAGAAAACCTGTCCTTTGTGGAGCTCAAATATCAAGCAGATGGCATGGCCCATCAACTCAAATAAAAGACAACTCAGCAAGGAACTTGAAAGCACAATATTTTCTAATACTGATATTTCAGTCAATCTATTTTTAATAACAAAGGCAAGATGATGACAATAGTCAGAGCAAGAAACTTATGCAGATGAGCTTTCCTGGCGACCAGGATTGTCCAGCTATGATGAACAAAAACATGCAGATAAGTTTGGGAAAAAATTGCAGAAACAATTATGATACTTTAGTTGTGAAAAATTACAAGTCCACTGAGCATAAATTCTAGTTTGGAAAATCAAGAAAATTAAATTTCAGGATAAGGAGAAACAAAATATCGTATAGTGATGGCTTTACCTTAATAGTGATAGCCATTATTCCCCTCCTTATCTGATAAGAACCAACATCATGGAAACCATTAGCATCAAAGAAAAGGCAAACCGAGTAATCACTAATAATTTGTTGGTTTAAATAAGTATATATACAATGAAAAAACAAATGAAATCCAGATTACCATTTCTTCAAGGAGGAAAGTTTGATCTTGTTTCCATAAATAAGCCAGAGAAACAAGGCCTAATCTTGAACAAACACTCTCCACTCGTAGCCTCTGATAATCAGATGCAATGGCACCTGAAGACACTGCTGTGATAGAGGGAATTCGTTGTTTAACTTCATTTAACAGAATAAACATATCTTCTACTTCATCTCCTTCAGTCATGGAATAACTAAGATGTTGATGCCTACGTACAAAATAATAACATGAAACGAAGATAAGGTATTGCTTTGTTTTGCAGTACAATGGTGAATGGCCAATATTTTTATTAGCAAACTGAAATAAATGAACTATTGATGATTATGACTGAGGAAAAAAAGCGAGGAAAAAAGCCAAAATGCATATATAAAAACTAAGAAATTGAGGGAAAAAAGCAGTCTATGACCATTATTGATTGTGTGAAAAAAAATCTTTGAAAAGCAAAATTTCATTCATTATGTACTCCGAAAATATGATAAGAAATCAAAGTAGCAAACCTTGAGGATCCTTGAATCCGCCTCCGAAACAATGGCAGTCCCATACACTCCGCATAGCTAATTACAATTTGGTGCCCAACCTAAATTTATAAAAAAAGCCAAAATGTATAACAAATTTGTACTTATATTCTTAAACATGTACATAAATTTGAATAACTGTGAAAAAAGGTCTCACATATTTATTTATATAATAACAATATAAGGTCAAATCAAATATATAATGCAATTTTTCTCAATTGAAATACAGAGTTTTTTGGACGGTGGGGGTGAGGGGGCAGGCCTTTTTCCTTTTCTTTTTTTTTTTTTCTGTTGTTCCGGGGGGGGGGGGGAGGGGTTTGCTAGAGACAAGTAGAACACTGGTTTCTATTGATCTAAATACAAGAGATGACATCACTAACTATTTCTTATAGACATAAATATAGTAGAAAAAATTCAGGTAATTGGTTGGTTTACTTTATATTATAATATCATGCCACTGCAACCAAAAACATTGCCACAAGTGCATGATTGCAAAGCTGTTTGCTTGTATGTTCCCTGTAGTCTCCTCAGTTGTGAAGCTCCCTCCCGGCCATTACATCTCTAGGTTTTACTTTTTTTTCATCCAAACAATTTACTCCATCACCTGATCATTCTATCAATTGTCACAATCACCTCTTCGTCAGATGTGTCATACGAGAATACCTACTCTTTTAAAATATAAATTTTTATGCCAAGCAAAAGTTAAGCTTGTCAACTCTTTGAACCCATTCTGCAATAAATTCAGTCATATTCTTCTCTCATTTTCTCCCAAACTTTTCTATTCTTTTTTTAAAGCCTCCTCCCCAACTTCATCCCACTCTCCAATATCGATCCTTTAAACTTCACCTCCTGTGCTCAATTAGACAAAAGAAACATCTGAACCAAAAATTCCAAATGACTGAGTTTTCAGGTTCCCCTTGTGAAATTAATATCTTAATGCAATTTTCAGGTCTCATGAAAAGAAGTTCACAAAATAAACAGTGCCAACAGCACTCCATGGCTTTCGTGCACCTAAGACAAGCTTAGCTACACCACCATCGCGAACTATTGAGCTCGAAAACTCAAACAATGTAAATGACCAAATTAAGAAACACCCCAATTGTCGAGTTACAGAACAAAGAACATTTGAAAAGCACGAACATTGAGAATGAGAAACCATTCTAAGCGATATAAACTTGGATTATCGAAGACAACAGAAAGAAACTTACGGTTTGATACATGTAGCTGTCCAGCTCGTCCACCGAATCATCAAACGGCAACAAATTGGCCAACGCGACAATCTGCGAAAGATTAAACGCAAAAGAATTCATAGAACGAACGAAGAGAGAACCAAAAGAGGAATTGGGGGGGGGGGGGGTCAGAGATGACCTCGTGGCCGTAATCGATGCATCGCATCATCGCGTAGCAGCTGTCCTTGCCGCCGCTCACCAATGCTACCACCTTCATTTCGTCTCCCGAAAGGAACGGCCGTTTCTCCCGGAACCCTTCTTCCTTCCCCTTCCCCCAAAACTCTAGCAGGTGCCAAGAGAAGGGCCTAGGGTTTTTGCTGGCGGTGCACTCTTCGCGGCCCGTGCCGGCCCACCCAGCCCATCACAGTCTTCGGCTATGGCCCGCGGGCTTCTACCGGGCTGTACCAGCCCGCGGTTTTTTGCCGGACCATGCTGGTCCACCGGCTGACTTTTTTGTAATTATCATTAATATATTGTCTTAAAAATTAAATTTGACTCAAAAAAATGTTAAAAAATAACGTTTTATTTATTTTTATTGCTGAATTATAATATATATATATATATAATTATAAATAATAAAAAAATGATAAAATTTTATTTGAAAACAATTACATATGATTGCAAAATTACACTTATAAATTTGAATAAAATTATTCTTTAGGCCTGTAACTCCTCCTCCTAGTCTTCCGGCATCCAATCAATCTTTCAAATAAACATCTATGTAAAAATAAATAAATAAATAAATAAATAAATAAATATTAGTGCAGACATTGGATGTGTTAGGAGGTCACGGACGTATATGTAGTTTTTTTAATAAAATAAGAAACTTCGGATGATTTGCTGGACATTTTCGTTGGCATATTTGATGCAATGCAGGTAGTTTGTAACTAGGGATCTATGAATAATTTATTATCCAAATAGGGACCGCTGATCACTTTCATCCAAGAACAATAAGTAATTTCTCGTTATAAAAGAAACCTAAGATTAATTTTCCCCGCACACGAAAACCCCCTTGTACGGTCGTCTTTGAGCTCGCGTTGACCGTAACGGTCTCGTCCATGCTATAACCGTTTCTTTCTTCAATCATATTAATTAATTGTAATCATTAATCTATGGATGGAATGCTGGTGGTTTTGTCGCATAAACTTTAATCTTGACCATCGATACATTATTATCATCCAATTTTGTTCCATCTGGTGCCGATCTAGACCGTCCATGGTCTTAAATTAAAGTTCCTCTACTTCTGGCGGCGTCAATTCTGACCCGTTTTGCGTGGCCCCCCACGTTGAAACGCTCCCTGTATCCGTCTCCCGTTACGAACCAAGGGGGGGGGGGGGGGGGGGGGGGGATTCGGACAGGTGGCGGCTTTCCCGAGGAAAGATTGGTTTTGTGGTCTTGGCGGAGTTCTTCATGCACGCAAAAACGGAGGAGAGACGGAGACTTGGAGAACCTCTCAAATTTCCTCCTCCGATTTACGCGTAGTTATAGTGCCCAAGACTCTGTTTTTTGTTTCAATTTTTTTCTTTTGGGCGTAAACCTCAATCCCTGTTGGAGATGCTAGGATGGCTCTAAAGGTTCTTCTTCGAAAGTTCAAGGTGCTCGCTTTTCCCTTTCCATTTTCTTCTCTTGTCAAAATTTTTACAGTGATCTATAGAGTTGATCTAATTTAGTTTTGGTAGTTAAAAGTGTATTTAGAGACAACAAAACAAAAGAAAAAGAAAAAGAAAAAGAAAAGCTGGGATTTTAGACTCCTCGACCCGGATATCGTGTTATTTATCCAAGATAAAAGGCAGATCTTTTGTTTTTTTGAAGCATTGATTATATGAATAAAATAAACGAACCAAAGATCAAAAACTCAAAGTGGGAAACCAGTATATTAGTTCCTAGCAACCAAGAAAAAAAGATAATTTATGTATCATATTTTTGAATGCCTCTTGCTGATAATAGCAGCATCCTCGCTAAGATGTCGTCAAGGTAAAAACTTTGAAGCTCATGTCCATATGTGCATGGATATAAATCAGGTCTGCTCTGGTTTGATGGGTAATGGCCATACTAATGACTAAAATAGTTTTACATAATTATGGCTTCCATATTTCTTGCTCACAAGGATATTCTATTATTAATGATGAACCATATTTGCACAGAGTTCGTCGATGGATCAATAACCGTGTTTTGATCCCCAATTATGATTGATCCTAGTGAATTGGATGTGGTTATCTTTCTGGTTGTTTGATTGACCTTTTTTCTGTTTGTAGGCAATTAAAGTGAGAAGATTTGCTACAAAGGCAATCAAGGACAAAAGGGAAGCAAAGAAGAGGAGGACTTGGGTGGGCATGTCACATGGTTTTCAGGTAATTGAAAGGGACGGTAACTCTGAAGGGTCTGTGCTTGCACAGAGAGAGCAAATAGATGGTTCAGAGGTGTGGTTATTTGGAGCCTTTGATCAGCAAATGGGGAGTGTTATCACAAAGTATTTACAATCACATCTCTTTGACAAGAAGCTTAATGAGGTGAAAGAATGACCCTAAGTCATGATTCATACTTTTTCTCTCTTTTTTATAAGCATACATTTGTGTGATTTATGAAACTGGTTAGAATTAATATGTAGTTTTCATGGGCATCATAAGAGTGATTTGATTGCCAAGCCTGTGATATTCTAGCATCAATGAGCAATTGCATTTCTTTCTTCTTCCTTTTTTTTTTTTTTTTTTTTTTTTTTTTTTTTTTTTTTTTTTTTTGGAATGAATATGAGCAATTGTTTTTGAGCAGTGCAAGCCATTTCATTCAAAATGCCGCCCATGGGTTTACAACTGCAGATGTTCTCGTTCATTTTGTTGGCTAATTATATTTTATGCATGTCAAAACACTTTCCTAAAAAAAATTTGTTGACTCTCTTCCTTGGTCTCTTGATAGAAAAGGCCCCTTGCTTCTAATAGGGCACTTGTAACTACTTGTGTTTGTTCTAAGAATTTATTTTGCATTCATTAACTTAAATTTACAATGCATTTCACATTAAACTGGAACACACCTCAAGCTAGCATGTTCCATTTACACATGCTAGTGATTTTAATTGGATGAGAATTATAAGAAATGCATGTTAAAGTGCTAATACATTTGTGTTGTCGACTTCATGTATATTTCTTCTTTTGTAGCATCAAATTGAGAGACAAGCCAAGGAAACAATGAGGAAGGCCTATATTTATGCAAGGGCAAAGATTCATCAAGGAGAGAAAGAAAATGAGATTGAAGGATCCACAACCATGCTTGTTATGAATGGCAAGCGATTTGTGGCAGCAACTTTTGGTGGATACAAAGCAGTAGTGTGTAAGGATGGCATGGCCACACAAATAGGTAGGAAGTATCAAATAGCCAAGAAGGCGCAGTGGTCAATATCAGGTACATATTTTCCTACAAACAATTGCATGACCCAATCCCTAATTTGTCACCATTAATTATTAACTAAAGTTTCACATATGAGAAGCTTAGCATGATCCTTGTTCGCATTTGAGTAAGATCCTATTCATCTCTTACATCCATTTTTGCACACAAACTATCAGTATTGCAATGTGATCATTCATTGATTTTTATCTGTAAAGATGCAACTAAACTTTTAGATATGGAGCATCATCATCTTCTTGGAGAATTTCATCAAATTATTAAAGATTCCTTCTTTTGTATGTCATAGAGGGCTTTATTGCTTTCATGAGGCTAATATATTATGTTTTCTTGACAGGCTTGTTATGCGTTGCAAATGGTAGAGATTACCATCCCCCGAAAGACTTGGCACTTGTTGTCACTGCACAAAATGTGGGACCTGATGCAGACTTTATTATACTTGCAAGTAATGGTATATGGGAGGTAGTGATCTTTCTGGAGGAAAAACAAAGAAATTGTGTTAGGAAATATACAATTTTCCCCTCTTTTTTTTTTTTCTTTCCTTCACCATATTTAAATTTTTAATTGATAGTTTGAGATAACAAACTAAGAAATTTCTTATTTCATAATCATGTAACTCCAGGTGATGAGATACCAAGAAGCGGTGGACCTGGTGGGCCACATTGAGAATGCTCAAAGGGCAGCTGAATGTTTGGCTGAGGAGGCATTCAATAGAATGAGCAAGGGAGCCATCTCCTGCATCGTGATTCGCTTTCTCGTATGACATGAAATATTAACAGTCACAATTATCTTGTGCTTAAGAGTAGGCAGAGAGAGAGAGATTCTTAGAACATCAAATTTAGATATCCAAGAATAACTAGTATGAGTAGATGGCAATGTTTTATGCTTGTATAGCTTGATATTTAAGCACATATTCCATACCGACCACCGGGTGTTTCAGTTCATAAATATGCCTGCAGTGTGCTTTTATTTTGATTTCAAAAAGGCAAAAACTATTCTGATCAAGTTCGTGGGTGCTATAAAGTAGGATGATTCTTACGAGGTGAGAAATAAGCCCAATAATGACCATTTTTGACTGTAATCAAGCACTCCATAATTATCTTAAAAATCTGAATTAATACGTTTTGGTTTTGGCACTCTAGTGCAGAACCTATTAAGGTTTTAAATTTGATGGAACAAAAACATCCTAATTTATTCATAGAATGGAACATCTCATGTCCTGTCTCAATCCCAGTCTGATACTTGCTTGAGATGTTTTTTTTTTTAAAAAAAAAAATTATGAAACTTTAGTCTTTTATTTAATTTTTAAACATATTTAAATTTAAAAGTTATATTTTTATAAAAAATTAAATCTATTTAAAATTATGATATCAATAGATGGGATAGGACAGTCAAGATTAATCCCAGAATCTCTTTGAGCTCATTTGGTTCACGATAAAAGAAATTGCGAAATTTTGTTTCCCGCAAATTAAAATGTTTGGTTCATGCTTTTAGGACTTGTTCGTGGGAATACTCTGTTCTCACGTGATTTAAATTCCTGCATTTTATGATAAATAAAATTCCATCCATGGGATTTACTTACTTTCCTACTATATTGTGTTTCCTTTTTCTTTCCAACATACCCTTCTTTTCCATTATATACCCTTTTTTTTTAGATCAGCGAACGATAGAAGGAAAGAAGAAATTATAACCTCATATAAAAGTTAAAAAAATTAGATGGTAAAAAAAAGTTTTAAGAAATAAAAGGTATAATTGATATTCTGCACTATTTTTCAGTGAAAGAAACTGTTTAATCAAACATGACAGCTTCATTTTTTCTCAAAAAAATGCTTGTTTCCCATGGTCAATCGTTTAAATATTTTATTCCTCATAATCTAATTTTCAGACATTCTATTCCTGTCTGAAAGTTACTTCCCATGAACCAAACGAATCCTTTAGATTGAAACAAGATGGCTAAGGTAGCAAATTTTTTCGTACCAAAAGATAACTTGATTAACAATTGTGAAGTTCAGAGAATGAGTTGTTTCAATCAAAGTGTGCATTTCCAGCTTGATAAAAAGTTTTCTTGTTCCTTCCCATTTTTGTGATATCCCACTAATGGTAGTTGGCTCAGGAGGCTTGTTCAGAAGAGTTGGACTATTCATGCCAATTCTTTTTTAAAGGGAATATTCAGTGCCAATTCTTAGTTGAGGTGAGGTGTTCTTTCTACAAGCACCATTGAAGTGATTCATAAGACAATTTGTTCCGAAATTAAAAGTTTGTTGCAGAAATGATGTCATTTGCTACGGGTCTCTTCTCAGGTCATTGAGTTTGTTCAGGCCTTGGTTCTTTTGTATGCCTACTGTGCCATGGTCTCAAGGGCATCGTTATTTAAATTGCATTGAGTATAAAAGCTGGAACACCACCATGGTTTTTATTTATTTTTTTGATCTCGAACCTTCTCAATGAAATATCTACCACACGTTAACTAGGAGTTCTGCCTCAATTTTTCGTCAATAGAAATAAGAGAACTTTGATTACACAAATTTACATTTGCTGCTTCTTTCTTGTCATTTTGTTATTTATTTCCACCAATTCATCTGTCCAATCAAAACCCGAGTGACAATTGCCGATCGATCTTGTTCTTCTTTGTCAGCTTGGCTACCTCTGATAAACTTCTGAAGCCAATTACGTTGTTACCTTTTATAATTTGATTTGCTGTCCCAAAAAGCCGTGAACAGATCCCACCAGACCTATCATTTGACTTACCTTCTTTGTCTTCTTTAGTAGACTCAATCAAAGAGCCATCCTCCTCGTTGGGTTTATCCCAAAGATGAAACCTTTGCACTTTTTTATCAAGCATCGGGTCAACGGTGCAGGTCCTTGGTGATCCTTGTTCCGAATCTTGAGATGGTTTATTAGCTGATGGATGATGGTGTTGCAGTACTTGCTCGTTTGGATCATCTCCTCCATTCCATGAAGGACTATCCAGCGAGCAGGCACTGAAGGACGACGTTCTACAGGATTTACTGGAAGATGGGGTGGATGAGGAAGATGAGGATGGGGAGGTGACGATTAAATTCCCAAAGCCTTGGATCTCCTTTGAGATTTTGAGTGCTTTGGAGCGCGCTTCTTTGAGTTGCTCTTCATCGCTCAGGAGCTCTAATATCCTCTCAGATTTGTTCTGCATGCATGCACCCCAATTGAACCTGAAAGGAAGTAAAAACCCCCACTCTGTCAACAATTCCAAGGGAATATTGCGTTGTTCTGACTTCTGACTGCATCAAATGAGCAATAAATTACCCTCTTTCGTCAACGTAGTTTAATTTGCCGAGCTCCCGAATGACATGGATGTCACAATGGAATTCTTTAGGTATCTCCTCGGGTCCATGTGTCAGCAAGAATTCCAACAGCACCAAGGTTTTGTACGACTGCCTCCACTCCTTCCAATATATAGAATGCAGCCTATATGGAAGCTAAACTAAGCATGAGAAAAAGACTCTGACCAAAATCTCATTTAACAACAGTATTCCTTGCTGGCATGCTCTCTACTGAACAAGAATATAAACAGTCTTTAAATTGTTTTTGTTGATTTAAACTCATGGTAAGTTACCTCCTATGCAGAACATCAACAATTCTCCAATAGTCATCCTTGTCATAAGCTGCCTCGGATATTCTGGTCATTGTCCTTGCATCAGGACCCCACATGTCACTGTTTGTAGCCTCTTCAGCCAATCTGCATGCCATTTCAGAGGGAGAGAGAAATAAATAAATCACTTAAGAACATTTCTGGATATGTTATAGTGTTTAAAGATTAACAAAGGCATGGTAACACGATTATTACACGAAGGGTGTAGAGATGCAGGGCTGCAGGTCATGTAACTTATTTTGTAAGCACCGCACTTGTATGGTCATAATTTTTGATTTCCATAGAATTATTATAAAAATTAGAGAACATTTGAAACAAATTTATGCAGCGTAAATCTTTCTCCCGTTTGGCAGCAACTAATTTTGTTTCAGTAAAAAGTTAAAGAAAAGATCACCTGAAAAAAGTTGAAGGGAAAGAAATATTCTCTGTTTAACTTCTAATTGGTTTGGACTACATACACTTCAGCTGGAGTTGCATCGGTGAGGACCAGCCTGGCTAACTTGTATTTTTCTTGAAGGAAAGAAGAAGCTTGCTTCTTGATCTCACTCAGGCTCATTATGGATCGATCTCCTGGTGGTGAAAGCTACTGTTCTCGCCGTAAGGAAATGGGATAAAATTACCAGATAGAACAAATTGCTGAATAAATTTAAGAACGAAAAGTCAATGAAATTTCAAAAAATTGCCTTGTTTTCTTTACTGAAGACAGATTACTTTTCTAATTAAAATCTCTAACATAATTTAATGAAGGAAGAATGAAAAAGAAAAATCGAGAATCAACAAAATATGAGGCATCTGACTTGTCGTCGCTATGGAAAAGCAAAAGGAGAAAAACCACGTTCAAAAGCAATATGCTTTTTTTTTTTTTTTTTTAAGGATGAAAATTAACGAAATGATACAGGAAATTTTAAGAACAGAATATAGAAAAAAAGAAAGCTTGGCATTAAGATCAATGCTGAGTTACAAGATCGATTTTTTTTTTTTTTTTCAAATCCTCAATTTCCTCTGGAGAAATCATAACCTAAAATTTCGTTCCAATTGATAAGAAGCAATTTGGCCTATGGAAGAGGTTAATAAACGGAGAGAAAATGCTTTATTTGATGGGAGAAGTTTGCGAGGCTTAAATGGTGGCATGACTTTTGGGCAGGCTTTTAAGCAGAGCCAAAAGAATGATTCAGAGCCTACAACCCCGCATTTATCTACGCTATCGTTTCCGTTGAGCTCCCGTTTGAACACCGCTAATGCCGTAGGTCCAATCTTGTGATACCGAAGGATACTCCCAGCTACGTGCCTCTCGGCCCTGATGCCATCCTTCGCTCCGGCGTGCGGCCGGGACGTCTCCACGAACGCAAAGAATGCGGCGTACTGGATGCCTTTGCGTGCGGTCATGACATGACTTGGCCCCGGTGAAGTCACATAGTTAACAGCCACCCTACGTAGGACCAACATAATATGCTCATGTGAATGTCATCCGGCTCGCCAACATTAATTAGCGTTAAAATGCGTGCTAGGTTTAAATGCAGCAAATTTGCATCGCAAATCCTTAGACTCGGCACTCGTTTACCTTTGCAGTGCATGTAATGATGAACCTCAAATGCCCAATCTCAAAGAGAAATGAACTTTCGACAGATGCGTGCACTCCAGGCTTGTTAAATTTCATCCAACATGCATGCTTTGAAGCTCGATTAGAACATGATGAGGCACGCACGAAAGCATGTATGTTGAGAGGTTCATCCGGTCAAATCAAAACTACATCGCGAGCCTTGAAGAACGGTCAGGTCTCCCGTTGGAGGAGGCCTCAGCCGCGGGGAAAATTATAAAGAACGCCACAGGCATGTAGAATATATGCCGTCAGGTAGTGCATATAGTTTATATAGATCCCGAAGCTGGTATCTCCGTTGCTTGTCCTTGAAGAAGGTTTGAGTGCTGCAATCATCATTGGTGGTTCATAATACTATTGCGATATAGCAGTCGCATAGTTATATGCCATTAGCACCGATGAGGAAAGGCTTTCCCCCTCTAGCACCATCCATTCTTGGGCTGCTAGACCAGGCCATTCACTGGGCGTACATTGATGGGAGCCGCAATAGCATGCAGGTGGGGGTCAAAACGTTATGGTCGATGGTTGGCCCGATCCACCAGGTCTACTGAAAGATTGGCTCAACCAGGGTGAGGAAGGGCTTTCCCCTCTGCCGCTCTCACTTCTAACGAAGACTCATCCCGTTGCCCCGAGGATCGCAAACGTCTGACGTCCAATCGACCACTGAAAAGCTCGACATGACTACAGCGAGGACATGAAATCGGCGTACAGCCATAGGCATGAAAAATTGGACTCTTAACTTAACCATATAAATAATTTGCAAATTGTGTAAATCCAAAAAGGCAAGTTCATTGCAGATTTGGCAGAGACAGCGGTTCTGTGGATGCTGTCAATCTAAAAAGAATGAATCTCGAATCCACATCCTAATAAGCACAATAGCCGTAGAAGGCAGCTACCCAGTTCACGTCTTGCATGACAGATGTCAGATGGCTTTCCAAACTGTTTTGACATGATCCCCCCTTCTTCTTTTCACTCTCTTTCTGAGGAAAGTCTGACAAGATCTAATTCATATGCCGACAACGACTAGACTACTGCGACAGAAGAGCAGATCCCGTCATTACCTAAAAAAAGGTTAAGAAATGTGGACCGAGAGACGAAGACATGGAAGGGATCGAGGACGACACATCATACGAAGAGAAACAGTTTTAAGGTTTCACAGTGCTAGCCACTCGCATATCACGTATGTGCGATGTGGTTTACTGCTCATGCTCATTGATGGAACAAGAAATCTTCTTACAACACTAGCACTCCTACCAAAAGTGCCACTCATTTCTTGAATATGGGCTCTATCAACCCAATCAGAGAACGACCGTTTAGGCCATAGTCCATGGCAATAACTTATACTGCACTATATTTAATTTAAATTACCGAAATCAAAAGCCTTCATCACTATATTTAATTCAAATTATTGGCACCAAAAGCCTTCATCAATGATACATATTTGAATCGGATATCTGACCTTTCCAGACCATGTTAGATACTGAGAGACAACATTTACAAAATACAGGTAGCAAATGTGCTCTTCTTTTTGTCATGTAAATTGAATGAAGAAAACAAATGTGCAAAATTCACCAAATGACACATACCAACCAAGTAGGAAATCTCATGCCAGAAGAAAGCTGGAAGAACAGCAGCCCATACCTCTACAATCATTATAAAAACGAAAACAAAAGAGAATGGCAACCAAACTTGGCAACTGATCGTTGCAAATTGATTATAACCTAAGATAAGCCTACCATTTCATCAATCCATGGTATGTGCTTTTGGATGGTTCTCACAAAAGGGTCAGCAATTGCCCTCTCTTCATGGGCAGCATTACTAAGGAATAGATCACTCTAAAATGCTGCTTCCTTTTACTCAACTCAGCAGCAGAAATCTTGTGCACCGGAATGTAGGAAATGGAACTAGAATGTCCAGTGAAATTTGTACGTCATCCTGGTCAAGGTCAGAATACTGCGCCACTTAGTTCCTCAAAGTTAAAAAAGCAATCCATACGATTTTGCTCTGCTTCAGCACCAGCTTTGAGCATCAACAAGACCACTAACCATCTTGCAGTCATCAAGGTTTGATCTTAAAAAGGAGCCTCAAGTGACTCGTCCCAAACATCTCCACTCCCAATGGAGACATCTTCGCCATCGTCTTCCATGGATAGCCTTATGTATTCTCTGTGTGCAAAGCGATCCCACTCTGTCAAGGTTGGATTCTCACGCTCCTGCATTCATCATTGAAAGCACAAGAAGGCTGTCACAAGATCCAGCTAAGGAATATATAATGGTTCATGGGCAGAAAAAGCTGGACAGTAGACTCACTTGACGAATAAGAAATGGATCACGAGTTTCAAATTGCATAAACTTGTTGAGATTGAACAGGATATTAAAAACATTTCCCGACAATTTGCAGCCTTTTAAGTCACGTAATGTGAAGTAGCTCTCATTCTGCATAAGTACTAGCATTTGTTGGAAATACAGGTGTCTAATTATGCATAATACTATATAAAACGTGGTGGTACAAAAATGGTTACCTCAGGTCCAATCATATCGATCATCTGGCATAAAATATCCTCAAATAAAACAGGTTCCTGCGCCATGCATTCCATGCGATGCAACTGCTCCTCATAAAAGAACTGCATTTCATTCAGTGTAAGAATTCCATTTCCATCTAAATCTATACACTTGAACCTGGAAAAAAAAATGAGTGAAATTATTTCATATAATCAGAGCACTGAAATCAAATTAATGGGAAGCACATGTTAAAAATTTTATAAACCTTGTGAACAACCAATTGACTAAGGATTTGACATTGATTCACATAAAGGTAAGAACTTCCTGCCACAAACAAGTCAAACTAGTCCTGCTTATGAGTATGGCATAAAGCCAAGGAAATTTACATTTAGGGGGTCTGTTGATCAAGCATCAGTCGGAACAGATCTAGTTCCTGTTATGCCCATTGATTGGCACTTACTTCAAAGGGCTAGACACCGAATATGTCATCCACACTTGAGTCAGTCAAAAAGTTATCGCATGTTATCATCACAATTGGGGAATAAAGAGCTTTGTTACTTTTTTTTCTCCCAAAGATTACAAACAAGTCTCTGTGTCTTACTGAACAATTTAGTTTGGCCTTTTGAATCCTTTGTCACTGTATTTTCCCTCTAAAGGCATTGTTAATACATCGTCTGTATTTTGATTTCATTTGTTCCTCCAAAGTTCTATTCCATATTGCAACTAAGCATTCAAGTATTCAACCTTTCTCTCATCACACACCAATCAGCAAGTCGCCACATAAAACACAAAATGGCATCTGTCCTTGATAGCTATCAGTTTATATGTGTTAAGAGCAAGAGACAAGAGATTAAGCCTTGGTGTAGGCTTTGGTGTACACCTGCCATGACAAGAAATTTGTTGCTTGTCTAACCGAACATATCTACTACTAGTATTTGCAAAATGCAGGTGAAACAAGCGGGTACTTTATGACAATCTGGTACATTTTTAATAGGAGGTTTCTCATCAACCAAAGATGAGAGTTGAGAGATGTACACAAGATGAATCATGAATGCACAAAATAATAACAATTTAAGAAAGTCAAGTGCACAAAAGTCAACATATATAAGATAATTAATGAAACATGTTCGATTACCAATATTCAAGGCTAGGCTCAGACGATTTGTCCTCCTCTGACAGTATAAAATAAACAAAGTCTTCATAACCCATTTTTCCTTCAACTTTGCTTGTAAACTTTCTTGGGGCCTATGGTAAAATCACAGCATTTAGAATGTCATATGAAAAATAAAAAATGAGTACAACAGATTTACTTTAACTAAAACTATGAGTTGTTTATCCAATATGAGATCCATGACAGCAAAAGGAACAAACCTGTGAGAAAATTCTGTCAACAATTCTATAAGTTAGGGCATGGTGTCCGTATCTGATAAGGTTCTCCTTGTCAATCAAAAAATCGTGATCTGTATCCAGTTCCCAAAATTTGCAGTATATTACATAGAAGTGCTCATATGAAAAGTACCTGAAGAATAAAAGCAATTTTACATGGTGTTAATTTTTCGCATGCTAAGTGTTACAGTTCAAGGTAATCATCAACAACAGGTGAACAAAAACTTCTCTTATGCAACAAACAAAACCATTTATCCACAGAACCATGCTAAATAAGTTGAAATTTTAGTTCTAGTGGAACACCTCAAAACTTTGTTAATATCTTCCTCCTCATCTGCATGTAGCATAGCAGCAATTAAGTTTCCACGCTTGAGTTCTCTGAGGGTAAGCTGTCCATTTCCAGATCTGTTCATGTAGTAGAATATTCTGTATATGACAGTTTCCGCTGGCAACAAATTCATGTAAATATATATTAGAAATAGCAAACCCTAAGATTATTGTTCTGGAAAAGATTGGAAGGAAATCAAAATTGAAACTATAGTAAATCCTGTAATAAAAGTGAAGAATTCTGAAATGGCCTAGTGTAATTTACACAATAGAGGATGATGGCCAATTATTGCAATTTATTGCTGCATCTATCATGTAAATATGAACTTTGAACAAAAAGGATGTGACAAATAGATATATTCCAGAATAATAATTAATAGATAAATAGCCAAGATATTTAAGACACCAAGGTATTAGCTATTATACTCAACCATAAATCATAGAGAAACCATTCAAACAAAATGAGGCCGAGCACCTCACTTTCACAAGTAATTCATACAATGAAAGCATGGACTAGAAAAGACACTTCAAAATAAAAGATATGATCAGTAGAAGTAAATGGAATCAAGTCCTTTCACAAACTGTGAACAAGTGTATCTTAACAAAATACTTGATTTATGGTCTGAAAGGTATCACATTATCTCGTTACCACCATAGTATATCAAAATACATCTCAAACCACTAAAACAAATATTACTTTCATTGGACTGGTCTAAGTCAAATGCAAACCTCATTTCTTTCTTAAAATTAACACCTATAATAACATCTTTTGCCATATCACTTGTTGACCTTCACCAAAGTATCTAATTGTAATTAGCATATCCTAGAATCTCACTCATAATCATTATACCCCAGTGCTGGCATCTTTGACAACAGATGACTGCTTAAAGATGCAAAGATGAGTGTGTGGTTCAAATGTATCCACACACCACAAATGTCTTGAGTTCTCAATCAGATTCTTTGATGCTGATCTCCTTTCTTGCTCTCATTGTTCAAGAAAGGCCTTTCAGGAGTCTCCATTATTTTTATGAAATTCCCGATTCTCTCAGCAACTTCTTCAGCTTATTCTACTATCGTTATGTTTAAAAAGATTTACATCATTGCTGTAGGTGAAGGCATTTGATGTTGAGATTCGTGCATAAGTTTGTGAAACAGATTGCACTAAACACTTCTGTCTACTACCAGTGATGTTTTTCTTTTTCTCCTCAACCTCAGTTTCCTGTAAATCTGTTATTCACTTCTTCAGCTATTACAAATGATATCATTCCTCTAAAGCAGGAAAGGATTTTTATACTCACTCATAGCAAGTAAAATATATAATCATCAACCTCACTTCCCATGGAAAGGCAAACTATAATGCTTCAAACATGTCCTTGACAATGAAGACTGACAACCATTACTTGCTTACCAAACAAAATAAGGAAAAAGATAAAACACCCTAAAAAGCTAGGGATTCCTAGGATTATGGGCATTTATAATTTGTGGAAAAGAGTTAAGAATCCAAAGAAGGGAAAAATGGTCAAGGACTCCACTTCAATGTAGACAAGTTATGAAGTCTAAATTGAAATCTTTTGTTTCCATTTTTTGGCACGACCCCAACTCTATACATATAGAACACCATGGTAGTGAACGTTGGCGTGCAATAAAACCAATCTAAACCATGATTTCGGTTTGGTTTAAATCGGTTTTTTTTTTTTTTTTTTTTTGTCTCTTGGTCTAATTTCGATTTGAAAATTTCTGAAACCAAAAAAGGCCGATTTGGTTTCGGTTTAGATTTTTAAAAAAACTAATATAAACCGAACCTAAACCGTATTTATATATTATATTAGCTTTCATTTGTACGATAGTTAAAATTGAGGTACTACAGCCTATAGGCATGTGTGAATAACTGGACTGTGTGAAAAAAATATCTCCAAACCAACCCGACCCAACTCATGCACACCCCACTAGTGAAAGAATTAAAGCAGTAACCATAAATACATTCTAACCCAAGGTTTAAACTATAAGTACTGCTGCTTGACTATCACCATACTGTACCAACGCATAGCATGCCTAATGGTTCCAGCACATCATAATAGCGGCTAAATACCATGTGCCTATAATGGTGCCAATATGGTTGTTGAAGGGGGCAGCAGCTGCACAAATCAAAGTATTCAATTGTCAACCTGAACTTTCCCTCTCCTCATCGGATAGCTGGGTAACAGATGTTAAATAACCTTATTGATTAACAGAAAATGAGAACACAAGCCCTAAAACTCAAACATCACCCAAAATCAAGGTACACCCTCAAGTCATGCAGAAAAATAAAAATGTCATTACAAGGAAAATGTCTTAAGTGGTGCAGGATCTGGCACCTTCCATCCATCACCTGCCATCTTTGATTTATGTAACTGACCATAACACAGTTTCACATATTCCCATGCACCATTTTACAATTACTTTCCCTATTTAGTTATCATGCCAGATCACAGAATACAGAAATAAAACAGATGTAAGGTTTTTACCCTTAAGCAACTTTTAAATATCCAGGGCTTATAGATTTATCAGTATATGAATGCAAAATATAAGATGAAAGTTTCTATTCCTTCTCACATAATTCAGTTACTAGAAAACACATTCATCAGAAATAACATATGAATATATTTAGAAACATACACAGTTCATCTCCAAGAAAATGAACTGCATCATCTTGCAGAAGCACATCAGTTGTCAACCATGTGGTCAAATAAAATGCACCACTGCTTAACATTTTTATGCATCACTACTTATTTTTTAGTATGAAATTTATATTAAAAACAAGCTTACCATATCGTTCTTGAAACTCAGGTGTGCTCTGTAAAAATTCCAGCCCAGGATGGCTGGCCAAAAGTTCTTGAAGAACAGGTTTGAAGTCCTCCTAATATTAATAAAGAACAAATTGGATTAGAAACTAACAGAAAAAAAATGATGACAATCTAGTATAATCATAAAATTAGCCATTTGAAACAGATCATAGATATACATTAACTGTAACAATAAGCCAGAAAGGTGGCCACGGTGAATTTATCTAACAAAAGACTTCCATAAGCTAGTGCTTCCAGCAATATAGATTACAAACCTGAGTGAGGTACTTGCGATCTGGCTGCTTCAAAATTGTAAATATTTGGCTAGCTATATCCCTAGTTATCATGTTGCCATTTATCCAATAGTCAATAAAGGCATCCCTAAAATCATATCAAGAGAGGCCAGTCATTCAGATTTAATTAGTAAGAATGCCACCAATTAAAACATATTAATAAGAAGTTTAAATATGAAGAATCAAAGCCACAATCTATTTATAAATATTTGTGCTACTTTCTACAAATAGCAACACAATTTGGGGTTAGAAATTATTTTTGAGATCAACAAAGTTGAAATCTTCACCTATTTTATATTATCTGAACATTATAACACTACTGCCATCTGATATCAAAAGAAAATTTTAAAAAAAAAAAATTATAAACCAACCACAAAGGACAACCAGCAGATGCACTTAAAGAAAGCATATAAAAATGAAATTTGAAAGAGCAATTAAGAAATTTCTCATATCAATTATAACAGTGAAGAAGGTATCATCAATGACTCTGAATAAGTCTCTGTGCTTGACAACTAGCAGATGCACTTAAAGAAAGCATATAAAAATGAAATTTCAAAGAGCAATAAAGAAATTGCTCATATCAACTATAAAAGTGAAGCAGGAATCATCTTTGACTTTGAACAGGATTCTCTGTGCTTGATCCATGAACTTACAAGATACAGGAAAGCTTGCATACCTTGTTACAATGCCAATGCAATCTGCATCAATCTTTCTGAAAAGTGCACTAGAAAAGAATGATGGTAGCTTGCAAATTTCCTTTGCGACAGATTTAAATTCTGATATTGGAAATGGATTGTTAACATAATATTTGATTTAAGCCAATGGGGGAAAAAATGTAAATTCCAGCCTAACCTTGTACTCGAAGACCATCCAAGTGGCCACAGAAAAGCTCATTGATCCTAGATAAGCATTGCTCTTTTAGTTCAAATGAAGGGGGCCGCCCATTCTTGAAGTAGAACTGCCAGAATATCAAGTAATCAGTTAAAAACAACTCTGCAGTTACATTGCCACCAATATGATAGCAAAGCTTGCCTACATATTAATAAATTGAGTCACAAGTCAAACAATACCTGAGGTATGACTTCTCTCGTTGGCTCACTGCTAACCACTTTTAAAGGAGATCCAAGAAGTGAAGGCCCAGCCCCTGCACCACGTTTCATAACACGAGGAGACCCAGAGGTGCTTCTAGGAGAAAGTGGAGGTGCACTGCCAGCAGGGAACATGGAAGGCAATGTATTGCTTGCAGCAGTATTTTTACTGCCAGAGCTCCCAGCAACATTCAAGGGTAACCCTGCCTTTGCATCATCAATCAAAGATTTTACCTACAACAGATGCCAGTGAGAGTGACTCAGGAAAACAAATTTAAAAATGGAGAAAAGCGTGAGAAGAAAGTAATAAGGATGAGAAAAAGGTGTCTTCAAAATAAGGGACCAAGAAAGACCACCATATGATTGATTCATTATGCAGAAGAACAGAAGCATGAGGGGGGGGGGAAACTAATAGAAATAAAGGAGGGTGGATAAGTGCACAGGTGCTCTCAAAGTGTGATCTTATCAATATACAAAAAGGCTTAAGTGAAAAAAATAAAAAATGGTAGCAAGGCCAGCAATACTCTCTGTTAGAAGATGGCAGAAAAAAAAAAAAAAAAAAGCCCCAAAGCAGAGAAGATGCACCTGATAAAGATAAGAACATTGAGTTTCAAAAGGGACAATTGTAGGAAATAAGAATATTAGTAAATTTGGAGTAGCAAGATTTGAGATGGTATGGTCACGTACAACAAAGGTCCAAGAAGGCCAAGTTAAGGACAGATGCCCAATTTTGTCTCAAAAGGTCAAAAATGAGAAGGGACAGTGAATTTAAATAGATTAAAAGCATCAGGAAAAGGTTATATAGCTCAAAAGGAAGTCCCGTACTTGCACATAATGATTCACAGTGCCAACCAAGTACTTGGCACCAAACAATAACTAAATTGGAAATTATTTTTCTCACAGAAGATTGTTAGTAAATGAGAACCAAGAAGCAACCTAATCATAACCTCATCTAGACTTCTAAATAACAATATGAGCCAGCCTACTGCTGTTCCTACTACAAACCTAAGATGTACAATAATGATGTGAAAAAATAAAAGGAAGAAGTGCGTGAAAAAAACGACAATCAGTGATAGTAGAAGGAAAAAAAGGCATTTTGAAACCTAATTTAGCTTGAAACAGCATAGATAGATAGAGAGTTAGAATTTGAGGGAGGGTGGATAACAACTTCCTAAAACTAAATCTGTGATGAAATTCTCCAAGTGGACCACGATGGAGTTCCACATAAAGCGAACTTTGGACAATTGGTAGATGAATAGTTGGAAAGGCATAAGTTCCATCTATGGTAAGCCAATTTGAAAGATGGTTGAGAAAAAACATATTCTTTACTTATTTCACTTGGGAATCCATTAATAATGGAAAAAAATATGAACTAGCTATTGCTTTCGATATTCCTAATACCATGTTGTTTGTTTCTACATATGGAAAGTCACTGGTGCCTCCAGAAGAAAAGATTGTGGGATGCTTAATTGGTCACTTATAGACTAAAACCATGAGAAATTAAGTGGATTGCTTTGGATGCAAGCAATCTTGCAAACCTTAATTGGAAGGACAAAAGAAAGTCATTGTATCTTGTCATTTTGTCACAAAATGATGCAACACATGCTCACCTGGTTCATTTGTGTGCTTGGTTCAAGTCTGAATTCATTATTCACAATTCACTCTTTCTTGATGAATTATGTTTTTTTCCCCCTGATAGAGATCGATGAATTATGTAGTTGAGGTATGATGAAGTTCAAAATTATTAGCATATATAATTTAGAAATAAATCATGATTGGATTTGTAGATAGCTTGCTTATAAAAAGGTTGTATAAACAATCAAGGTAGGGGGAGAAATGAGGACGAAATTTTTGCACATTGGAAAGAATTTCAATCTTTAGGATATTTCCTAATTCACTCTTTTTTTTGGGTTAGACTGTATCACATCATGAATAATATATTTTAATGCAGCGAACACCAGCCTTGGTTATTTAACACAGCTAATCTCGCTGCTTTCAGTGACCTATATTAGACCAGCATCAAATATCTAACATAGCTAATCTTGCTGCAATTAATTTCAGCGACCTATACTAGAAACGTCACATCTTTTTTTGCCCCACTCATAACTTCCTCTAACATTTGTATATTTTTCTACAATTCAGAAATTTAACCTCCTAATTACCTGTCATGTTATTCTAAAAGATGCTCATAAAATAGATAATAGCAAATGAAAATCCAATATCAAAAAGAATATACAATAACCAGGATGTTTAACACAGTGACTTATTCGAAGCATTCTAACGAGTCAAGCAGACCAGCATATAAAAATAGCGAAGCGAACCAAGGAGTACCAGCTTCAGCGTTTCTGGAAGTGAGAGCCACTGCGAGTAGAGATGTTCCGCAATGGAAGGATTTTGTTTGAGTGCTAACTCGGAGACTTCTGGAAGCTGCAGCATATCGAGGTCAAGGGATGCTATGTCCCTCGCCACTTCTACATCCATCTCAACCATTTTGTATATCTTTCATACAATAACAACAAACAACAAGGAGAAAGGAAACGATATGAATGGAAAGATTTAGATCTCCAGGAAACTTCACAGCGATTGAACAAATCCTGGAAAGGAAAAAAACAAATCCAAAGAGTCCGATCCTCCGTCTCAGGAAAAACAACAAACAAACCCTAGATCTCCGCACCCCTCCGTCCAATTCAGACCCTTAGCTCCACCCGCCATTGGAACACCAACCAACATCGGGACCTCAAATTCCAAACACCGGAGAGGGAACGCAGGAGAGAAACCTGAGATTTCCAGCTCCAGAGCTCAAAGAACCACGAATCCTGTCAGCTCCACACGAATCCGTGGCTCTAAAAATTAGGATCGAACTCCAAATCCCTCGCTCTAAAGCTCAGAACCAATCCGAGGGGGAAGAGAGACGGAGATTTTTCTCAGAGGTCGAGGGCGATTCGGATCACAGAGCTCGTTCCCAAAATCGAAAGACGGAGGGAGGCCTTCAAGACTCGAAACCCTCGGCGGAGAGAGAGAGAGAGAGAAGAGAGAAGACCATCGAACCGGCGACCCCCCGGTCCGCTGCACTGATATGACAGCCGAAACTGCCTCGCAGCACGGAGAGAGAGGGCCGATGCGAAGTTCGCGAATTTTGACGTCAACGGTGTGCAGAGGAGTGATCTGAACCGTCCGATCCTTGCGGCCGAATGCTCGTCGATTGGAACATAAGGCGCTTCCGTGACGCAGTCCATGGACGGAGGAGGGCATGTGGTCGGGTTGATGAAACCGACGGTTGTTTCTGACCCGCATATACATTTCGTATGCACTGCCAGAGGAAGTATTTTCTGGCGTCAATGTCGATCCAGATTGAGGTGGGATGAATAAATCATTGACTGGGACCCAAGTTGCTGACCATGGAACAGTCAAATAAAAATTTGAGTTAAAGCTTTTGGGCTGCTGAAATCCGATAGCATTCAACCTTTGTTTTCTTTTAAAAAAGAAAAAAAAATAAAATCGAAAGACAATGTGAGAGCAAACGTACTGCTCTCAAAGGAAAGGATATATATCCATTCCTATCTTACGCCATTTATTATTTAGTTGACTGAATTTGGATTGGTGAATGGTCACATGACAGGCCAGGACTGCTTCGGATTCCTCTGGACGAGGCTCGTGGGGGGCATCACCATACGGTCGTCCTACCATGTCAAGTACGTCACCAAATAATTTGGGAACGGCATTTGCCTTTCCTCCTCGATTACCACCTTATCTATCGAGTATCTGGGAGAGTGGGTAAAGGGGTAGCCGCTGCATGGCAATACCTCTCGAGTTCTAACCTTTGCTGGCCAGAGAAACGAGCTGGTATCAAATTGCATAATGCTTTTCCTGATCTAGCATCCAACTAAATGATGCTTCTCATGGTAAGTGGATACGCGCACACAAACACATGATGATGAATGAACTTAGTTTAGCTTTGCTCGGATGAATTTTCATTTAAATCCTACTAATTTTATAGTGAACGGTGACAGTTTTATAATAAAAGCCTAACTCATTGAATATAATATGTAATATTTAAAATACTAAAGTAATACAAACCAAATGATCCAGTGATGCATAACTCGTGCACCAAGCAGTTAATATATATATATACATGCATATGTATATATATTAATTAATTGATTCATGATTTAATATCTTTAAGTTACATATTTTTTTACTATTTAAATATTTTAGAAGTAATAAATTATATATCAAATCACTCGGATTATTGGTATGGGAGTTCATCATTTAATGTAGATTTGATGGCATTTAAGTATATATTTACTCATGACAGAAAGAACACCCTCAATGGACATATATAAACTTTTGGAGTCATGAGAAGATAATTTATTATGAGGTGGTCAATATTTATTTTTTCTTTAGTGTTTGAATCATATTAAAAATGAATTACAATCATGGCAAATATAATCCCAAACCATTATTTCTTTTCAAAAATATGTGTATGAGCTATATAAATTTATACATAACTTAGTTCATCCGAAGTCAATCAATTATTGCTTCAAAATAATCAAGACGGATTGGCTCGATTCTCACTTCCGATTGACAATAGGAGTGGGGTACAAAAGCATTAAGTTATGGGTTACTCTTAATCTACAATACAAATTACAAGCTATAAACTACTCCTATGATATAAATGGATAAAGATGCTTTGGATTTCATATATTCAAAAGATCTTTCAAATACTGCCTTTCGTTGTATTTATAATACTCTGATCTGTAACTAATCTTAATAATTGCTAGAAATTTTTGGCAACTTTCAATTCAATTCAATGTTGGAAACTGCTAAAAACTTCTATCAATTTTCATAACTTTCTTTTGTCTTCTACACTTGGTTACTCGTTTCTATAACCATATTTTGGTTTTGATAACAGTTACTAATTTCTTCTTTCAATTAAGTAAACTATTGTTAGATCAATTATGCTTTCCAATAGGAGTCATTTGCTTTACAAGAATGAGACTTTAAAATGAGAATCCGAATCGCTAATTTTGATTCTCTTGTTTGTTTGGATGGAATTATAATTTAATTCCAATTATATCTAGAATCTAAATTTTAGGATGGATTAGAATTCTACACTCTTGGTTAACATTACAATTTCGTTCCAATGCCATAACCATTCTTATCTTTTTTTATGTCTGACCATTTGTATTGTACCCCTTTTTTCTCTTCTTCTCACTCAACCCTACTTCCTTCTCCCACCTACTATCCCTTTTATCATAGCATTATTATTGATCACAAGCTCTTTCTCTTCTTCCACAACATGAGAAATGGTTAACAAAGGATGGACAGCAATGGTAAAAGATTTTTGGGATTGATTCTCTTGCCAACTATATAGATTAAAAAAATAAAAACCCCAGTTAAACCCAGTATGGAAATAAGATCTCAAAGATATATCGTTTATTATGATCTTCCTTTATTTATTAATTTTTAGATTTATTTATTTATGAAGTAAATATTAAATTAAGTACATGTATCAAAAAAATAAAAATAAAAACAATCAAAGTTTAAAGTTTTTGGCTTGGAAGGAAAATTGAAAATCCAGACTTATTCTGATTCTGAGGTTTAGATGAACCAAATAACAATAATAAAAATTATTCTGATTTTAACTCTGATTTCTATGCGAGCCAAATAGGTAGAGAGAATGAGTAATTCTAATTCTGATTTCAATAAAACTTGATTGTGATTCTAATTCCAATTTGAATGTATAACCGCATGGGTTCTTCATTACTTTATAATACTTTGTAATATTAGATTGGCTGAAAAGAATATTTCTATCTTATTCCAATAACCTTTCTTTGACCGAAAATGTTCAAATTGTCAATCCTAATCGAAGCCTATATCTATTATATTTTTCAACCTAAAGGTTAACTTTGTAATGTCAACACCAATATACCTAGATATGCCACTATTAATTCTAAAGTCCAATGACTAAAGTGACATTTGTTTGTTTGCAATGAAACATCATTTTATTTTGATGGAGATCGGAAATAATGTTATCAAGCCTGATGATAATTTAAAAATAAAATAACATAAAAAGAAGGCGAGGGTGGGGATAGAGAGAGGGAAAAAAAGACGATGTATTCGAATGGTTCTATGGTAGCACAAACATTATAGTGACACAAAACATGACATAAGAGCAACGCATGCAGCAAGCTTTTTTAGCATCTTTCTTTTTCTAGAAAAAGGATGGAGGGATGCTGATTTTTAGCTTATTAGATCAACGGACGAAATTTATTTGAGAAAAAAAATTAAACTCAACCTTTGCTCTAAGAAATTCTTTGCTGATGAGGATCTTTGCTCAAGAAATTAGAAATCAACCTGCAACCATCCTCAAGGCTTATTAAAGGTCTCGATGAAAATGGCAACATTTGCTTTGATCTCTTTTTTCAACTTTTGTCCTTATTCTTTGTGGTTCTTTGAGTGTATAATCTTCTTTACTGATCTGCATAAAAATTTGAACTTGAGTTGAATTAAAAGGAGTATATTGATCATACCTTGATACAGTAGAAGTTCTCGATCGCCATGAGACTTCTTGCAATATTAAGGTTTTTTTGAATTATCTTGAGACCTCCTCTGTTTTATTTCTCAGCCCGTTATTTTGATGAATGGACCTCTTTTTTCTTATGAAGGGTTAAGATTTCTTCTGTATTAATATACTTCTTTATTTTACGGGATAACTGATCTAAATCTATTGCTTCAGAATTGAAGTTATTGCAAATATTCCTTTAAAGACTCATCTCTTTTTTATTTAATATTCATTAAAAAGGTAAAAGCCTTTTATACTTTCTACTGCTTATAAAATGCCTTACGAATAACTTGCTAAGCTGGTAAAAAGAATTAATTGACAAAGGTCTGAGACTTATGTATCAATTTCTTCCAGCTTTCTTGAGTGTTGCTAGAAATGCTTTGCATATTATGGCATATGAAGCCCCATGTAACAATATAAGGACTTTTAATTTTTTTAAATGTTCCACTTGATCTGTTGTTCCATCATAAGGCTCCAACTGAGGCTTCTTCAATTTTATCAAAAGTGGAACAAGCATAATTTCTTTGATGAATAGAGGTTCGGTTAGAAGATACAAAGTATTTGAGGTCCCTGTCCCCCAGTTTCGAGCCTGAGATATCATTTGTCTATTCCTTTCGTTTAACTCCTCAATTCTCTTATCAATATCAGAATTGATCGAATAAGATTCTTCCTGTACAAGTTGGTCGGCCTTGAACTTAGTCGGCCTTGAACCTAGTCAGCTTTGAACTTAGTGAGCTTATCTTCATTCTTCCAACCTTGCAAGCTTCTTACCTTCAATTCTTGATTATCTGGTCTGCTTCTTGATTCTTGGATATGATGACTATCTCCTTCCTCTTCTTAATCTTTTTCCATAAAATCTTTTTGGGTCTTTTGAACCAAATTAGTTAAAGCATCTAATTTCAAATTAAGGCTCTTGATGTCCTCTTGAGTGTTCCTTATGCCAACTTAGGGGATAAAGCTGGATTATGGAAATCTTTTTCAAATTTTTGAGGCTTTTTGCTCATTCCTTCCTGTTTGTTGTTTGAGCTTGCTTCATTCTTCATGGGTGGCATGGCTTTGAAATAATGGCTTTTTTTTCAAGATTTTTTATAAACGGTGCCAATCTATTGATGCTGATTTTTGGCTTACCAAATCAGCGGATAAAATTTATTTGAGAAGGAAATTTGAACTTAGCCTTTGCTTTGGTAATAAAGGTATTTGCCCAAGAAACTAGAAATCAGTTTACAACCATCCTTAATAGTTATTAGAGGTCCCGAAGTTTCTCCTTCGAGGGTCCCTCCGACAGTCTTTCCTTTGGGAGTCCCTCTGACGATCAAGTCAGTTTTCTTTTAAGTTTGAGGAACGAGTAAGAGAAAAATGAAAGAGGAAAGAGAAAGAGAAAAGTCTTACACTCTTTAGCTTTTTTTGAGGCTCTTGATGATGCATTTATAAGTGTTAGCAATGAATTAATAATGTTAATTTGAAATTAGGCCTTCTATATTTTTTTTTGTAAATCTTGAGTAGATTTCTTTGATATTGCTTCGCTGAATCCAGTTATGATACAATTAGCCAGATATTTTGCTGTGCATACATATCTTTATTATAAATTTTTATATATATCTTTATCATACTGATTTATTAAAATTTTATATCGTCACATTGGGGGGAGAGGGAGCAAACTTGGACTACTGGATCTAAATTTCTGTTCAAATTTCTGACTGTTACGAAGTCAAAAACAACCTGCCTTTAGACTGATGACTGGAACCATCTTTTTGAGGCCCATTTCAAACGTTCCGGCGGAACAATACAACCGATCCTACCTCTACGTGTTGTCTCAGTATCTACATCCAAATTATATATATAAAAAAGAAAAGCATCCTCCGGATGAGCGCATGGAAATCTTTATGCGGCGAAGAAACCATGAAGACCATTGGTTCTCACCGTGAGAACACCCCTGGGGCCTGAACAATTCACACCTTCTCTTCGCATTGAACCCAAAATTCTCAATCGATGGGCTTTCGGGCTTTAATGGAGTGGATGGTTCAGAATGCATTGTCCATGCATGAATCATGGTGCATGCGCGCCAAAATTCACGACCTTTTTCCTGGGGCCCATTTCTTCGCTATTGGAGGCAGTGTTGATCGCTATCCTCATCATTACAATATGAATTCCCAAGTTTCGGCCGGAGGCGTTGCTGGGTGGTTTTACCAAACTCGAACCCGGTTTTGGGCTTCATTACTATTCCTTGCGTAGTTCATTGAAGGATTGGGATATTGGGATGATAGAGATATGTATTAGATTTGGGCCATATAAAGATTGGATTTTTATACCATAACATATCAAACATCATATCCTAAAAGTTTAAACTAAAACAAAGGATAATTACATTAAAAAGTATGTAAACTTAACATAAAATTTTAAATTAAATACTTACATATATTTTTTTTCTTTTCAATAGAAGATATCAATTCGTAAATTTTTTCAATCAGTCGTTAACGATGACTTAATGAACCATTCTAGTTAGCATGATAAACTTGAAAAAAAAGCTGAGAACACATTTATGTAGCACTTAAATTGGCAAAAGATGAGAAAATAAAAGAAAAACTTTAGCATTTTCTACTTCCTACCACTATAATGCCTGCATGGATTTCCTCTCCACTGCTTTTTTTTTTTTAGTTCTTACCGTCGTCGTCATCATCTCAGCACCATATAATGCCATCTTAGCTTTATATATATATATATATATATATCTATCATATCAACTAAGTTGATCCATCAAGCTATCATTATGGCCATTAGAAATATACTTAATTGAATAAATTTTATGAGTTAGTATGCTTAATTAAAATATATATATATATAAATTCAATTAAAAATTTCAGTAAATTCACGCACTTCAAGTGTAATTACCTTTTAAAATAAATTTATGCTAAGATAAGTTTGAAGCATCCAAAAACATGATATAAAAATTAATCATGAATAATAAGTACTTGATGGCCAACCATGTAAAAGTAATGGGTTAAAAATTTAAAATATATATTTCACTTAAAATCAAGGGATGTAAAACAAGTTCCAGTATACCATTAACAATTTTGTATGTATGCATATATTTATTAATAAATTAAGAAATTGTATAGGTTTAGGTTACGCAATAAATCCAAACTTAGAAACAATGCAAATGTCTCAATAATTTTAATTTTAATTTCATGTCCAAACTATCCATTATCGAGCTCAAGTTTAAGTTTTGCATTTGCAAGTTAGGATTATGGTCCTAATTTCAACTCCACCAACCATTTGACTCAATGATAAAAAGTCTAAATTACAGGGAAAAAAAAAATCTAACACAATGGATGTTTACAATGTTGACTCCAGCCCTATAGGAGAGGGAAGACACAAAGCATTGTTAACACATGATCATTTAGACTTAAGAACTCAATTTTCTTCTTATTAACAAAATAAGTTGATGAATGTGGTCTGAATCATGCGGAGCATGTATGATTGGTTTTAAGCTAATTGCAAGTCTACAAATCTTCTATTAAGTTAAAATTATTTTTTTCTTGCATACATAACGTATCAAGGATTCTAGCATACTTGTACTTTAGAGTGACAATGGACTAAACTAGGGTGGATTGTCTAATGATACATTCGGTAAGT
The DNA here is from genome assembly GCA_017589505.3 of Metroxylon sagu. Lineage (NCBI taxonomy): Eukaryota > Viridiplantae > Streptophyta > Magnoliopsida > Arecales > Arecaceae > Metroxylon > Metroxylon sagu. Next base: position 815,117 of record JACVBY030000639.1, read on the forward strand.
CTTTTTGAATCATGTATTTGACTGTAATCAATCCTTAATAAATTCATTTTTACATACGAAATCTAATATCTATGTTTTTTTTTTCTTTTAATAATTTAAATAGTTAGTATTAAGAAAAGATAATTATTGAAACAAATTTTTATGTAATATCATGACTTCACTGAATCTAAACTTTTTTTAATCCAAATAAAACTCCACTCTTATTGTTTAAATCCGATCAAAACTCATTTTCTCTGTTGACTGCCCTCAGTCAAAAACCCTATCTTGCCCGCCTCGACTTCCCGCTCTTCATGGATAGCAGCGATTGCCGTGAGAAGCTCCGCACCCTCAGATCCGCCGTTGATTCCAAGATCGAAGCCATGTGCCAACAGCTTGGGCGACAGAGAAGATCGAAGCGGAGGTCCGAGTCCAAGAAGCGGAAGGCCAACGGAGAATCCTAGGGTCGACGGCAACGGAAGGCCCATTGGAGACGTCGCAATGGATATAGTTTGATCACGGCGGGTAAACCAAAATGGATGGTGAGCATTCGCTGGCACGGATGCCTTCATTTGATCCCGAGCTAATCTAGTAAGTGCTCGCTATCTAAGTCAAAAGCTTTATTTAAAAGAAAGTATATAATTAGTGGATAAATGAGAAGTGAGAGTTAATACGATAAATGGAGACGTTAGTGAGATGGATTCAACCATTTTACCTTTCTAAAATCTTTTCAAATCAAAGCATCAATCTCAACTTTCTAATCCACACTCTTTCAATGGATTAGTTCGATCCAAAATTTGAGATAAGGTATCTAGGCCAAAAAACGATTCCCAAATAGTTGTTAATGAAGTTAAAGTTACCAAATTTTGAGAAGTCGATATCAATATATGCCTGATTGCTCCACATATATTTTTTCGAACCGCATTTTCTAAACGAACAAGGACCAATCCGAATTGATCTTGTAACAAGTCATTATACCCTTATACATTATCCTTGGAGTCGGGCGCTACTTAAGGCACCATAAAATTTGCCTAGTGAAATGGTTGGGGTGAGATTTGGAAAGTGATATGAACGAAGTATGTATACTTTATACTTATTCTTCCTTTTTAACATTTGAGTTAGAATTATTCTATTTGAAATTATATATTTATAACATGGTTTGTTTTTGGGTGACAAAATCGAACATGGCATGTGAATATAATTCGAACTTAATACGAAATAAGTAGGTTCAAGTTGATCTTAAATGGATTTGTATTGTAAACGTATCAATACAATTATAATATGAAATAATCGTTTCGTGTCACGGATTGACATGCAAATCCAAAAATAAATTATTTAGGATCCATCTAATTGATGATATATTGGATAGTTCATGTTAAGCAAATTAAATCTTATCTATTTATGTTAAATAAGTTACGAAGTATATTAATGTTGAGCGAATAGTGTCATATCAATCAAATAATATTTATTTATTAAATGAGTTATGCATATCATATCATATCATACCATATCATGTTATCAATAAAAATAAAAGTATAGCTTTAATAATGCTAAATATGCTAAAAATAAAAGTAAACAATATTAGAAATTTTATTTATCTTAAGATCTAGAGATTTTTACTAGTACCATTAACCGTTTTTATTTTATTTATTAAATTTCAGAGTAAATTGAATATATATATATATATACAGAATAAAAAGGTATTTCCTAGACTTCTCTCACTTTCTTCGCTTCTAATCAAATGCCCATTAAAAAAAAAAAAAAAAAAAAAAAAATCTTCACAAAAACCACTTCCCAGGTGGTCAGCTTCAGGAAATACATCCTGGAGAATCACTTGCCCTGTCGGCCTGGCCTTAGATTGGATCAAAATATCTGCCCCATAACTGATTTTAATTATTATTTTTTTAACCTAAAACCATCCCTCGTATCGTCGGGTCGGATTTACGGCCGGGTCTATTTTTGCCATCGCTCGCCGCTCATTTGGCGCGCGCCCTCTCTCTCTCTCTCTATATATATATCTATCTCGCTCCCTCCCTTCCCGCCTGGGTTTCGACTTTCGAGGTTGGAGGCACCCCGGCTCGTTCAATCCTCCGATAGGTTCTGGGATCTCGTGAGGGATTTGGAGCTCGATTCGATCCATTGATCCGTGCTTCCAGCTCCGGAGCCAGAAATCTAAGGTTTCAATGCTCCGCGCCCTCTCCGGTGATCGAATAGATGGCAACAGTACTGGCTTTCCAATGTGGAGGGAATATAGGGTATGAATCGGATGGAGGGGGTGCGAAGATCTAGGGTTTGCTTTTCTTTATCTTGAGACGGAATATTGGTTTCTTTGGATTTCTTTCTCTTTTCCAGGGTTTGTGTTCTGCTCTGACGTAGATCGGAGATCTAGATTTTCCTTTCATTCGTTGTGATTCCTTCTGTTCCTGTTCTTGATCTGGGATGGATGTAACGTCTTTTTCTAATGCACCTCCTGGAGGCCTTTCCAAGAACGCTCGATGGACATCTTCGCATTGCCGAATACTTCTCATCCCTGCTGTTTTTTGTAAGCTTGTTTGCTCTAGTTCCTCATGCCCCATAGTTTAACAGGCTTTGCATTTTATGAACTTATTGGTATCTGACAATTATTTCTTTATCTCATATGTGTGTGTATCGTCGTCGTCATCGTTAAGCTTGTTAGTATGAATTGCCATATTTTAATAGGCTTTTCTTTTAATGAATTTATTGGTATCTGACAATTATTTCTTATCTCATATTTGTGCATCATCATCATCACCATATTTTGGTTCGATAAAATGGTAAGGAATCAGGTGTTTTGATTTCCAAACTGTAAGAGAAGATAAATGGACTTAAAAGGGGATATATGGGTGGAGTGTAAAAGATTCAGAGAATTTCTGGATACGAATTACAACATTAGTAGTTGAGTATTAGTTACACTAGGTTGGAGGTAACCACATCAAGTTATTGGACAGTATATGAATTATTTCATTAATACATACTTGAATTCCGAACTGGTATTAGACCAATGCACAACATGATTCACCTAATATGAGAAGATAAGTGAGTTGACTAAATCACCCCTTGCCCCTCCTCTCTTTCTGTCTGGTACATATATCCGCAAACTATGTGCAAATCAAACTTTAACTCGATATTTAATCATATATATCAACAAAATCAATTTTCTGACCTATCTCCACAGAACCTAATTCATTGAAAAAGAGTGAATGATGAGGTACAAACTCAAACTTGAGCCAAGCAAACAATAAACTAGGTGAAGTGACCTAAACTAAAGCTACCTTTATCTTTTCTTGCTCTTCTAATCAACTTTTGCAGTAGTTTGTTTATTAGTGGGCTTTTTGGCCAGATAAATAACCCAGTGTGCAAGCAACGATCATTAATGATTTTACTGACTGTAATTGGAAATAACAGGAATGCAAGAGTAGCCCACAGCAATTTATAATAACTACTTTTTCACCATTCATAGATTCTTTAAGAGAAATAGCACTTTTGTGACCAAATTCCTGCCAAAATTAATTTGCTATATTAAAACACAGTTTTGGAGCATTCATTACCAATCAATCAAATTCTTTTGATGCAGAATCTTGCTATCTGCTTTAAGATTTCTCTTCAAACAACTAACATCAGAATCTGATTTTCTATGCACAACCTACTTCCCCCTCTCTATTTCCTCAACTAGTCATATATGTTCTACCTGCCTTCGTTACTTTCATGGAATATTTGCTGACACAGCCCACGATGGCTGGAGACCGCTAATTTGCTCCTAAATGCTCGTTTCTTTTCTTCTGCCACGCAATATGCATGTATTCCAAATCTATCCACTTCTTAGGATATGGATATTAATCGGTGGGTAGACCTGTTATGTTTATAGAAATTTAATGAGGTTATGATTTGGTTCTTCTTTTTTTATTCATCACTGTATTTTTCATTTTAGTTGCAAATTTTTTTGCTGTGCGATTTTTTTTTTCCTTCCTTTTCTTCAATATCTGTAGAGGGGTCTTGATTTTTTTAACAAAATGGAAAGGATGTGGATGTTGGACTGACCATAAGGGTATAAGTAGGTGTCACATACTTTACCTTTTTGTTTTTTAGTAAATTAGTGAAATTGATTTTACTACATTGATATCAAGACTAATTAAGATATTTGTTCATTTCAGGTGAATGGAAAATTGAGTGAAAGGGCTATCTCAGCCAATGTAGAAGAAGATAGCAAAATATTGGCTGGGGTATCAAACACAGGATAACTTCTGTTTTACACATTGATTTTAATATTTAAGAAATAAAAAAATTGCTTACATATTAAAAATGACTGAAAAATCCAAGCCATTGTATTGATCTCATATCAGCCAATATATATCAGCCAATATATTTGGGGTGCATTTGGTTATATTGGTAGATGATGAGGGGGATATCTTATAAACATCATGTTGCTCAGCGCCTAAAATTGATAAGCTAAATGTTGATCGAGATGAAAACAATGATAACAGCCTAGTCTACAAAAGTACTGGATTACACTGTCATAATTGCAACTCCAAAATTAATCTTTGGAATTTGCTATGGACTGACTTTGATACCATGCTATCATTGTGGATTGATAGAACCTATTTTTTACTATCTCTTTTATCATAATACCATTTATTTTCAATTTATGATATATTTTTGCACTTTCTTTTTTTTCCCATCTTCTTTTATCATTTTTTAAAATCTTTATATTCTACTTGGCTAGAGCATTTTTGGTGCATCCAGATGTAGGGACAGGTTCATTTTCTTGGGGATTGTGACCTTTAGAAAGATATTAGTTAAAGTTATATGTGAGCATTAAAACCTTATGCAATATTAAAACATTTAAATATTTATGTGAAGTATTCCCTCACTGGAGAAAAGGAGATTTATGACGATGACTTCTAGTAGAATGACCTGTTTGATCAAGAGCACTTTTGCGAACGTCAGTGCTCTTGTGGGCTGGTAGAACATTACATGAGCCAATTGATTATCTCAGGATGAAGGCTTAGCAGAAAAGAAAAGAAAAATGTTCATTAAAATTTTGAATATAGATTTAAGATTAGGAAAAAGAAACATGTTTTGTGTTCTAATTACTCATTGTGGGAAGAGGCTGCGGTAGCTGGTAAGTCCAAGTGGAGGATAAAATTGACAGGGAAGGGCACACACTGGAGGAGGGAAGTACAGCAATTGAGTTTCAGAGGTGACAAGTATTGTAGGAAGGTAGCATTCCAATCTTGTTTCGCTCAACAGATCCTTCTTCACCAATTGTTCTCATCAAAGGCTATGTTTTCTTTCGGGCCTAATATTCTTCTTAAGCTTTCTTGCAGTCCATTGTTGATTTTTTTTTTTTTTTGTCTCTATCCCGCATGATTGTCTAATGATTTGAGACAATATTTTAATCTCTCTCATTAGAGGCAATATTTTAATCTCTCTTTGTGAGGGACCTCTGCTCCTTGTAACTCCCTGCGACCTGCTAAATATATAGCCATATGCAGTGACAAGAACATCAAAGATAGCAAGGAAGGATATATGCCAATTATCCTTTTACTTAACCGATTCATAAACGAAGTATTGTTATTCAATATTTCATGTTGCAAGAGCAGACATGTTTATTGATACATTAAACATGTTGAGCATTAAATATCTAAAATTTACAATCATCTTTAAATTTTTTTTTTCTATCACGCCTTCTTAGCGATATAGCTCTACAAACCATTCGGTGGCTATTTTTATTTTTACGAGTCACGCATTGTTTTTAAAGAGTACACAAAATGAAAAAAAAAAAAAAACTTTAATCATATTAGTTTTGATTTGCTTGGTAAGAATATTTTGGGGCTCTACATAATGATTGTTTTTCACCATCTAGACAAATCTGTAATCTTAAATCACAACTATTATTTTGAATAATCATTGCTTTGGTTGCTTAAAGCACTTGCCTAGGTAGGATATCCAATGGCTGCCTAGATGCGTGTCTTAATGTTTGACAGCCTGAATATAGAAGATACAATTGATTTATAAATTATTTTTTATTGTTGCCAGCTAGTAATTTTCATTAACTTACTACATGATATTTGATATGGTATGTTTCATTTTTTGAATTGGAACATTTTTTTTTATTTCTTATTACATTTATATGTTTCTTGTGTTCAATTTTTTGGGTTACCTTGAACTCTAGGTGCCTATGTAGGTGTTGGCCGCTGGGCAGCTTTTATCTATCCATCTGCCATAGGTGTCAAATTAAATAATACTTTAAATAACATGGTATTGAATTAATCTAAACAAGATAATGATAAAGAATTTAAACCTCATAGTGAAAACTTTAAAAACCATAAATATATTTTCTATATGCTAACTACGGTATGGGTAAAAAAGTTGTTCCATTTGACTTTAGGTATCATAAATTCAAAACATAGAAACAATTATATAGAGATAAGGTTATGCATAGCTAACCTTCTCTGGACTTCATAATGGTAGAAGCCTTGTCTATTTAGACATTTTTTTTAAAATTATTTTTTAAATATCATATGGGCAAAAGGGATAATTTGCAATGATCCCTACAAAAAATTTTATGAAGTGCTATAGTCAAAATTGGTCTCTTCCCTCGTGTTAATGCTATGCCTAAGGAGGATCATTATCTGAAAACTAGCTCAATGTTGTGCTTCATAGATGTAATTGTTGTATTATGGCTAGTTCATATAGGTGCTCTACTATTCCTAGTACTATCTAAATAATCCATGTACTGGTCAAATGGGTTGACACAAGTATTATGGCTGAGCAAGTCTCTGGGTGGGCACTAGTATGCCCACCTATGTTCCAAAATAAATTACCAATAATTTCTGATCTTCCGATAGATTATATATTCAAATGTTATTTTGGATTTTGTCTTACAGATCTTTTCTACCTAAGAATATGGCTTTATAAGTCCTTTTCATTGTATATATAATATGGTGCATGCTCTCTCTCTCTCTCTCTCTCTCTCTCTCACGTATCATCGTTTTCTTGTTTAGAATTTCATAATTCATTTCTAGATTGTATTTGTATAATTGTTTTTCTTTTTTCCTTGGCTCTCTTTGTTAAACTTGTTATATTGAGGACTCATTAAATTCATACAGCATTTTGCAACTGTACCCAAAAAAGGCTATTCCTTATTAAAAATTATTAATCTTATCATCTTTGTTGTTAAGAAGATACATGAAATGAATGCTTGGCTTACTTAGCCTATTTTTTTAATTGGTAACTAGGATTGCTAATGGATCAGATTAACTCATAACCTGGCAATGTTTGACCTAATTAGATTTGACTCAAGTTGTATTTGAAGAGAATGGATTGGGTTAGGTTCAAAATTTGGTTCTGATTTAAATTCTATTGGTTTAGGTTTTGCATCCTATTTGATTTATACAATATCTAGGACTAATTTGGGTCAAACAAAAAGTAGGCTTGACTCCAGTTGAATTTGATCGTGCTTCGTCTAAAAGCCCAATCATATACACTTCCTTTCTCCTTATCCAAATATGTTTTTTAATTCATTGTATAAACTATTATTTAAACTAATTTCTTATTTTTCATCTCAACAATTCCTTCTTCTCTAATCAATTTCACTTAATTTTACTTAAAACTAGGTTTAAATCCATTTTGACTCCTCTAGATTTTTTTTGCATAATTATATAAATCCCTTCTAATTTTATTTGAAATAATTTTATCCTCATAAATTTTAAAATAAATAAATGCAATCCTTCTGTTAACTTTATAGTATTTAATATGATGAAAGATTATCATAGTAAGTGCTATTATAGGTGCTAGTGACCCTACGGCTTTCGTTTTTTTCATCTAAACTGAAACAATTTTGTAGCATCTCTTTTGGACCCAAAAATAGGGGTTATTAGTTGACCAAAAGGTCCTATTAAAATTAGAAATCCTTCATTCTTTTATAACAATGATAGATTAATATATATAAAAAATATTAAAAATGAAAAAGACTTACTAAAAAAGAAATTAAGATATACCCACGGGGGCTATCATTCATCGGCGAGGTGGTGGCCGTGAGACGGTGGCCGCCTTGTGTGGTCATTGGGTTAGAGCAGAGAAAAGTCTCTATTGCAAGGATGAATAACAACGAAGCTGTCTCTCCCTCTTTTCTCTGATTCTCCAATGATCTCTTTTCCTCTCCGGCACCGTAGCCAGGGGTGTGAGCCTTTGAAGACTCTAGTAGCCTCCTGCACTGGCCGATGATCTTTTGTCGCTTCCGCCCATCGAAGGTGAGTTTTCTGTTTCGTCTTTCAATTGGTATCAAAGCATTTAGTTAACCGGCAGCTACCTCCCTAAAATTTTTCCCCTCTCGGTTGTACCGGACATTGTCGGAGGAGGCGATGGAGAAGGGTGTGGTGGTCGGTGGCCGCCGACCTACTCTCCGCTACGGTCAAAGGAGCTGCGATTGTAGTCCCCGCTTTCTATTGGTGGAAGGGGGTCATTGAATCCTATTTTGGAGTCGGAGCTGGGTTCTTCGGCTGCCGAGCTTCTCCCTCGGCCATGGGAGGTTGGGAAAGCCCACCATCGCCGCTGCACGAGCGACAAGCACGGGGTTCGCTGAGTGGCCTCATTCGTAAATACAGCGAACAGTGAGGCCCTTTTTGTTTCCATTTTTCTAAAAAAAGAAAAAAAAAAGGAGGGCTTTGTAGCTGACGAGGCAGCCATGCTGCACTGACCCCTAGTGCTACATGTCCACTAACGTGGTGCCACATAGGGTTGACGTGGCCATATATGTTTATGTAGATCGGGGTCCAACCGTGTGATGCTGATGTGTCGGCATGGCATGTCGACATGGGACATTGGTTACAAAAACAGACATCGATTTTTTTTTTTTTAACTTTTTTTTTATAATTTTTAAAAATCATTAAAAAATTCAAAAAAAATTACAAAATAGAAAAATCTGGAAAAATTACAGAAAAATCAGAAAAAAAATCATAGAAAATTGTAGAAAAATTAGAAAAATTCATTGAAAATTATGAAAAATTTATTGAAAATTTGCTAGATGAGGCATGATGGTTTTGTGCTTAATGCATGGATAGTATTAGTGTTGGAGTATGTTTTTTTTTTTTTTTTATAAAAATTTTTCTATCAGCATAATTATTTATGCTTAGTGCATGAGTATAATTTACACTTATTTCTACCGACATAATTGTTTATGCTTAAGGAAGGATATTTATGTCAGTTGCTTTATATTTTTTCTGTGAATATGTTTATTTATGCTTAATAATGTGTATGCCAAATTTTTATATCTTTGATATGAAATTTATTCTTAATATAGCATACAGAATCGATGTTGGCTATATAGATTAATTTCATCCTGTGTTAGCCATTAGATATTTCTCTAAAAAATTATTAAATTATATATTCTATTTTATTAAATGGATAATGGCTATAAACTTAGCAATATTTTCAACTCTATTTACAAGTAAAAATATTTAAAATCTAATTTTTTTTTTAGTATCAAAATATATTAATTCATGTCCTTAATGTCCAAATTTCAATTGATTGAATATACCTTAGTTCAACTCAATAGAGGTGAAAAGCTAGAAGATGTCAAGGGCGTCTGAACAGCCTAGCTAGCTACAAGTTGTTTGCATTCCAAATATTAAGTGAAATTCAAAATATCCAACCTATGATAATTTTTTTCCTTTTTCTTTTTTTTTTTAGTCTTCTCTTCTTGTTTATTGAGAAGTTTAAAGTCTCATACAAACAATTGCCATGGAAGATTTTTAGCCGTACCACACGTGAATAACAACAGCGGGATCGCCTCCACCTGAAAGCTAGAAGGCGTTCTTTTACACCTCAGCTTTGATGTGCAGAGGCTCGCATGATGCGATTTCCGTCATTGGTGGCTTACCAACTAGCAGGAATTACAAAGAAAGGTGAATGAATGTCAATTCCTGGGATGTTTTGCTTTACGAAGCACATCTTTATCACAATCAGGCAAAAAAACACCAATATGGACGGAGCATCACCTAGTTCGGAAACGCTCGCTCGAAGAAAACTCAGACATGGCAAAGAATTTCTAGTCCCTCATGATAGGAGCCATCCTACTTCCTCTTTTCCCCACCGATAGAAAGGAGTTCAAAGCTACGGTGCAGAGGCTCCTCACGAGATCCTCTCATAGCTGCAGTTCGGGAAATCGATGACGACCTTGCTTCAACCGCAGGCTGAAAAGCTCTTTGGGTACTAGATGGGCGGTTGCTGCTGCCTGAAAGCAGCCGGCTTGTGCGGCTGTGCTGCTGTTCGCTAGGCTCAAGGGAAGAACTTGCTCGGCTGCTTGAAAAAACAGCCCTCTTTGAGGTGCTGCCATTGCGCGAAGATGGGCGACTTTTCTCTGCTTCGTGAACCTACCAATAATAAGCAAAGCATGAAAATATATTCTATCATATAACAGATCCTAAACATTGCAAAAATACGAACGTCAAGAATTTCTCAAGCTGCATGGGAAAGAAACATATATACGCAAAGAATGAGATTTTTCTTGCCCCATCTCCCCCTTATATGCATGTGGCATATAAATCCTGCCAAGCGGGCCAAACAGTGCCTAACCATGATTTTTAGGTTAGGCTGGTTTAGGAGCTTTCACCCAAATAGGATAAAATACACACTTTTGGTCCTCAAACTTTCACCCAAAATTCATTTTTTGTCTTCAAACACTGTATATTCAATAACAAATATAATGTTTTAGGAACCACCTCTTAGATAAATTCCTTACCTCTTTGAATTGATGCTAAATTCTTAACCTAAAACAACTTATGACTAAAGGGCCAAGCAGTTAAGCGATGCAGCTAATTGATGGTACCTTTTTATTTTTTCACTCTTTTGCAAGGCTAATCCAATGATGATACTATCTAAGCAAGCACTCAGTGGTACCTAATTTATTCATCAACAGAAACTAAAGGGTTGATTTATCCAAGCAAGCATTCAGTGGTACCTAATTTCAACTGCCTTCCCCAAGCAGCAAGAGGTAATACCATCTAAACAAGCACTCGGTGGTACCTAATTTACTTATTAACAGAGATCAAGCTCAGGCATCCAAAGACCTGTTGTCACAGCACTAAAAATATACGGCTGAGAAAACACTACACAGAGGTAATGCAGAGCTCCTACTCGGGAAGAAACGGAAGTCAAAACTGGGTTGCTGGGGCCTTGAGTGCTGGAAGTGAGGCACCTTTCAAGCCATGTCAACTTAATTGAGAAGATCAAATGTGATCTGAGAATTGATTGGTTCACTTGTGCCATGCAAAGCCTAGCAGTTTGTGATTGCAGATTTCAGCAACAAATGCTATCTTTTTTCAATAGCCTCAATAAACACAGTTGCATTTGCTTTGGGTTGCACATGATACTGTTTTATAACTTTAGAATGTGATTGGCATATATAACTCCGCATAACTAATTTTAAAAACATTTTTATGTTCTTTTGCAACGTCAGTCATAACTTCAGATTGTAAGTTATGAGTACGGCACTTGGTTTACGATATGTGCAGATAAATAAACTATCACAAACAAATTATGATAACTTACAATCTCCTTGGATGACACGGGTGCGTCATCTGCTGTTCTGTGCTTGGAGCGGTCACCATGATGAGCAGAACCTGAAGCATTTCTCCTTGCAAATGCTTCTACTGCACCTGAGAATCTATCACGAATTTCTTGTCCCACTATGAAAAAAGTAATTCAATCTGTCAATCACTTATAGATACATAATGGAAAGCTTCGCCAGAAAAAGAAACGAACCTGTAGTTTTTTCTACCCTCTCCATAGATGGCCCAGCAGCTCCACTTGTTCTTCCACTGGGTTGCTGGAAGAAGAGAAAATCAAAATATAAACATGAGAAAATATAGGAAAGAAATTCACCATGCTGATAAGAAAATGCATGTCATACCCACACTCGAGGATTGGAGCCAATCTGAGGATATTTCAATACGGTCCAGTCAAAAACATAATCAAATTGATAGCCTGCAATAATATTTCAGTCAATACATAGAAGGTATAAAAGACAACAAGGGTTTAAAATTTCAAATGATACTAGAAAACTTATTTAACCATATTACAGCTTAAATACTGGAAGGCATAGGGCAAGGCCAGAAAAATTAATGATTGAAATAAACCTTCTCGAATAAAGAGGTCTCGAAAAAGCCTCTTCAGATATGAGTAATCTGGCTTGTCATCAAACCGCAAAGATCGACAATAGTGGAAGTAAGATATAAATTCTAATGGATATGATTTGCATAGCACCTGACAAAATGTTAATAAAAAAAAGATCGTAAGCTTAAACTTTTTGTGTTGAAACCAAGAAAAAGACAGTAAAAGAGGACTTAAGTACCTCTACAGGGGTAAGCATTTTCTTTTCACTAATCTTATCATACTTCTGCTTTTTAGTACCAGCTTTCAGCCCCTGCCAAGGAAGACTGATGCCATACAACCATATAAGTATTCTGATAAGTAAGAGCAAACAGAGTACAGGAGTTGTGTCAATGTCAACCTTCCTCTTAAAAAATACATAAGCACATAACCAAGAGATTCTAAATCATCCCTCCGACTTTGCTCTGCATGCAGACACAACATACCAATAAGAGACTGGAGAAATTAAATTATATAAGACCACAAAGATTCATTGCCAAATATTTGTAATTAATGCGTGGCAAACTCACCAACTCCAAGATGAGTGTTAACACTTGCGTACCGTGCCGTTCCTGTGAGGTTCTTGTTCTCCCTGTAAAATTAAGTCATACATCTTTAGTGAAAGTAATCAAGAAGCAAGCACTTTCAGAATACCATTATGGCACTATCTATTTTCCAAAACAAGGATAACCACAGAACTGTTTAAAAGAATTGTAAATTGGACAAGCCTATCAAAGCAAGGGTGATTTTGATTTGTTATTGGTTCTCACTAGCAGTCAGCTAGCGTCCAACTCACAAATGATGGTTACTCCAGCCCATAAAAAGTTAGGCTGCCATCAAGGCTTAAATCTCCAGAAATTTGCTTATCAGCCATTTGGTTGAATGAACTACATCTGTGATGGGTCCATTAAGGGTCTATTTCCCTGATGCCATTATTCCAAAAGCAGCCTACGCTGCCACATAGGCTTATCTGGTTCCTTTCCCAAGCATTAAACCCAGGAAGCTCCAAACATGGCTGGACTGCTGCATAGCTATTAGCCATCACTTAGATCTTGTGCAGAACCATTGCAGCCAGCATGTATGGCCAAGCAATTTAGGTTACGTGGAACATAAAGGTTGGGTGGGGCTAAGTAGCCCTAGTTCAGTTCAGGCAAGGCGGGCCAAGTAGGCATCAAAAGTCATCTTCATCCTTAAATGCTTTATCTGCTAGTTCTAAACAAAAGATATGAGAGAAAACAAGGAGAGAGCTGACATGACAGAAAGCATCCTTCATTATATTCTATAGACTGAAAAAAGTGTTTGGAACTACATTCCTAGAACAAGGTCTCAGCTTGTTGTCCTAAATTTTGGTATATTGCACCAGCATGATTTGCTATATGCTGATCTCTCTTATTCTGCTGCTACTAATGATGGGGATGACAAATGAGAACCTGTCCTTAAATAGTAATCAGTTTAGCATCCGACTTACATGAACAATATGACACAATACCAAAGAGTGCAAAATAGATCACATAGCATGCAGGCAAGAATCAGCTTTTATTTAACATAAGCAGATGAGAATCAACATATAATTCACCTGTAAGGTATGTGCTTATGAGTTTGGAGGTCTCTATATTTCTTTGCCAAGCCATAATCAATGATATAAACCTGTTGTAAAGAGTAAACATAAATAATAAGGAAAAAAGTGCAACAAAACTCAGTATAACTGAATTTACACACACGCACGCACGCGCGCGCGCGCACACACACACACAAAAGAAAAAAACAGATGCACCCAGTCACGCTCATAGCTGTTGTTGCCGACAACATAGAACCGAATAAAACAAGGCACTAATACAACTAAAATTAAAAAGAGCCATGAATTGCTTGCATATGTGAGATGAAATGAAATTCATGTCTGGCTACTCATGATTTAATGCTACTAGCCATTATGTTTACCACACACCTCTCCTGTACATCATCATCTCTAAGAAACAAATAAATTTTCACATATCATGTTAATCCATATCAATGTATAGCTCTTATGCGATGCCAATTTAATAGGACAAAGTTGAGCATATAATACAGGTTCAATGAATGGTGTTCTATTTACTTATATTATCTATTATGCTAGAGTTCTCTAGTGAATGCATGCCTAAAAGACATCATGATGACATCTATTTGCGTAAAAATCCTGTGATGCCAGTATTTCCATTCAAAAAAACAACCATACAAAGTTAAATACCAATCCACATACATCACCATATGCTTAGAGAAAGTAAGAAATAAACTGCACATGACACATCAAGAATACTTATTGCTAGGCCGAAAAATATCAGAAATTTAATAAGACCATTCAAATTCCTAAGGTAGGCAAAACTCCCACATATTGCAGTTAATTAACATATAGCAGACCAACAAATGTCATTGCTGGGCCTTTGTCCAGATAGCCATGCTTATATTGATTATTGATTTAAGAAGCCATGCTTATATTGATTATTGATTTAAGAATACTTGGACCAACTACATACACAATCATGAAAATGTTGACTTGAAGATGGCAATTCAAACAAGCATTATACGAGTGCAGATCCTTTTTCTGGAAAAAAGATGCGTGCAGATCCTTTTTCTGGAGAAAAGATATCATCATAGGAGTTGTCAAAGCTTGACTGTTGTCAAAACTTAACTAGAGCTCATTAGTTCAAGTGTTTGTTTAAATTTCGCTGTTGAATATGCAAATTGTTGTTAATAAATTAGTTAAGATTATCAAATGCTACATGAAGCAGCCAGCCAAACAAGGAAGTTGAAAAGAAGACACGCTGATTGCCACATGCATCCTTTTAAAAGTTGATAGGAGCAACCGTGTCCGCCTGGCAATCTGAGCATGTTTCTTGAAAATTTGCTATATATTTGGGTGTAAGTATAGAATGTCCCAAGGTAACAATCAAGAAAAAAGTATCCAACACAATAAAAAGAAAATAAGCATGCACAACAGCATTCAAGCAAGCATGATTCTTAGCTGTTAATATGAATTTTTGTTAAGTCATTGACACGTGGGACAGATCAAAACAAACTATTCTCCACCATTCATGTTGAAGTGAAATGGATGAAAGACCACAATGATGACTAAGAGGAAGCAGTTTCAGAAGCTAGCTAAGGGTGCTGGATGTTCTACTTATTTTAGGGTGATTAATAGCAACTTGGGGCTTTGATTTCACTGTGCACTCCATTACTTTGTTCACTGAACCATGGTGAGCTGATTTGCTCCATAAATTATGCTGGAGAAAAGCTTAGACCATGATCGAGGTGTTGGGATTGCCCAAATATTAGAATGAGCAACTGGAAACCAGCCAATAATTGAGGGCCCTGCTTGCTTGAAAATTAATAAAAAAGCAAGCATGTCATGGCTAGGACTCAGAACACTCTCCGATATCATTTCATATTTCTAATGATCAAAACTATTAAGTGTATCTAATCTTACGAGGATATAAAACATCATTTTCTTGGAACATTATGTTTCTTCATTTTTTATTTAAGTTCTCTGAGCCAAGGAATTGTCTCATAAAATTACCGGCCCAACGCTAAAAAGTAAACCATGTAAAACTAAAATTTCTTTGGAGATGCAGAAATTCTCCTTCAAAAACCTGACTATACAATAACTTCAATCATTGCATTCACAAAATGATTCTAGCAATTCAAGATTGTTTCTCATTCTGGTCTTCACACATGACAAGCAGTCCAAGGCCCAACCAAGGCTAATTGATATTGGAGATTCAATCAAACTGGACATGCAAAAACTAGTACCAAGGCATTTCTGTAGGGCATAGAAGGCATCACTACATAACAAGTGAATATTTGTTGTTTAACAACATTAAACTACTATCAAATAGTATAAATCAAAATCTTGATACTAACTTCTTCATAAAAGAATACAAGTTTTGTGGCGCCATCAGACCAACCAATGCAATTCATTTTCTCTAGACACTAAGCAAGTAGAGACACTGTAATATGATAATGTACCTGATTTGCCTTACGGCCTAGGCCCATAAGAAAGTTATCTGGTTTTATATCACGGTGGAGAAAGCCCCTTGAGTGCATGTACTCAACTCGGTTAATCTACAATGGAAAAGTAAGACCATTATTCTGTCATCGCTAATAACTATACCTTGTTCAGAAAGCATAAGCGCACTAAAAAAATTTCATGTTTAGTGTTGTGTGATGGGAAAGCCAGATAAGTCAGGAACTGAAAATGAAAAAAGCAGAAGAATGTCCTTACTAATTGATCAGCAAGCATGAGGACTGTTTTCAGTGAGAATTTCCGATTACAGTAGTTAAATAAATCTTCCAAGCTTGGCCCTAGAAGATCAATAACCATGACGTTGTACTCTCCCTCGACGCCAAACCACTTCAGGTGGGGGATCCCAGCTAAATATACCCAAGTATACCCCCCCCAAAAAAAAAAAAAAAAATATCAGTAACTTTGGCTAAACAGGCAAACTGCCAACACTTATAGATTAACCACTTACTTCCTCCCTGGAGAAGCATATACAACTTCGACTCATAATGAAGTTGAGGATGCTTGGTCTTCACAGATTCCTGCAGATTTAATATAAGTTGTAACGAAAAGAGTGAATAATTCTTATAATAAAGCGCATATAGAGTAATGGAGCAAATTAACATGCGAAGGAAGGATTCATTACTCATTAGATTGTCAATACACTTGAACAGATGGACAAGAAGAGTAAGCCTCATAACTTTCACGAGAAAACATATACATGAGAACGATAAGTTTTTTTCCAAAGGGACAGCACTGCATCAGGCTCTCAGAATCATCAATATATGAATGGATTGCATGGCATTGACCTTATAAATCCTCTGACTGCAATCCCAAATTCCGTTATCACTATAAAAATAGGAAATCTCCCATCTCAATTTCCCATCTCAATAGATAGAGTTGTGCTAGCAACACCAATTTAACTTTACCAAACAGTGAAAGATTTTGATTGCTTCAATTTCTTGTCGGCAAGACCAACAACAAACCACAGGAGAATTTTTTTTAACAACAAAAAAACAAAACACTCAGAAACATCCAAATAAGTACGTGTGGAAAGAAATTGATCTTGCTTTTCAGTAAGAATAGATCGACATACCAATTTTACGGCTACTTCTTCTCCACTCTGTACGTTAACACCTGAATAACATCATTCCAAGAAATAAAACATCAAAACAACACAACAAACAAAGATCCGAGACTTGAAAGAAACCAAAACATCAATCTAAGATTTATAAGAGAATCAAGATTGCGTCTCACCAAGATATAGCTCGCCAAAAGATCCACTGCCGATCTTCCTCCCGAGCTTGAACTTTCCTCCAATAACATGTTCCATGAGTGAAAATCCGATCAAGAAATCCACCAACAGATCAACCTCTCCGATGAAACCCTAGATGGCTACCGCTGATCCCAACACCAAAACAAGATGAACCGATCCCCCAATCTGGAGAAATCCAAAGTCACCCTAAATAAAACCCTAAAGCGAACTCTCCCAACTTATACGCACAACTGTTCCAGATCCCACCAACCTACATTACAAGAAATCTAACCCCTATACCCGGATTCCCCTACAATCAACTGGCCCGAGGGATTAGAAACCCGATCCTTCCCAACTCGAAGAATTCAAACATCCACCACCACGATGCAATCCCTCGACCTCCTGTCTCGAAAGGAACAAAGAATCCGTACTCCTTCCAAGGACAGCGAACCCTTAACCAAAAGCCCTCCGTCTAAATACGATCAAACACTAGGAGTAAATCCACAGCCGCCGGATTCAAACCCTAAAATCTGCGCCTCGAGAAAGATCAGTGGAACCAGAAAGGGGAGATCGGTTCTTGCGATCAAATAAACCAATCGAATAATCCGCAAAAGAAAGGAGAAAGGATCGCGGATCCGGCGGCAAAAACTCCCCCAAATTCTTCGTAAACTGGTCCGAAGAAGACGAGCGAGAAAAAGAGAAGAAAAAGGAGACGACAGGGAGGGAGACTTGGAGAGAGGCTGGCTAAAAAGCTGCGAGAGGTTTTTTTATCTTCGTTTATAATGTATTGTATTATTAATTATGATGATGATTATTATTATTATTATTATTAAAACACGGCTATATATTGCCAATTATTATTTGTTAATTAGTTGATAAAAAAAAAACAAAATATTATCTAAAAGGAGGAAAACCAGGGGATGGAGCGGCCGCTCCGTCAGGAAGCTACCGGCCGACACGTTTAACGCCATGCGGATTCCAGTTGGGCAATCTTCCTATCAGGATGGCCGCATAAAAAATACCACCCGTAGACTAAGACCTTTGTTCGGATTTACATCTTTGCAAGCAGTGGACGGTGGATCTTAACTGTTCGCACTACAATGTTTGTGCGACTTCGCGCCGTTTGGCAGCAGATCTGCTCGATTTTGTTGCAACTTGTTCTGGTACTTCGCGCGGCGCAACTCAATTCCTCGCTTTTTCTATATGGCCGGATGTAATCGGTGCCGTTAACCGATGGACCACTTTTCTCTAACTTCCACGTTTACGGTTCGCGATCAAGGTTGTCAGAAGTATAGTCAATCAAGGACGTTGGCAGATTAATGGTACCGGAATACATTCCTCCGCCCGCTCTCCACGTCACGGGTACACTATAAAATATGAGCGCGGCAATATCAAACCTTGCCAATAATGGCGAGTTGGTGGGTGTACCCGTGAGAGCCGACTTCTGGGACCGGAGCGATCGTTTCAATTGCTGCAGCCGATCCCCGATGCCCGGTGAGTTACAGGCCACGCCCCAACGTGGCCATGCCTTGTTGCTGCTCCATTATGGTCAGCTGTGCTAAACACGAAACAGCTTTTCCGAGAAATGCAATCGTGATAGACTCATTAGAAATCCAATTGTCATTGTCTAATCGCTAGCGAGCACTTTAACAATGTGTAGGGTAGGGCAAAATGAAAGGTAGGAACATATATCTACGATTTGACTCTGCAAATAAACGGAAAATTGGATCAAGCCAAGTTGCACAAATGCCATGGCAGGTCGCTTGCCATTCGATTTACCAGTCATATTAAATGATGTATATCACCTATATCTTCATTTATATTAAATTTGATCCAGAGATAAGCATCCAGCAAACTTCTCACATGTGCTGTGATTATAGGAGGTTCCAACTACCCATTGTCACTCTTGCGTCTATTGATGGTCTGTATAGCAAATTGTGCATGAACCATGATTTCTCCATGTTTTCTTCAGTTTAGCAGCGAAGATTACGTAAGCATCTTTTAGCCAGAACCACAGTTTAGATGACCTAACCAAGAAAGCATCTTTTATGGACAAAAAGGCAATGACAAGTGAATTGGAAATCCTCTTTCATCAAGCATCTAATCATGTTCCTGTACCAAGCTATTAAATGGCAAAAAAAAAAAAAAAAAAAAAAAAGAGGGAAAAAGAAGATAAACTAGAAAGATGTGGTCAAGGGTGGATACACATTGATGACCAGAGATTCGAATGTCAAATGTTGAGAAAGATGATGACAATATATAGAAAATTGCATACTGATCAGGCTGTGTGATGTAGATGCAATTCAGGCAGCAGCATCATGCTGCTGCTACTTGCGAGTGCACCTAGCCATTAGTCATGACCAAAGCTGACGCGGAGTCAACCAGATTCATTATAGGAGATTGCTGCTGCCATGGTTTCATGCATCTCGAACCATCAAGAATGTTGTGTTCTTTCATTCACATTATGTTAGCATTCGATGGTCTTCATTGTTTTATCATCTCTTCCACATTTACTTTGAGTTTCCTCCTTTTGTTCTTTATGCATGGAAAGCGCTTCTTTGTTGTGGGATTTTTTTTTTTTTTTTTCTTTTTCTTTTTCTTTTCGCATGGAAAGCTCGTTTCCTCTGTATCCACGTCAAGGGGTTGGTGCAACACACATACACATACATACACGTATATGCATGTATATATATGTATATATATTATCACCATCCCTAATCCATGCTTATGTCTTGAAGGTTACAACAGCCCCGAAAGCATTAGTTACCTTTATTGATCAACCTGTAACTAGCCACCAAATGATCAATCAATCTAAGTTTCAGTACAAAGGATTACAATTCCATATCAAGCGGAGTCCCCATTATCAGAAACTAGCATACGTTGCTATCGGTTCGGACGAGCTGTCCATACTGACGCCGTGTACAATCCAGTATCCTTCCATCCAAGCCTCAGCGTACCATCTCCTTGAAGGATGGTGTACCCTAACGGCGGTGTGAACATGTTAAGGATGAGCTGAGCCTGTGCCATGGAGTTCCCACTCATGGGCACCTGCACGAAGCCTCGGCGAGCCAGCTCCATTCGCCAACTCACAAACTTGTCCTCGCCACTTCGCGCCGGGCCTCCGATGGCCAGTATATTGTTGATCTCCCTCGAGAGGAGCCCATGCTCCACCCGGTGCCGGCTTGGGTCGTCGAACGGCAGCGACATGCCCAGCGAATCGAAGATTGTGGAGTAGTAGTGGAGGGAGCCCACAAACCGATCCAGGAACGAGCCGGCGTGCGCCATCTCTTGCTCCACCAAGGTGATCACCCTGGGGGCCAAGAGCTCCAGCAGCCTCATGGTGTTGTTATCGGGGCCGGTAGCGTCGTACAAAGCATGCTGCTGCCAGTGGACGGCCACAGCCTCCCCCCTCCGGCCTGGGAGCATGGATGGGTCCACATCTCCAGCCCGCCTCGCGATCGGGTGGAATTCGAATGACATCCCGAGCCTCCTGGCGAAGTTGGAGAGCTGCTTCCCAGTCTCCTCGAGCGTGGTCATTGAAGCGCCGAGGCCGGTCATCCTCACATGCGGGGGGCCGTCGGCTCTCGTGGCAAGGATGTGGAAGAGGGCAGGCCATTGGAGGCCTTGCATGATGTCAAGATCGATGATGTGGACCCTCTCTTTCTGGTGCAAGGCCTCTAAAATTGCCTGGTTGGCTGTGAAGTGCGCAAATTTAATGAAAGGGGAGACGTTGTTGAAGGCCTGGAAGGCTGAAAGGATGCTCTTGTGGGGGACTAAAGGGAAGCAATACCCAAGCCATGAGTTCATGACCCTGGAGGCCATCGCCTTGGTGAAGTAGGCCACGACTCTCTCGGCGCAGGACGGCGAGTAGGGAGAGGCCATTTGGGTTAGCTCGGGCAGTATCCTATTGGCCTCGACCAAGTTTTCCACCGATATCGCCGCTGCACACTCTAACAGTAGTGATATCATGTTCAACCCGTTCTCGTCTGTTTTGGCTAAGCTTTTGCTGCCTCCACCCTCGCCACTGCGTACGCTGCTTTCGTAGACTCTTCTTGCGGCCTTCTGGGGCCGATACTCATCTGATGGGGTTGTGAAATCATCCGTAGCTAAGGCAGCATCAATAGGGAAGCCATCAGTGACAGGGGAGGCTTCGGAGAACTGCCTTGCAACTTGTTCCATGAATTCCGAGAGATCGGTGTTGGTGCAGTGGCCATCGAGCTGCACCGGCCTGGTGGCCATCGTGGACGAGGGATTGGAGATGTGATGGGACACCGGGAACCCGAATGGGGTGCAGTCCCACGTCTCACTGGGTTGGATCAAGTCCAGGGCACCATGCACATCAAAGTCTCCTTTCATCATGGTGTTGGATGGAGATTTTGCATGGGAGTATAGCGGGAGCGGAGAGGCGGGGGGAAGAAAGAGGGACGGTGTGGGAGAGTGTAAGGAGTTCTGCAGGCCGGATTACTAAGTCAATGGGGAACAAGGTTGAGGGGACCTGAAGAAAGGGTCACTTTCCACAGCTCTAACAACTATGATTTAGCCTGGCCGGCAAAAAAAAGACGCGCAAATAAAGCTAAAGCGCTTAAGGACAAGCCCCCATGTCACGTTGGTAGTGATATCTTGGACTAAAAAGTGAGCCCTGGTTTACTTTTACTCAAAAGGCTTCAACTGTGTTGCAGAGGGAGGAGGCAGGGCTGGTTGGTGCATTTAACCAAGTAAAAGTGGATGCTTAGGGTTGCGGTGGGGCTGAGCGACGGGCAGAGGGAAGCTATTTGAAGGGGGGCAACCATGCCATTGGGATTCGAACGCCTTGCGAAAAACAAACTGCCCGCCAACCAACCAAGCAAATAAATAATGGGATTAAGAAAAGCCTAACAGTGATTTGGGCACTATTTGTTTAATACAATATTGAGTGTTTGGGTAAGCTAGAGATCTTTGTTATAGGAGTATGCTAATGATCTTCACATCGAAGTCTTCCGGAAACTGGAATTGGTGTGAAGAGAAAGAAAGGACAATCTGGAAGAAAAAAAAAAAAGGGGGGTGACAATCATACAAGGTTTCAATAATCATTTCGTTGAAATTAAGTAGAAAGGTTGGAGAAAAAAAGTTCCATGCCAGATGTAGTTTCTTTTTTGCATATATTAATAGGGAATGCACCATTTGACAATGTTCAAGCGCCAGTAGTGTTTTAAATTGACAAAAAAAAATGGAGACATACTGTAAGAGGATTGCATGATTATAAATCGATTATAAAATTATATAGCAGTTGGTTGGTAATGATATTTTAGATGCTAAACTCCAATTATGGTTATGGGTCGCTATGTTCATATTGTGCTTGGCGATGTCATGATGACCAGATCATGATATATGTATATCTGTATAGCAGAATAGTAAGAAATAACTAAACTACATATTGATTATTAAGTTAATGAACCATGCAGCTTGTTTAGGGTATTTTTGATTTAAATGACTTTAGGATGGTGAAAGCATACCCATCTTTGCAATAGAAAATAATACCAATAATAAAAATAAAAAATAAAAAATCATGCTTAATCTGAAAAGGTGGCCTAGCCATTCAATGTTATGTATAAATAATCCCAATCATTCTCATATTACAGACAAGTAACCTATGGTTTAGCAAGACTTAAAGCAAGATCCATAAATGGCTCATATGTTTGTATCTATAGGCATTGCATGCAGAAGCGAACACGTGGAAATCTCAGCGATGAGAGCTTTATCTGGTTGCAAAAGAAGCTTCGTAGAAATCGCCACGAAGTCCAGACCTCCATTTGGGAGACAACCTCAAGGGCTCCATCTATAACGAACAGAGGTTCGACTGCTAGCTGAAAGTTTTCTTGAACGTATCTGATGTCTTGTTCCTGCCTTGTGTTGTAGCCATGGCTAAGCCCAAGGCTATTTTGTTCTCTCTTGGATCCATCTTGTCTTTTGCCTTAAAAAATCTTATCTCGTATTCTAATTATTGCCACCAATTTGGTAATCAGAAACTGTGACTTCGCAGTACAAAGGGAGGTAATTTCTATAGGTCCATCTTCCATAAAATAATCCACGGGATTCCAAGAGCAACCCCAAATGATGTCATTGAAGTTATCAACAATTGGAGGTTGCGTTGGGCTGATTAAAAAGCATCTTCAGGATCTTTGGAACCTTCCCTTAGGAATAATAGACTCCAGTGCAGATAAAGGTCAATCAGCTAGGTGATAATCCGGACCAAGCTCTTCATGAATACCATTTGAACTTCCCTAAAATACCAACTTATCCATGAATAAAATCTATAGTTTCCCCTCCTCATTAACGCAAGTCATGCGTGCCATAGTGATTCACAAATAAGCAAATCTTTTTTTCTTTTTAATTACCTGACTCTGTGGTACAAATTCTCCTTGTTCCTTATTTTTCTCCACCGAAGTTGCCTTTGTGGCTCCAAGTTTCTGTTTTACATACAGAGGCTTTACCCTGGATAGTTTGTTCAGGAGTCTAAACAGGGGCGAACAATTAACAGAGTGCTCATGGACGACTTGAAAACCAGAGGCGGCGGTCAAACCATGGCCTACGAGTCCGCATCGACAAACGCATCTCTGTTGCTGCTTGACAACTGCAGGAGAAGTTAAAGACGTCCAAAATAATTCTTAAATTGTTGCCACGAACGATTGACTTGGTAATATTGTCAGCATCGTAGATTAGCCATGGAAGACGAACGCTGCTTTCCTTGCTACTGGTCAGGGTTTCTTTCGGTTGGGTCTTATATTTAAAACCGTGGTGTCAACGACACCCAAGAACCACAAGTTGTGCTAACTAAAATTTTATTTTATGTGCTTATATGTTGCACGAATAAGTTTTCTGTTAAAGAAATCATAAAATGGTCAGAAATCATAAATCATCTGGGCATGAAACAGGGCTGGATAGATATTTCAAGATGACGCAGCGGGATTGCGTAGAGAACTTCTCTACGCTGGCACACGACCAAGTCTACAGAAAATAACAACTCTTTGAGGGAGTAATGACTCTGATAATGATGGCCAATAGCCTGCAATAAGTTCTTATGGGAGCCTAACCCTCATTCATAAGAGAGCGTCTTAGACTGAAAATTAAATGATAAAAATAAAGAAAATCGTAATAAAAGGGACTATTGTAGGCCCAATCACAGGTCACTAATTGCAAACAACCATGAAACTCATTCAAAACTCAAGAAAAACGAAGGACTTTAAGGTTAATCCTATCATAAATGTCCAATCAAAGCAATGCAAAGAATCTATTTCAGATGCATATTCTTAATGATTCTTGCTCGTTTCATGTGATCAACATGGATGATGAATTTGAATAATTATATTAAATAATAAATTCAGTTATTATAAATTAAAAAATATAGAAGAATGAAAGGATAGGAGAAGAATAAAAAGAGAATAAGATTTTTTTTTTTTTTTTTTTTTTTTGTATTGTTATAATGGCTATGTAAAACAGTATTTATAAGGTTCTACATATTTTGTAAATATATATTGTAGAAAAAAATTCTTAAGATATGTAATACCACATAACATCATACATTGCCGTATAATACACATATCGCACATCCATTCTATAAAACAACAAAAAAAAAGAGGATATTATATATTATTTTTAATATGAAAAACAGCTCAATAGCCTAGGTTCTTTAATTATCAAAGAACACTGATATAAAACATATATATGTGATCTATAACAAAATGGAGGCCAGAGAAAGTGTCTCAGGGGACATTATTTCCTAGCCCACTCGCCTCCATATTTTCTAGTCTAGTCTACGTATTTTCTTCAAGAAAGGCACTATCTAACGCATAGCTTCCATCCGCAGGAAGGGCAAATCGGAGAATCTACACTTAACGGAGGTCATATTTAGCGCGATTTGATGGACAGTCGATAGGATGGACCACAGAATTGGTAGGATTATTTGATCGACAGGTGTCGATTGGAAAAAGAAAAAAAAAAAAAAAAAGAGGCAAGCGTTGATCAGACCATCTGCCCGATTTTTGAATGCATATCCATAGCTTGATGGAATTATAAGCGATGTAATTCCACTCCGGTTTGTACGGGATTCGATCTGGATTTTTTTAAAAATAAAAAATAAAAACAAGAGGGAATCGATCCGGCTCCTCGTCCTCGGACCCGGGCACGGGCTGTCCCCCCCCCCCCCCCCGCCTTTGCGGTGCATATAATTTTGTAGGCGGACTCGCGGTCGACGGCAACTTTCTTACCCGTATGTATAGAGACTTTATGCGGTTCAGTCGAGCTCAATCATCCGGAGAGAGACGTTAGGACTCCTAACGGCTATATTCCATTCAAATTCTGAACATCGCTCCGTCTCCTCGTCTCCTCTTCCTCACTAATTTCTCTCCATTTCTTTCCAAAGAAAGCAGAGAAACCTTAAGAGCGACCCAGCCAATTTATTATTTTTTCTCAGTTCTTTTAAATCCTTTCTCTCTCATTCTGCAATTCTTTCTTCACCCTCTCTGCAGATCCAAGAGCAGGGAAGTTTTAATTTTAGACCTGTCTTTTCCTCTCCCTAATTTCTCCTAAACCCTCAGAAAAACTCCATATTGTTTCTTGAATTTTCCAGCAATGGCTCCAACACCCTCCCCAAGAATCATTTCAGGGCAGCAGACCCCCTCAAGAACTCCTCCATCTAAGCAGCGCCTCCAATTCCCAAATCCAAAGAACGGAGTGCTCCCTTCTCCAAATCCTCTCTCAGCTATCAAAGAAACGGTCCCTACCGAGCACCCGGTTGAAGTCATTGGCCGGATCCGCGACTACCCAGACCGGAAAGACAAGGCCCCCTCGGCTCTTGAGATCTCTCAGGATGGCCACTTTGTTCGGGTGAGGACCGACATCGGGTACCGAGACTTCAGCCTCGATGGAGTCTCGATTTCTGAGGACGAGGACCTTGAGGGCTTTTACAAGAGGTTTGTGGAGTCGAGGATCGAGGGTGTGCGGCTGGGTGCCAAGTGCACGATTATGATGTATGGGCCGACAGGGTCAGGCAAAAGCCACACGATGTTTGGGTGTTCGAAGCAGCCGGGCATTGTTTACAGAGCGTTGAGGGATATTTTAGGGGAGGGAGACGGAGATGGAGATAAGGGTGTGGATGATGGGGGTTTTGGGCTTGGTGTGTTTGTCCAAGTTGCTGTTTTGGAGATATACAATGAAGAGATTTACGATCTACTTTCAGGATATTCGAATGGAGGAGGAGGAGCAACAATCGGGCTTCCAAAAGGCAGTACTCCTAAGGTTAGTGAGTTTTCTTGTTCTCTACCTTCTTTATTTCTTGATGTGGGATCTGACTTGATTTTTTGAAATTTAGCGTTTATGTTCTTGTAGCATTGATGGGGTTATGGGTTCTTGTCAGTTTATGTAGGCAGCTTTTGTTTTTTACAGATCAGTAATAATTTCAGCACTTTATATGCTATTTACTTAAGTCTCTTATTTGCTTGTTCGGTTCTCCAAGTCTGGTGTCTTAAAGGATTTTACAATTTGGCACCATTGATCATGTTAAACATGACTCTGCAACTTAATATTTCTCAGTTTGATCTTCAAGCACTGTCAGAACTAAAGCTTCCTGACAGTTTTTGATCGAATATTTTACAGCCTCCATCTTTGTTGAACTGCAACTAAGATTATTCTACTGATAAAGAAGCTAATGGTTAAATTAGAAGCCACCGACAAGGTGATCTTAGCATCATCTTCTTTTATCAGACCTAGTTCACTATATTTTTTTTTTGTTTTTCATGAAGAAGTTTGTGCAAGTTTTAAGACATTAATTTAATTTAAGTTTTTTCCTTTTAGAGAGAGAAATCATGAGTGTGTGACAATTCGCCCTGTTTCATTCTACAAGGAATGAAGGAAACAAAGAGCACTGCCCACTCAAGTGCAGGGGAGAAAATGAAAATCAACAAGCAAACAAAGAAAGAAAGAAAAAAAAAAAAAAAGCATCCTAGTTTCATTTAAGTTCATCTATTAAACAAAGGATTAATCCCTCAAACTAGATTTGTTTTCAATTAGAGGTCATTGATCTTTGAAACCTATTACTTTTCCTACCTATTCTTCTATTTTGACCATAGGAATTTTTTGTATGTGTAGCTTTTTTCCTAACCAGCTAAGAAAAGTAAGTTGCTAGAGTATCAATCTGATCTCAGTGCATTTAGTAAACAAAGAAATAATATATTTCAGAAAATTGAGTTTTAGCTGCCTGATGTTACATCTTTGAAACCTCTCATCAATCATAAGAATTATACTGCGCAAAGTTTCTTATCTTCTTGCACATAAAAATATTGCTCATAAATTTTCCCTTTTCGGTGCATCATATGTAGGCTCGATTAGAAGTGATAGGAAAGAAGGCGAAGAATGCAACGTATATATCGGGAAATAACGCTGGAAAGATATCAAGAGAAGTTGCCAAAGTAGAAAAAAGGAGGATTGTTAAAAGCACTCTTTGCAATGAAAGAAGCTCACGGAGTCATTGCATGGTTTGTTGCTTTTTCATTCAATGTTTTCTGGATTTCAGTATCCTCTTGAAATCCATATTGACTTACTGCCCTGCGAATATCTGCAGATCATCTTGGATGTTCCATCAGTAGGTGGAAGGCTAATGCTGGTTGACATGGCGGGTTCTGAAAACATAGAAGCAGCTGGTCAAACTGGATTTGAGGCAAAAATGCAGGTATCATTCTATATTCCTATCTTTTAATTTATAAGCAAACAAATGCCTCAATACACATAGATATTTAAAACCGCATGATCTTCGAGGCTTGCATGCAGATTCAGTTATTGCATTGTTATATTGCAACCTGCTTTCCAATATTATCATGCAGGCCATCTTCCTAAACTTTCTTTTTTTCCTTTGCTGTATTTTTTATTTTTTTGTGCTTATGAGAGTTTGGTTTGATTCTAGCAAAGTAACTGTTTATGCTGTGTTTTGCATTCATGTGTTTCAGTTTGATCTATCTTAATTGGTGTTTAATTTTCTGGTTATCTTGGATAGTAGCTTAATATATTTGCTGATGTGCCAAACTGTATTTTCTCAACTAGAAATTGGGTCTCATATGGTTGATTTTTTATGCATCTTTTGCAGACAGCTAAAATTAACCAAGGAAACATCGCACTAAAAAGAGTGGTTGAATCCATTGCTAATGGTGATTCTCATGTTCCATTCAGAGATAGCAAACTCACAATGCTTTTGCAAGTAAAAATAATCATTTTCCTGAGCTCATGTTCTTCTGAGACTACTATTTGTTTTAATCCAAGAATGGATAATGATTCAGAAATTTTTTTTTTTTTTTATTTCATTTTATAGGATTCATTTGAGGATGATAAGTCAAAAATTTTGATGATTCTTTGCGCAAGTCCTGACCCCAGAGAAATGCACAAGACCATTTCTACTCTTGAGTATGGAGCTAAAGCAAAGTGCATCGTCCGTGCTGCTCATATGCCAACCCCTAAAGATAAATTGAACTCTGAGGAGTCATCTGTACATCTGAGATCAAGAATTGTGGCAATGAACCAGTTCATATATAAGCTACAAATGGAAAACAAGCTTAAAGAGAGAGAGCGTGATGAAGTCCACGAAGAGCTAATGCAGAAAGAGGAAGAAGTAGCACAGCTAAGAGCTAAGATCAAACGGGTTGAAGGAAGGGGAGCAGTGGTAAAGGAAGAAGAGATAAAATCAAAGGTTGATGAGAGAACCCAGATTTTGAGACTTGAGATAATGAAGATGGAAGAGAAGATGTTACAACAACAAGTGGAGCTCAATATGCTGAGGCGGCGGTTGGAAGAAGTGGAATATGAAAAGAGCAAAGCTGCTGAGGATTCATTGCGAGACATAGATGGAGGAAGATTCATGAAAAGACTGTCTGAAATTTTTGCAGGGGACCAAGGAATGGAGAAATCTATGGAGTTAGATATGGGGGATCAGCCAGAAATATATGATGTGAAAGAGATAAAGGAGGACCTTCACCAGTCAGAAAATTATTCGAACCATTCTCTGTTGTATTCTTGTCCTTTGAGTGCAGAAGGTGATGTTGATCCTAACATGCTGAGATTCCCGGATAAGGTGTGCTTGAGCACTGTTTTTGAGGGGGATGAAGAAGGAGAAGACAAAGATAGTGAAGAGGAAAATGAGGTGGACAAGGAGGTGGTGGAAGAAAACATGGGACACCTGAGCAGGATTGATGGCTTGGGTTCTTTGGGTGATGAATTTCACAGGGATGCAATGGAAAAACAACCTGGTCTTGTGGAAATTGCAAAAGATGCTGCCTCAGCTAGGAGAACAAGGATTCAAAATATTTTCAGGCTTTGTGGCAACCACAGAGAGTTAGCTCAACAAGTTAAAGTTTCAACTCCATCCAAGAAAAGACCTGAAGAGGCAAATCTCCAATCCCCCCCTCCCTTGGCACTAGGCAGGGACAAAGAAGGCACAAATGAAGGATTAGTAGCAGAAAGTCCTCTCCAGCCATTAATCAGACCACTTAATAACTGTATGCCTTATTTGAGAGCACCTGAAAGCCCAATTTCTTCCTTGGTTGTGCCATTTGCATCACTTCACCTCACAGATGAGCAGAAATCAGCAGAACCACCATCAAGATGTTTTTCTTTGGAAACATTGCAAAACTCGAAGGGGAACTCCAGTCCAGGAGAGGAGGGGGAGGAGGATGGATTGATGGAAGTTTATGTAAAATGGGAGGCAACAAAAGAATCCTCAGGAAACTTAGTTAAGAAGCTGAAGGTGTCAAAGAATTCAAATCTCTCGGATTTACGGAAACTTATTGAAACCCATCTTGATGAAGACAACAACAAACAGGCCTTCTCGTTCCTCCTGCTTGGGGTATATGCTGCTTTCCTATTTATGTTTATTATGTCTCATCACTAATTTTGAGTACTGCTGCAGGCTTTGTCTTAAGAAAATATAGATTTAGAATCTGAACTCCCATAACCAAGGCCATTATTTATTTTACTTTTCTAATCTTCAATTTACAAGGACCAGCTTGAAAACACCTAAGTTGCTACTATTCTCCATGCATAGCTTGTGATTGGCTTATCTTTTTAGAAATATGGAGTTCTCTGTGCAGGATTTGTACCTATTAATTTCATTTCTAAAATGACGATGTCTCTTTTGTTTCTGATCTTTGGCACCTGTAGTCCATCTTTTCTACTCTCTGAAAGATTTTTAAAGATGAGCATCAAGCATGCTACAGGATGGATACTGATGATAATTCAAAAACTTAATTTAGTACTTGTCTTTAAGTTAATGCCAACATGCAGTCGTAAATAGCCATTAATCTGACTTTGTTATTTTTAAAGGCCTGTCCATATTCTGGTTATATAGTTTTTTTTTTTTTTTAGTCTCTCTGTTTATTTGTTTATTCATAACTTCTGCTAAAGATCCTTATCAACAAGCTGTGTTAATTGCTGTGACAGGATCCTTGTGGAGCTCCAGTCACAAAGGAAAAGGAAGCAGCAACTCAAGTTGGCAAATTGCCTGTTTGCAACAATCAACTGAATGGTCATCTTGCCTGCTTACGTCCGATCAAGAAGACACCACAGAGACCAAATCATATTCCATTTAGTTCACTGGAGAATACACTCCCTGTTGCGAGTTCATAGCATTCACAAGGATTTTCAATCTCACAGGACTAAGAGTGTTGTATAGGTTGAAGTCTGTCTAAGTTTGTTAATTTTTTGCTCATTCATATGTTATTAACTCGTACCTTTGCCTGTATATGTTTTGAGTGCCCACACAATTACGTGCTCATATTATATGTTGAGCATGCATTCTGCTACCCGAAGAATGCATCATCTGTGTGCGAAAATGTCTCAATCCAGCTTCCATGATTTCAATTTTCTAGTGTAAGGCAGGCCTGCTACTGCTTTGTTTTATGGATCAAATAGTTTTGGTGGGGACCTTGGTTGTTGAGGCACTCCAATTGAGTGACAGATCTGAAAGTCTCCGAAACGGTAATTTGTGGAGGGCTTCTTTGCTGTTGTTCCAACCGTGCTTGCAACAGAGAAGGGCCTGTAATGTAACTATATTTTAATATAATCATTTTATACATTATAGTGTTTATTTATATATGTTGTATAACTGTTATAATATGTTGTTCAACTTTTGATGCAAAATTTTCACGCTTACCATTAATTTTTCCCATATGTTAGCAACTTGGAATATTTAGAATGGTAAAAAAAAAAATACTTATGCACAAAATAAATAATATTTTTTTATTATTGTGATGCCCCAAGATTATCTGCTGGCCCAATTAATTCTATTAGTGGGCCAAAACTATATGGTTTAAAAACTCGAGTGAAAGTTAATGAGTAGTAAGTGGACTTGAGTTATAAATACATAATACTTTTTTTTTTTTCATTCAATGTGAGACTATTTTATGCTCGCATATTCGGATTGGCTTTGATATCATTTGTAATGCTTCAAACCCATTTACTGGCTCAATTACCTTCGTTAGTGAATATCAAAAATCATGTGGCCTAAAAATTCAAGTGAAAGTTAATGGGCAGTAAGTGTATAAACACATAAAATTTTTTTTTTTTATTCAATGTGAGACTATTTTTGCAGTGTTTCAATTATACTATGGATTAATGCTGCTTTGCTAAGGGTTGTATTAGCGGGTTGGGCAACTTTTTTTATGTACCAATAATGGGAGTCACAGTTCATGAAGAAGAATGACAGCCCAAAGAAAAATACCTTCTTTAAACTGATGACGCCAATGGTTGTGATGCCAGCATCAAGAAGAATATATTCTTTAATGCTAGAAAATTAGGTATGTTTAGATTGTTATTTAGATTGGATTGAATTTTAATATTTGATAAAAGAAAAATATATATATATGTCATGAGCCCCACTATATTATGGTTTTTCATGTCTAAAATATCTAAATTGACAAACCAAAAGAAGAGGTATGAGTTTAGAAAGATAGTGGATGGCAAACCAATTCCATCTCAATCCTTATGATAAACCAAACGTGTCCCTAATGAAGATTTCAGAGACTTAGATCTTAGCCCACTTGAAAATTGGGCTGGCCTAGCAAATAAATTATTGCGTACTTACCGAGTTTTATCTCGCGAGAGGACATTGATATATTCTTCATTTTATAATTATTTTTTTCAAAATGACCGTACAAGAAGCTGGGACTAACAGGAGCCTGCGTTGCATTGCATCAATTTGTACAGGAAGCGGGACTCGCAGGGCCTGCATCGCGTTGCATCAACTTGTAGACACCCTCAAGAGAATGAGGGGTAAAAAGTTTCAAGCATTGTTAGATTTTATGTCAGGACTCGCTGACCCTACAAGTGTCAAGTACGTAAAAAAAAATATAGTTATAATGTTTAGGTGAAAACACACTTTGGTTTCACAAACTTTCTCCCAAAACTTATTTTGATATCTAAATTTTTTTTAATTTTTTATATTCTAAAAAAAATTAGATCATAATGTCTTGTTATTTGATTCGGATAAAATTGGTTGAATAGGCGTCATCTTATCAATTAATTTATCTGAATAATATATCAGTTATCTTATAATTAAACATATTTAATATAACATTATAAAATATAATATTTATAAAATAAAGGGATTAAATTAGAGGAGCTGATGATGATTTGTGGATCAAAAATAAAATTTTGAATGAAAAGTTTGGTAGTCAAAATATATTTTAGCCTAATATTTATAAATTAATGAGTTTACGTGTGAAACGTCGACATGCTCGGTTTTTTTTAAGTCTTAAGCAAAGTCCCAGAGAGCTAATTGCGGCGAGACCTCGAAACTTTCCTAAATATTCTCACATAAAATGCCTTATAAAATGTATTCGTGACAACAAGCAGTTATTGCGAGCGAATTCGAGGGAGAGAGATGGTGGAATCGACGGGAGGGATCGAGGTCTCAGGCCTCCAATTCACTTACGAAGGCCAGCCTCCGTTGTTCGTGAACTTTAATGTCGAGATCACTCCGGGCGCTCGTTGCCTCCTAATTGGTGCCAATGGATCCGGTACCCTTTCTTTTCCTCTCCTCTCCTCTCCTCTTTTAGATACCTTGATTTTCCCCTCCGTTGTTCGTGAACTTTAATCTCGAGATCACTCCGGGCGCTCGTTGCCTCCTAATTGGTGCCAATGGATCCGGTACCCTTTCTTTTCCTCTCCTCTCCTCTCCTCTTTTAGATACCTTGATTTTCCCAATAACTTCTTTCTTCCAAACAAAACCTAGTTTCTGGCTTGAATTATTTCTTTCCACAATATAAAACCCTAATTTTCCCCAAGTTTTCCTGCGCGCAATCGAGTAGAAGATCTTAAAGCGAACAGATGCATCTTTGTTTCTTTTTCCATGGATTTCGATCCAGACTCTAGCTTTGTATAATAAATTTTCTAATTTCAAGTAGCTTGACTTTCGAATTGACGGGCTTGATGAGCTAGTCTGATTAGCAAAATCTGATTTTCGGATGCATTAGAGAGTATATTCATTTTTTTTCTCATTGTTCCTTCTTAAATTAGTTCAGTAATGTCAGAAGAATCAAATCAGTCCATTTACATTTAATTGTAATGGAGTGACTCTAATAGATTTGGAGGATTTTGTCAATCGAGTATACATCCAGGGTCTATCTCTTATTATTTAGTGATTATATCTCATTGATATAGTTAATCATCTTGATATCCTTCTATTCTTCTGGATTCTTGGTTTATATGGTTGTCTTTTCACCCCATAAAACTGTGATGAACGATGATAGAAAGGTTTTCTCTGATAAGGTACACCAAGAATTTGTGAAGCCAATCATAACATTCACTATGAGGCCGGAAATCAACATATCCTGGGTCATTTAAATGTGGAAGTCGATCGGGCTTCAATGTCAAAGTTTTCATAGTATCATGTAAGGAAGATAGATATGGTATAAGAAGTTATAACAAGGAAACAGTAAGGGACAAAATGGAGTCTTCAAAAGATGCTAGATCACTCTCTTCGTCTACTAGAGAAATAAAGGGCACTCCCAGCATTCTACTCATTCCTGATGAATTTGCAGGACAATATCATCATTTTCATGTAAAATGATTGTTATTGGAAATGATGGCATCAAGCTTTCAATTCATTCTTGAGTCATTTGCAGAACAAGCTCAGGATTGACTGTCATGGGACAAGATGATATCTAAATAAATTTCACTGGGTTCTCTGCATATTGCTCGCAAATAAAGAAATTTTGTTCCATTAGTCTCGAAAGTAAGGAGCTTGGTTTGCTTTTTTTTGGTTAAAAACAACGAAAATGAAAAAAACATTTTGTTGGCTCAACTTGATATGCTCTTGCTCTTCTCTTGCAGCTACTTACCTAGCTCTTCCCCAGCAAAATATGTAGACTGCTTTTTTTTTTTTTATAAAAAAAAGTTAATCTATAATGAATAAGATTTAGGTGTTCGGTGCTAATAT
Source organism: Metroxylon sagu (assembly GCA_017589505.3). Lineage (NCBI taxonomy): Eukaryota > Viridiplantae > Streptophyta > Magnoliopsida > Arecales > Arecaceae > Metroxylon > Metroxylon sagu. Next base: position 850,004 of record JACVBY030000639.1, read on the forward strand.
TTACTTCTGCAGGTAAGACTACTTTGTTGAAGATTCTAGCTGGGAAACACATGGTTGGAGGGAGGGATGTAGTGCGAGTCCTTAATTGTTCTGCTTTTCATGACACACAACTGGTCTGTAGTGGTGATCTCGCCTATCTTGGAGGTTCTTGGAGTAAAACTATTGGTTCAGCTGTGAGTCTTTCCATTTCCCTGTTTGATGGAACCAAAACAAACTTCATTAAAATTTTGCATGTCATTTAGCTGTAACTTGATGGTAGTTGATATGAGGACATTTCTCCATGTACATGCTTGTATAAGAGTAGAACTCCGGATGAAAGATTTTGCATTTCTGACACACCATAGATTGGAAATTTATTCTTTGCGAGATTGATAGGAGGAAAAGAACCAGTTTTAACTTTTTTCTTCTGCAGTTTTTTATTTTTTTAATTTAATTTTATTTTTTTGGTGGGGCAGGGTGCTCAGCACTGTTCACCCTCTTGTATGGCTAAAGATTTTTCCTTTTTTTTCTAAACATTATGGAAGAACATGTGGGCATGTTAACATCTGAAGACTTGATGAAAAATAGAGTAAAAAACTTATAGAGAAGATGCTATCAGTCTAGCACTTTAGTTAATGATCATGTTTACTAGACCCATGATGGGAGAACAGCTGTATATGTGAGGTTTAAAGAGTTAAGGAAGTCATACAGTTGAAACTCTCATGTTCATAAGAGCAATGCAGAAGTATTATGAACATAGCATGCATTATTTAGGTTCTTAGAAATGTTATGGTCTATGGAAATGATTTATCTTATTCAAATTATTTCCCAGGGGGATGTTCCACTCCAAGGTGACTTCTCTGCTGAGCATATGATTTTTGGAGGTATGTCATTTTGTGATATATGACAAGCTCTAGGGAGAAAAGTCTGTTCTCCTTGTATATGCTTCTATAATTTCTCATATCTGAAAATAATTTTCCTTTTTTTTCTTCGGATTTTTGGTGGATTCATGTTAAAATGACCCATAACTTGTTTTCTCGCTAATTGCCAATGTAAAATAATGGCTGTAAATGTTAATTACTACTTGTTTCTGTAGGAGTTGGGGCAATGTTTTATGTCCCAGAGTCCATATTTTACTGTTGAAGTTTCAATAGATGTAGCAACTTTTTGTTCTTGCGCTTAGCAGCTGAAACAATTGAAAGTTTGGGACTAAATGTATAGTTTAGAATGCTGATTATTCCCCTTAATTTGAATCTTGAACAGTTGAAGGGATTGATCCTGTTAGGAGAGAGAAGCTGATTGATCTACTTGACATTGATCTTCAATGGCGGATGCATAAAGTTTCTGATGGGCAGCGCCGCCGTGTACAAATTTGCATGGGCCTTCTTCACCCATACAAGGTTAAACTTTTCTGGTCCTTTTCTCCATCTACAATGATGTGCCATCAAGGACATATGGTTGCTTATCAATGTTAAATTACAGTCGCACCATTCTCTTTCGTTCCTGCATGTTACAAAATTGCTGTTTTTCTAAATATTATATTGATTACAATTTGTGAAACAAGGAAACTCGTATACAGAATGAATAGAATAACAAAAAATCAAATGTAAAATAGGAATTATAGACACATAAGTTGAGAATTGAGCCGAATCATTGTAAATATTTCCATTATCTTACTCTTCTCTTATCGGAAATAAATTAAAAAAAAATGTCTTAAAAGCCCCATTTATTATTGTAACTTTGTGAAATTGAGAGGATGAATTTAACAAAATAAGAAAGTGGGTCGTGGTGCAATGATAAGGTTGCTCCATTCTGACTCCATGAAGGGTAAGGCTACATTCATCTAATCCTCCTAGAGCCTACAGTGCTCAGAGCCTCATATAATGAGATGCCCTTTTTTCAAAAATTTCAATAAAATAAGCTTATTTCTGCAACCATCTCATACATAAAGATTGTTAATCTGGATCTGATCAATAGCCTATTGGTTACCCTTCCTTGTTTAACTGGAGATGGTATATAAGCATTGTCTTCTTAATATTTCCAGCCACATAGAAGAAAAACTGTTGCAACTGTAATTTTCCCTAATTTCCTTTCATAGTGAATGCTTGTGGTGTCTTGCCGTGCAAATTGTGAAAGTTCGGCTCACTTAAGTGCCAAAATGTAGTTTCTTTGAATTCCTGAAATATTTTAACATTATTTGACTAGAAAATATGATTTCTTTGCATCCATCAGGCTTCGTCTAGTAAGCATGGTTGTATGCATAAACTTTAATGATATTGTTATCCCTACTTAAGCTTTCAAAGGAACACAGGTTCTTTTGCTTGATGAGATTACTGTGGACCTAGATGTTGTCACAAGAATGGACCTTCTTGACTTCTTCAAGGAAGAGTGCGAACAGGTAGAAATTCAAGTTCATTCATTGGATTTTGTTCTTACTCAATTTCTCTTCACCAAGTTCTAGAAAATTATTGTAGAGAGGAGCTACCATTGTTTATGCCACGCATATATTTGATGGATTGGAGACATGGGCTACGGATGTGGCTTACTTGCAAGATGGTCAGCTGAGAAGGTCTGCAAAACTGTGTGACATTCATGAACTGAAAGGTTCTGACAACCTTCTCTCAGTTGTTGAATCATGGCTTCGGTCCGAGTCCAAGAATCCAAGGAAGCAACTGATTAATTCCTCTGTCCAATCAAGCAGGGGCTCTCCCTTTGATGCTTCTCCTTTTAGATCATCCCGTCATATGGCCTACTACCGTTGATTACTCCAGATTTAGAATTCTTATATATATATATATATATGCTGTTTTAAACTTCTGATTTGTTCAATTTAAAGTTCCCTTCAGATATTTACGAGACACATGCTTTTGTTGTATTTTGATTAAAAAAGGGGCATACTGATGCAAATAAGCTATGGTTAGTCTACTAAGTCTTATCAGAAGAAATGTGTAATGCTCTTTGTTGTAATTGTTGCCCCTTTAAGCGAAGGAGCAGACACACTGTAAATTAGAGTTTTTTAATAAAAATGATAAAACATGCTTTATGTTGAATTAATGTTCTAGCTATTTCTTCGGGTCATGTAAATAAGTGTTTGGATGGATAGTGTCTCTGCTTCTGGCTTTTGGAAGCTTGCTTGTAGATTCGTCATTCATGTAATATCTTCTAGTAGAAATTGCCTGGTTACTTTCTTTTCTCAGAGGAGAATTGCATGATCACTATCAGAGAACACCAATGTCATCTTTGGAAGGTGATTCATTTTCTGGTACTGCCTTTTGGTGACAGATCTTCAGTACTCTCATAGGTGTGCTGCCTTTTTCTCAGAGGAGAATTGCATGGTTGCTTTCATTGAAAGGGTCGAGGTCAAGGCCTGGTGTCATTCAGGTTTAGAGTACATTGTGGTATCATCCTATCCTGTACGAGTGTTATTTGACAGGAAATCTAACAAAAAGAACTGTCTGATCAGTGTTGCCTTTTGTGTTTCTAGGCTGTCAATTTTCATGTTTCTGTGATGATGTAATTGCCCTGGCTACTATTTTTGCAGGGACACCGGATGGTTGCTATTCTCATACAGGATCCCACCCAAACCAAGTAATGCCAATAATTGCACTCCATCCGCCTTTCTGTAAAACTGGTAGATGCATCAAACAGCAAAATTCTGGTCCTTTTTTCAAAAATTTTTCTTGCTACATGTGCCGCCAGTTAATTCTTAAGGACCATCCGGTGGCAAGTCTATCTTTGTTGTTATGGAGATCCTACAAAAGTTTGCCAGCCAAGCCTATATCGGCTTCTAATTGGGCATTTACTATTGTAAAAGCTTCCCAGGGTTGCTTGATAATTGCTTTCGAATTCATAAATCTTTGAAGGGTTCACTCACCTGGTCATCGTTACATTGAGATTTGATCACCGAGTAAAAAACTCAATACAGTTGGCTTTCAGCCTATCATATCAATCTTCCATGAAATATTTATTGCTTCGTTTAAGTTTGCATAATCCAAGATCCTGTACCTAACTACCTGAAATTTTTTAAAAAGTCTGGTAAAAATGAAAGGTAATGCTGATGCAAGGAATTGCATCCAGCTGATGGCAAATTAAAAATCAAAGATGCAGTCGCATTGCCGTGCAGAGTTGGTGATCGTTTGTTTTCATGTTCTAAAGTTTGAAATCTGCAAGCTCTAAAGGAACAGAAAGCATGACTGACCTCTTAACGATATTGTGTGACAAGATCCTATCTGTGATTCCCACCAGATTGTTGCAATATCCTGCCACTGGTCTACTCATGGAGAACTGGTTTTAGGGCCATAGAAGTTAATGCCATCTACAAATTCTTTGAGCTGAGAATGTTGATGGTGGTTGAGCTGTACAACATGAGTCTAATCTTGTCTTGAAAACCTCAACCAGATGTCATGTCATTGCATATGAATAATATATTGGCAGACCAAATTTACCAATGCATGCTGGCCACTTGGATCCCCAGATTGAAGTGAAGTGAGATATACAAAGACACCAAAAACTACTTTATTTACAAGACTTTATGCACTGTCCCATGGATGTCCCACATATACTGCACGCATGTTTGGACGTGAATTAATTTGAAATTGCCACATTATACTTGGAGTGGATGATATCCCAAGGGAGCAGCATCAAGACAATTGCTGTTAAAGTCCAAAGCGAAGATTGAGATGCTCCCTGAAAGGTGCATAACTATTGAAAAATGCCAAGTTTAAATTTGGATTATCCTCCAAAGAATCACCAGGCATATCTTTGCTCCCCCCTTGTTTTTATTGATTCATCTAGAAAATTATAATCGAGTGTTTAAATCATTCGTTATTTTAAACACTCAAGATATCTTGAGTTCAGAATGCAAAGAAGTAGTTGAGCTTGAGAGGAATATCCCTTCCATGGAAACAGAAGAAGTAGAAGAATAGCGTAGCATACGAGCAAACTAAAGCTTTTCAATCTTGCTGAAAAGCAGGGCCCCTGAAGATGCAACGCCAGAAACTTGAAGCTCAGATGCAGCATCGATAATCAAAATATAAACGTAGTTTTCGTTGTTTTAATCCTACCTTTCTTCCCTTGATCTGGGAGACAGATACCCCCACATGCATCTGGTCCAGGATTTGAGACCATGGCCCAGCAGCCTGGTAATCAAATTGCCATGCCACCACAGAGAGAGAGAGAGAGAGAGAAAGAGGGGTTTGCACTCCTGTCATGAGGATTTGCAAGCTTTTTCTTTCGTAGGATATAGAAAAGAAAGTAACTTTGAGAAGCAGGGCCACATGAGGAGGGGACCATGAATATGCTTTCAGAGACCTGAAAGGGCAAGGCATGTGAAAAGACAAAGAGAGCAGTGCCGAAGCATGGAGTAGTAGTGACCTCATGGGCCTGATGGCCCAGTGGATATATATTTCATCTCCTTCGATAACGGCAAAGGCGAGCGCAGACTCGTTACAGAGATGCCTGCCAGATCGAAAAAAAAAAAAAAAAAAAGGCAATTAAAACCAGCAAGTTGGCTAGCGATCGACATGATGAGAAGAGAACATCTCAGCGGATTGAGGAATTTTAAAGCGAGTAATTTATAAGTTGATATGCCATAAAATGCAACCTTGGAAACAAAGATAACACAATTTTATGGTTATCTTAAAGTAAAAGTGGCTTTACCATGATGCAAAAGCTAAGTGCTGTTGTCAGTCAAGCCATTGGATCATTTAGACGATCACGAGACCTAGCATCGATTGCATCCAGGTTGGAGCGTAGATAGTATAGCATTTTAAGTATTGTGGTATGAGGACCTGAATTGGAACCAAGTCTGGATCCAAATGTTTACACGTGTTTGATTATTTTGGCACGGCTGGATCGTTGTGGAAATAGACTAGCATGCTAACACGTTGCGTGGCTTTGTTTACTCCCAAGTTATTTGGTATATGAGGTAGGTTCATTATCTGAAGGAGTTATCCAAAAAAACCAGGAATAAATTCATAAGGGCTACACAGCGTTTTTTTTTTTTTTTGAAGTATGTTGTTGAATATGGTTATGGAACGAGTTAGAGATTTCTAATTAAACCTATCAAATTTGAGTTACAATAAAAACACTCCACCGATTTTAAAATTAATGCCATCATGTTTCTCATAAAAATAAAAAAAATAAAAAAAATCACACACCGTCGTAAGATTTTAATTCTCGGTGGCCAACCATCCTATCCTATCAAATTAAGAATAATATATATATATATATATATATATATATATATAAAGAAAAAAAATGAAAGAAAAGAAAACTTGGTATCCAGTAGAATTTTATGGAGATAAGGTTGAAAGTAAAGTAACAGAGAAGTTGAGACATCCCTGTCCATAAGATTTAAAATATAAGATTCATAAATATTAAAAAATAAATTATCGTGAAAAATATTCAACTAGTTCAGTTAGGAATACATTTAATAAACTTGCTATTAGATAAGAGAAAGATGCAGATGGAGTGTGTGAAGAAGCACGTAACACAATTTGATCTTATCTCTTGGTAAATCAAAATTTCTTTTCATATTTTCTCTACATGTATTCCAAAAATCAATTATAATCTTCAAATGGTTTTCTAGAGTAAAACCCCTGTGTCTCAGACCTACAATGAAACGCAACTCGGAAGATCTAAGTCGCTGATTTTTGGCCTCGCAAAAGTCTGCCAGTCCCGCAAAGAATAGGGAGGAGAAAAAATCCACGAGAGAGCTCTCATTTCCCACGTGTTTTAGTTATCCAATTGTCTGACGAATTTGCCTGGCAAATGGTACACGGATCCTCCACCCGATTCATTGAACTTCTCAAACCGGCAACAGTGAGACCCGCAAACTAAATCAATTCAGGTTGTTTCCTTGAAATAGGCTCGACATCAATTCCACGATAACAACTCACGTCACGGCCCCCCCTCCTTTCCCTTCCTTAAGCCAGGTCCAACCAGTGCGAATGTTGACAAAAAAAATACATTATATTATAAGTCAATCACTTGGACCGGACCAAAGCTCGTCCATCCTTTTCAGTTACCTACCGGAGAAGGACGCCTCATTGCTAGGCTTCAAAAATTGACCAAGGCCACAAGGATGGATGGCTTGCTAAGGGGGAGACCATATGGTGCTCATGAGGCGTTCCTTCCTTCCCTTGTGTTATAAAATAGCACAGCCACCGGCCGGTGACTCCGGCTCTAAACATATTATTGTAGGATTGTCTCATAAAAGAAGCTGCTTGGCATATTTAATCTTAGCGCGTGCAATAAAAACAGGTTTTAGTTTTAGCTTAAGATAATCCCACCTATTTCCAGGAAATACAAGCACGTTAAGCCAACAAACTCCCTTTTCTTATTGATTTTTCAACAAAAGTAGTTAAAATATCACTTTTCTCAATTATTATTATTTTTTTATATTCATAATTTTTTACGGATAAAAATTGAGGAGAAAAAGCTTTCAACTTGCAAAACAAGTAGAAAATGCTTTTAAGGCGTTGTTTGATCATATTAAAAACAATAAGTTATCAAGCCCATAAAAATTAAGATCCTTATGTGGCAAAATATAATCCACTCCAGTACTTATTTGTTTACTCAAGCCTTTATAATTTATGCTCATTCTTCTTCTTTCTTTAGCTTGATTTGATTGTGCTTAAAAAAATCTCTATTTAGATCCAATTATACTTAAAAAATTTGACTGATGAAGATTAATAATTTAAGCCATTAGATGCGATTGTTTGTCTTAAAATACATAACATAAAATTACATGATTTGGATATTCTTAACTTATGCATCAAGTGATAAAAATATTAGATAATATAAAATAACACGAAATAATTTATGTATATTTTTGACCTCTTTACGAAAGGCTTAAGATCTCTAAATTATTATTATTTATTTATAAGCATTTTAGAGATAGTTAATTACATATAATAATTTGATGAAATTTTCATTATATAAATCTAAATTTGATCAGATTTTTACTTAAAATGTTGCTGAGCGTTGCTAAGTCAAATCCTTTTCCTCTTCATTTAGATTCGATCAAGTTTTGATTGGATGATGAGTATCTCAAATGAATGGTTCAAATTATTGATTATAATCCATTACATTTACTATGATCAAATATAAAAAATCATTTTATTTAGGGATACCTAATTTGTGCTTTAAATGGTTAATATATATATATATAGAGTTTAAGTATTTTAAGAACCTTCTAATCATAAGATTTGTATGCATTTTGAATATAGTAGATGATAGATATCCAAATATATTGGATCGTTGATGTGGATCCTTAATTACCTCAATTTAAATTGATTTATTACCAAACTCTCTTAATGCGGTAAGAAACGGTGGTGCGGTGAATCCAATCTTGACGCCTTCTCCCGCTTGAACGCGACACAGCGAAGGTTGGGACGAGGTCTTCGATTTCACAGGACAAGTCACGTGAATTCAAGTGATTAGTGATGGCATGCGCGTAATTTCATAGTACGCAAGTGGCGCAAAGAAGCCTGACCGAACGTAATGACCGGTAAAAGCTAGCGAAACGAGGGGCCCGGCTGTCCGGCAGTGGCATCCTCGTAATTCTTGGCAAACAATAAGCCTGCGTTCCAAGACTCTCTCTAGATTCAAGCAGCGCTGCCGGGTACTGCGTCAGAATCCTCCTCGGCTCAGCATCGTCGCGACGGTGTGAAGAGCGATTGCGCCCGGAGATCTCTCAGTCGCTTTGTAAAATCTTAGATCCGATTCATTCCTTTCTCCCTCGTCCTGATCTTCTCATTTTTTACATCTTTAAAAGGTGGTTTTCTTCGCTTCTTAATTCCTATCTATCTCGTGTGTGTTGAGTTATTTCTTTTCGAGTTTTTTTTTTTTTTTTTTTTTTCTAGATCTGAGCGTTCTAACCTAATCTAGGGTTCGTCGCTAGATCCTCCTCGGTTTCCGTCGTTCCAGGTGATCTAAAGGCTAAATCCTGGACTGTTGTGGAAGCCGATCCAAGGTCTGGCGATGGAGATGGAACTTCGAATTTTTTTAGGGTTTTACTGCTCTAATTTCTTATTCCAGCTTCAGCCATGGTTTATCTCACTCAGTTGCCGCTCAAACACTATACTCTAGGATTTCTACACTGATATAAACCCTAGCACATTAATTTTTTTTTTTTTTTTTGGGTAATCTTGATCTCCGATTTGCTGTAGCAGTAGATGTGTGGAATTAGGGCTTAGAGAGAGAAAAAAAGAGGAGGAACAGAGGGAAGAGACCGAGAAATTGGGATGGAGGATGTATCGAAGTACGCTCACAGCCCGGCCCACCTCGCGGTGGCACGGCGAGACCACGTGGGTCTCCGGCGGATCGTTGCAGCGCTTCCCCGCCTCCCGAAGGCCGGCGAGGTCACTACCGAGGAGGAGTCGGTCACCGCGGAGCTCACCGCGGACGCCGTCTCCGCTGTCATCGACCGCCGCGACGTCCCGCACCGCGAGACCCCCCTCCACCTCGCCGTCCGGCTCCGCGACCCGATCTCGGCGGAGATCCTCATGTCGGCTGGAGCCGACTGGTCCCTCCAGAATGAGCACGGCTGGTCCGCCCTCCAGGAGGCCGTGTGCACCCGGGAGGACACCATCGCCATGATCATAGCTCGCCACTACCAGCCCCTGGCCTGGGCCAAGTGGTGCCGCCGCCTCCCTCGCATTGTGTCGTCCATCGCCAGGATCAGGGACTTCTACATGGAGATCAGCTTCCACTTCGAGAGCTCGGTGATCCCTTTCATCGGCCGGATCGCGCCGTCCGACACCTACCGGATATGGAAGCGGGGGCCGAACCTCAGGGCTGACATGACCCTCGCCGGCTTCGATGGGTTCCGTATCCAGCGCTCCGACCAGACATTCCTCTTCCTTGGCGAGGGTGTGTCATCGGAGGACGGTCGCCCCTCGTTGCCTCCCGGGTCGTTGATCGTGCTCGCCCATAAGGAGAAAGAGATCACTAATGCCCTCGAAGGAGCTGGTGCTAAGCCCACTGAGGCGGAGGTGGCTCATGAGGTAGCCTTGATGTCGCAGACCAACATGTACCGGCCGGGGATTGATGTCACTCAGGCGGAGCTAGTCTCGCACCTGAACTGGCGGCGGCAGGAGAGGACGGAGATGGTTGGGAATTGGAAGGCCAAGGTCTACGACATGCTTCATGTGATGGTGAGTGTGAAGTCCAGGAGGGTCCCTGGCGCCATGACTGATGAGGAGTTGTTTGCTGTCGACAATGACGAAAGAACGGCGAACGGTGGGGAGCTCGATGGGGAGTTGGATGATGTCTTGACGGCTGAGGAGAGAATGCAGCTGGATTCGGCTCTTCGGATGGGTCAGTCAGAGGGCTACGAGGACTACGATGGGAATGGTGGGGGATTTGAGAGTGTTGAGAATTCTGAATCTAATGGTGTTACCAAGGAGAGGAAGAGCTGGTTTGGTTGGAGTAATAAAAGGGCTACCAAGAATAGTCGAGATGAGGAGGCGGAGGACCCAAAAAACCAGAAGAAGTTCTCCAAGTTGGCCTCAGAGAATGGAAATCAGAAAGCAGAGTTTGCAAAAGATGACTCTGGAGATGCTAAGAAGGGGAAGGAGAAGGGCGGTAAGAAGAAGAAGAGTGGATCCATGGGCGACTCTAATAAGCATGAGAGCGAGTACAAGAAGGGGTTGAGGCCAGTTTTGTGGTTAACGCCAGACTTTCCTTTGAAAACAGATGAGCTTCTTCCCTTGCTTGATGTTTTAGCCAACAAGGTCAAGGCCCTGAGGAGGCTCAGGGAGCTTTTGACAACTAAGCTGCCTCAAGGCACCTTTCCTGTGAAGGTAATCCATGCATTTATGATATTCTTTACTATTTTGGTCTTATACCCTTCTCAAACTTAAACCCTTCTAAAATAATCTTGGATTGGCATATGCTATCTCTCATGCAATCATGGTTAGTGCTCTAAAAATTAGCAGTGTTTAATTTCTTACTTTTATTGCAAAAAGGAGTGGTTGATAATGATGTCTCATTCATTTTGCAACCTTGATCTGCAGATCTAGGTTGCTGAGGTTTGTTGTAAATTAGGTACTCCCACATGCATTCTGATTTTTCACATGTTTGGCTTCCAATTCTACTCCTTTTTGTTTTTTTTTTTTGTTTTTTTTGTTTTTTGTTCAGATCCTGATGTTTTGGGATTTTCTATATGGCATTATTGATGATGCTTTTGCTGTCTCAATAACCATTGCATTTAGTCAAAAAGCCAACCATCAAATCATTCTGTATGTTCTTTGATTGTGTTATAGGTTCCTGAATTATAGGTGTCCTTGGATATTAAAATAAAATGCATATGTTATTATTCTCACTTATAAATTGTTGAACAATGAAGCTGACAGTGTCAATACTTCTATTTAAACGTTTTATCTGGAATAGTATTTGTAGCATTATAGTAGGGAGGGGGGACCTGAGGAGTGTTTGGACAGTAGTTTGGAGTCCCAATTTGGGAAGGAACTCTGTTCAGTCTTATTTCAATCATGAGCATAAAGAGTCCTGAACCTACTTGGATTGAGGGCCTGTTTGGTTGCCTGTAATTGGGCATCTAAACTTAATTTGTGCCAAGTGAGTCCACTTTCGGTGTCTGGTTGGTCCATAGTGGAGCTGAACTGAGTTCCTGCTTGGCCCATTTAAGGTAGAAAGAGTCTGGCGTTGTTCTGGCTAGAGGGATCTGAAGCTATTTCACTGAAGTGTGCTCCCAATTGTTCCACTTGCACCAGACCGAATGACCCTGAATTTAATGTGGTTTGTGTTTTTATATATTGGGATTTATTGGGACATGAAATCTGTAGGCATCATAACATTTTGATTTGGCTTCCCATAGTGTCTGATTTCTCCGGTGTCCTCTCCCTAACAGGATATTTATTACTTTAGGAAAAGTCTTGTGTACCTTATATTGGTTGATGATAGGAGCTCGTCTCCTTTGAAGAAGTTTTTCCTTTTTTTCTTTCTCTTTAAGCTCTTAATTCTTTATTCAGGAAGTTGGGCACTTTTATTCTTTTTCCATAAAAATTGTCTTTCTATGGTTACAAGAAACCTTCTAGAGTCTGGATCATCTCAATTCGTTGATTTGCAATTGAACTGTATGGGTCCAGTTCTCAATCATGGACCATCTGCATACCACATGACAGATGTGATTGAGTGAGGCCCAGCACAAGGCAGGGCGTGTACATTATGGGCCTTGCTCGGTCACAAGCAATCAATGGATATACCAACGATATGTCATTGAGAACTGTAGACGCCAGTTCAGTTGAGAACTCGAGAAAATCATGATACTCAACTTACCCTTTGCTTATGTCATGGCACCAGTGCTATTTACAAAGAACTTTATCTTCAGTAGGTTTCAGAGCTTTTCACTTGTTTCTCTACATGACATTGATTCCAGAATTTAAGGTGAAAAATACTCCAAGATAAGTGTGTAGTTTCATTATTCTCTTTTGTTCCATTTGCTCCGTTCTATATTATTACTATTCCTTGTATGACCGTGAAGGTCACCACCATGTCTTTTTTTCCTCATATCAATCATTTTATATCTGGGTAAAGTTATTTCTTTATTTTGTTTCTTTGGTGCTATATGTGGCAGGAAAGCACTGTATGATAATGATCTTCCACCAGACATGACCATAATAGGGATTACTTTACTACTTCTGTCCACATCTATTATTTTATCCTTTAAAAAATCCTACTCCATTTCTAATATTAAAGTTTTGCAGCTCTTGGCCATCATAAATATGCTTGATTTTTCCTCCTCTCTATTTATTATTTTGTAAACATGGAATTCTGGATCTCTTTCTATGCATTCTCCACTGCTTTGCTAGTTGAATTTTCAATTATCCAAATGGCAGACTGGAATCTTCTTATGAGGGAGTAGTATCTTGAGGATCCTATGTAGGTTACTGATTTTTGGCTTTGATGAGAACCACCTTAAGAAAAGAAAGAAGTTGGAATTGTTGGTTTATATACTCATGTTTGATGGGAAACTGCTTGAGAATGATCAACTTGATCTGCAAAATATGCTAATGTTGGTTTAGTCAGTTTTATATTCAGATAACAAGAAAAATACTTTGGTTGTGATCTGGATGATGTGGATGAATATGAGGGACACAATTAATCAACTCCATGTAAAGATTTTACAATATAGAGGGGCTGATGGCTAGGAAGGACTATTCATCTTCAGTGAAAGACATGAAAGCTAATTCCATGATCAGCAAGAAAAGCAATCACTTAGTCTAGGTACTTCGTTGTAGTCCTATTTTTGAATTGATGACTTGGTAATAGATACGCGTGACCTTTACCATAGTTGAACAGCTGTGTGATATAAAAGTCTGTGCCAGCTTTTCCTCTGAGTGGTGAAATCTGTTATCCTGATAATTATGTGAACAGAAAATACAAAATTCTCTTTCTAGTGTAATTTTCTTTTGTTGCTTTTTTTGAATAAAAAAGTTTCTACAAAAATGAAAGGACATTGGCTATATAATCTTGTTACTGTGGCTTCATGGAACATGATCCTGGGCATGTCAACTGCTGAATGGTGTAAGATGTATTACTCTGGTAGTAACTTTGTCATAGGATAGATTATCCCAGCTACTGCTTTAAAAGACATAATTATTGTTTGCTTCTAATTTATCTTTTGCGAGGGGAAGATCAGGAGAATTGCCTTCTCTAGAGCAATTCATCCTTCCTCACCTGACAAAATGTGTTTCAGAATAATGAAATATAAACTTGGGTATGCCAACTGCTGGATCATCAAGCTGTGATAGATATGGGCGTCAGCCAGGGTGGGCCACCGTTCAACATCTACTCCAAATTTGCTCTCCTGAGCCTGGACAGGCCCAACATTGGGCCTCACCTTTGGAGCCCAAGCTTGACCCGTGCCAAGATACCTTTTCCTCATTAGTACACCAGAAATATTTATTATAAAGGTCTACTAAAGAATGTTCCCCGAATATATGGCTGTAATGTTGTATCTTTTCACAGTCTTTCTATATTTATATAAGGTAGTTTACATCTATTTAGCTCACTCAAATTTCGGATGACAGTTGGTATCCCATCTAGCAGTAATGCCATGACCTTTTCACATGCCATGTTCTAATTCTGCCATGTTATCTTCTATGGTAAAACATTTGCATAGCTCCCCAACTGCGCAGTGCTGAGGGAAGTGGTCCCGTTTCTTCCCAATTTCATCATTGGCCTCTCTTTTTGGCTGTAGAATAGTTGCCTTGTTTCTTTCTCTTTAGTTCCATCTAATTAGAGTAAGTCACAATAGGTATTTTTGAAAAAAACATGAGATTATTTGATAACTTGCTCCTTATTTTCCTGAACTTCTATCCATGTTTTAATTGTCCAACTTAACCTTGACCCTTCACCAAAAAAAGCATCTATTTCATTAATCTGCCGTGCATTATTTGCATGTAACAGGACATGTCACCTCCACCAGAACATTAGCACTCAGCAGTGAGAATTGCATCTACCATGAGTTAGTCCTGTTAACAACAGCAAAAAAGTCAGAACTATTTGCATCTTTATTTTGTATTTGTTACGGTTTTACAGTCAATTGCTCGATGTGTGCATCAAAGGATGGAAACAGAAAATCTAATGGTTTTTAAAATACTATTTTATGTTGCATATATTACATATTTTACTTACCAAGCATTGGGTTGAAGCTTTCTTTGTCATGAACTTCAGGTAGCCATCCCAATTGTACCAACAATTCGAGTTCTTGTCACATTCACAAAATTCGAAGAGCTACAGCCCTATGATGAATTTGCAACCCCACTTTCCAGTCCGACACATTTCCAGGAAAGCAAATCCAAAGAAACAGAATCATCAGGTTCATGGTATTCATGGATGAGGGGAAGCCGGGGTGGGCAATCCAGTGATAGCAGTGAAGGCCGAAGCTGGAAAGATGAGATCGATCCTTTCCATATACCTACAGACTACACTTGGGTTGATGCAAATGAAAAGAAGCGCCGGTTGAAAGCCAAAAAGGTTAAAAGCAAGCGGGGTAGTGGTAAGAAGCAAACATACAAAAGCTCAGATGGGCAGCAACTGATGGATGGTTTTGAGGAGTAAAAGATGGTATAATATTATTCATTTGTATTTGAAATCTTAGGGGAAGAAGGGATTAACACGGGATTGATATATATTCGAGAGCTTCATGTTTAGTTTGAAATTTAATGACAAGTACATTATATCCTCGTTCCTATGCATATGTAATTTGTTTTTTCTTGTGTATGTTGGAAGACACCGGTCGTTTCTAGTTTGTTTTCTGGTTGAGGGTGCTTGTCCAACTGTTCTATGAATGCAATATTCTGTCACCCAAGAAATGAAAAGAAAAGAAAAGAAAAAAAGAAATAGGTAATGTTTAGTTGGAGAACATGAATCTCCCAGTTCATGTGATTTATTTTTCTTCTCTCATGCGGCGCCTATTTATTTTGCTTGTTTAGTGATTCTTTATTGGTTACAACTTTTAGAAGGTTACCAGAGAAGCAGATTAAATTATTCTCTTCAGTCTTTTGAATCACAAAGGCTATGATGGCTGTATCCATGTGGTTTCCAGGTATGGTGTAGTCCTATAAGACAAGTCATCAGACCTCTTTTGCTCGAGCAGTTCTGAAATTACACAATTTTGGTCCAATGATTGATGTTAAGAGCCAGAGGACTGAATTTTGGTACTGATCATGAGGCTAATTATTAACTCTGGTAACTGGGATTCTGAATTTAGCTTCCGTTTTGTTTGAGAGATCTGGTGGAATCACCACTAGTTAGATGTCTTATTTTAATATCACTGAACATCTGTAAATATTGTATAAAATACAAATTGCTCATACCTATGAATCTGAATAATTAGGCTATCCTTCTGCTTCAGAAGCAGAACTATTGAAGAATCCTTCGGCAATTAAATATTCATGAAGATTTAGTTAGATTATTTGCTTTTTTATGTTGTGCTACATATAAATATTTAAAAAGCTAATATAAAACGATTGAAAGTATAGATATTAAGATGAGTTTTTTTTTTATTATTATTATACCGTAAATCGGTAGTGAAGGTGGGTTTTCCAACCTTCCAACGCCCCCAACAAGCTTTTATTATAATATTAAGATGAGTATCTCAACTCCAAGCGAGATAAAATTACCAGCTCCAAAAATACATTGAGCCAGAGATCAATGCCAGATAGAGACCTAATCCAATTTTATATTAATAGCCATCACTGGCTAAGAAGTACCATGCGAGGTCTCTTTTCATGTAGGGAAGCAGAAACTGTCAAATTGAAAGTAAACCAGATCTAAGTCTTTAAAGGTGCATTGGTACGGTGGTTTGGGCAAGATTGGATTGGATTACATATTTGAAAAATATATTGGATTTAAATAGCACGGTCTTACTATTATATCGATGTTCTGAATCTCTGATCGTTGGATTGGATATTCCCCCCACACACGGTTTTCAAATTAAGTACAGATCCAGATCAGTGTCCCCCATTAATCTCGACCACCGTGATGCGCAATCAAATGTCGCTCATCGCCATCGATCATCTGTTCCATTCTGACACGTGCTTAATGAGCGGTCGGAAGGCTCTCCGCCTATGTCCGAAACCGAAGTTCAAATTCAAATCCCAAACCCTCTCCCCGGCGATTCTCGCTCGAAACCCCAAAGAAAACGACAAAAAAAAAAAAAAAATCCCCAAAGCTTCCATCGTCCTTTCGCTTTGCTCTCAAAAAATCCCACCTTTTTTTCCATTTTGTTTGTCCTTTCTTCTCTCCTCGCTCCCAATCCGTGGGGAAAATCAAACCCTAACGCTAGAAAAATGTCGTCGAGGCTCAAGGAGCGAGGCGGTGGCGGGGGGAAGACCATGGCGTCGAACCCCCGCAAATCCCTAGCGGAGTCCACGCCCAAGGAGAAAGGAAGCGCCGTCCGGCGAACCCCCATTGTCGCCGGGAAGGAGAACATCAGATCCTTTTCTGGCGGGAAGTTCTCCGCCAGTCGTCCGAGCCTGGTGCCGAAGCTGGTTGAGAAGCCGGCCGCCTCCGCCGCCGGAGTCCGCTGGTCTACGTCGTCCATTCCGCCAGTTAAGGCCCCGACCCCATCGTTTTTTCCGAGGCTGATCTCTGATCCCCGTGGCGGCCACAGCGTTTCTAGGGTTTCGGGCTCCGATCGGACGGGGATAACTTTAGGGAGGGATCTGGAGGCCGAGGCCGGCCGGAGGAGGAGCGCGGGCGGGATTAGGGTTTTGGAGAAGTATCAGCAGGGGAAGGGCATTCTAGAATCGAATTCGAAGGGGAAGGGTGACAAATCGGTTAGTGGGGTTAGGGTTTTAGAGAATCGCAAGTCTAATGGATTTTCAGGCTCGCAAGTGGTGAAGAATAATTCTAGAGTTTCGGATGCAAACTCAGGAAAAATCAGCAGTAAAACTGCAAACTTTGCCACGGACTCCAAAGTTTGTACCAAGAAAGATGATCTGGGTTCAGAGGTGAATCCAGTAGATGAAAAGGGAACTAATGGTGAAAGAATCACTGAAGCTCAAAAAGACGGCAGACATTTGGTAGCCTCGAAAGAGAGCAAGACAAGTGAAAACAGAAGTGGTGCAATAGGGTTCTGCAAAGATAAAGTCGTCTTGGCTTCGACTTCAGTATCTGTGGACCGGAAAGCTTCGGGTGGTGTTCTGAATCTGGATGATCCACAGGACAAGATTTCGTTAGCTTATAATGCAAGGGTTCAGCGTTTGACCGCTAAGGATGATGGTGCTGATGTTATAGCAAATCATAAGAACAAAGGTTGCCTGGTTTTGGACATAGAAAACGGTGCAAGCAATGGTCGTGTTTCTTTGGATCAGGGCAGAGAAGTGGTGGAGAAACATTCAGATAACATTAGGGTATTTGAGAAGATTGCTGGCGATGCAAAAGGTGTTCATGTTATGAATAAGTATCCGAGCAAGCTGCATGAGAAGTTGGCACTATTAGAAAGTAGAGTTCAAAAAATTGCGTCAGAGATTAAGCGCACAAAAGAAATGTTGAATGTTAATGAACCAGATGAATCAAAGCTGATTCTTTCTGATATTCAGAACAAGATACATGGAATCGAGAAAGCCATGGGTCATGTGATGGATCAGACTGAAGGTCGGTCGGGCCCATCTGAAATCATAAAAAGTGATGGCTTGCAAAATAAAAATGTGGTGACCAGTCAATCCAGGAAGTTTGTCGATCCTAAACATTCAGTTGAAGGATTGAATCATGAAGAATTGGACGCTAGATTCTTTCCTCATCACAAGTTATTAAGGGGCCAAAGATCATCAGATTCTTCTGGAGAACAAGCATCAAGCTTGTTGAAAAACAAAGGTGCGCAAGAGTTGCAAGATGGGCCACTCAGCCCCATTGATGAAAATCCAACTGCCTTGGAGTTTTTCGCTTCTGTTAATGCAGGACAATCCAGTCTTGATAAAGATAGAATCATGCTTGCTGCAATTCGGGGAACAGGGTTAGAAGGAACTTCGGCGGCACAATGTGCTTCAAAGAAGACAATTGGTGGTTGTCAGAAGGAGGAAATTGAACTTCTGGCAAATGAGAAGCTTGAAGAATTTGTTGACCAGGAGAACAATCCTGTGATCATAGTACATGAAGAGACTGAGGAAGCTTGTAGGGATCAGTTGTGCGAGATAGGACGCAAGCCTTCAACAGGTGGATGGTTTGTTTCAGAAGGAGAAGCTGTTCTTCTAGCTCATGATGATTGCTCTTGTTCTTACTATGACATTGCTAACTATGAGGTAACATTAGTTGACTTCCATGGATGGCATTTCTGTTGGTCCCACCCATTGATGCTGGTTTTTCTTCATACTTGTTTTAAATTTTTACTACCTCATGCCATTTCCTTTGGTTGTTATTTGTGTATCGTATAAACAATAATCTCTTACACTCTTTCATATGCATTTTGTTATGTTCTATCTCTTTTTTTCTTTAATAATATAAATGATATGTTTATCTCTTAGTAATCATGAGTCATGGTACATGTTATTTTTATTTGTAGTCTATGTATAAGTTTGCATTCATATCTTGCATGTACAGTTGCATGCATTTCTATGCCCTTTCTTTTTGTGTTATTTGTATTTGCTAGTAGCATGCATGGACGTGAAGTTGTGAGGCATTTATATATAAATAAGGAAGCGATAATAAACATTCTATTGTGAAATGGTGATTCATATGTATCTATTGCAGGTTAAGGCTGAATATAAGCCTCCAGCAGGAGTATCCAATAGCTTATGGGGTGACTGTTGGTTAATTCGTGCCCCTGGTGCAGATGGATGTTCTGGAAGGTATGTTGTTGCAGCATCGGCTGGGAATACCTTGGACTCTGGTTTTTGTTCGTGGGATTTTTATACAAGAGATGTCAAAGCATTCCGGGTTGAGGATGAAACACCCAATTCTTTTGCATCATCATCATCTAGGATGGTACTTGGGTCTCTATCCAACATAGGTTTATTCAGAAGAAGTGCTCCAGGTGCAATGCCTTCTGTGGAAAGGCAGCAATGGTGGTACAGACCATGTGGACCACTCTTGATTTCCTGTGCCAGCAGGCGAAGAACTGTTGCTGCCTATGATATCCGTGATGGGGATCTGGTAATGAAGTGGGAAGGGAATAGTCCTGTAATGGGTATGGACTACTCAAGCCCTCTACAATGGAGAAGTAGGGGGAAGGTGATCCTAGCAGGAACAGAGGCCATTAGTCTTTGGGATGTGAATTCACTCAATCCACAGCCTCTGCTATCTGTTGCTTGTGCTGGAAAAAAAGTCTATTCCCTTCATGTTAGTGACAGCGATGCTGAATTGGGTGGTGGTGTTCGCCAAAGGTGAGCCCCTATGCCTATTGAGTTGCTGTTTTCCTGCTTTTTTTTATTCTAGTTATTTATTTAGTCATGCTCATCATGGCATAATTGGATTATTTCTGTAATGCGTCAAATGGTCTTGCCTTTAGATTTTTCATCTTGAGATAGATGAACCTGCTGTATATGTTTGTCCTTCCAGTGAGTATTTGAAATTTTTTCCCCCTTAACACCTGATCTTTAATATGACTCACTAAATTACAGATGTGGATTGATATTACAACCCTGGAATGCCTTCAAAAAAATAAAAAATAAAAAGAAACTTCCGAATCCTTTAGGAATTTTTATCCATGACGGGTGAATAATTAATATGAATTACTTTGGTTCAGTCTTGATGCCTTGAAGAGCTAGCTTTAGAAATGTGTGCATAAAAGGTGACTGGAGATAGGTGGTCGGATGGATATTTGGCATTATTTCTCCACTATGAACGGAAACCTGAAAGCTATACAACCTCTGGGATATATATATATATATGTATACTTTTTTGTTGTAAAAAAAAAAAAATTATATTATCATATATTTATTGAATATGTTTTGTTTTTCAAATGCAGAGCGAGTTCATCTGAAGTGCAGGGCAATGATGGTGTCTTCTGCACACAAGAAAGCGTCAATGTGTTTGATTTCCGCCTCCCAAATGGTGTTGGCCTGAAAATATCCAGGCATGGAGCAATTGGCCACTCAATCTTCCCCCGTGGGGACTCCATATTTATTGGGAGCACTGAGGGACGATCGCCAATGAAGGGTGGTCCACGCTCACGGGTGCAACACTACTCGCTGTGCGCGGGGAAGCTTGTCACGTCATATGAATTGCCAGAATTCAATTCCCAGTCTCACCACGCTGCAATAACTCAGGTATGGGGGAACACCAATCTTGTGATGGGCATCTGCGGGATGGGATTGTTTGTGTTTGATGCCCACAAAGCTGAAGGACAAGGGAACACAGGAGTGAAAGAAACCATTGGACCTGACGATCTGTATGGCCCTACATTTGATTATATGGGATCACGGGTTCTCGTTATATCGAGAGACCGCCCTGCTTTTTGGAGGTACTTATTTTAGGTCTTTATGCGCACAAAAATATTGTCAGCTTGTAATATTATTCTGTGACATTGCTTTGTCTGTATTATGTAATTTTGGATGGATGTAAGCATCGCGCTTTTAATTATAGGCTTGTGGAAATATTGAATCAAGATATCCTCTGTTATGGTTTTAAGCATATTGGGAGCATGTTGCAAGCTACGTAGCTCTCCATTTTCATCTTATTTATTTGTGCATGCATATGTGTGTAAAAGAGTATATATTTTTAAAAATAGTTTATGAATATATATAAATAGATAGATTTGATTATCTTCGATTATAGCCAAGTCTAAATTCGCTTATCTTCTTTAACCCGATATCCATACAGTCCATGAATTTTTAAGATAAAAAAAAGTAAAAAAAAAAAAAAAATTGATATTCGTGTAGATTTAAGAATGAGAAAGATGATAAAATTTTGGACTTAATTATATTTAAATGTAGCTAAATTTATTTTTCTCATTTACCTTTTTCTATATACATCTTCCAACAAAATCTCTCTCTATTGCTCCAAAAGAAACCTTTAGCCGAGAATGGAAATTCTGAGGGTAGGAGGAGAAGAGAAGAATTTTGAGAGTTAACGATCCGAATGCGGTCAAGGCTGATGCTAAACCCTAGAAAACAAGAAAAAACCTTAGGGAATTTTTCTTTTCTTTTTCACCCCTTTCGTTGTGGAAATAGGCGCGGAGCGTGTCATAAAATTAAAAGCACGAGGCTTATCATAAGGGTAGAAATGGGCTCCACAATGGTGGCCCACTCCATGATAGGCCTTGTGTACGCTCTTCGTTTGTTCCTGGGATTCTGGATTCGGGTTAGACGTGCAGCCCATTAGGTCTACATTTCCTGTTTGGTAGCACACGAAAAAAAAAAAAAAAAGAGAGGAGTTTCTATTGAACGTTAACATGCTATGATGCCAACCTGGGTGCATATATTGTTATTTGGTTAACTTTTACATGTGAACTTGGTATATGGATTTCTGATCATTAGGGGCAAGTGTCGGGGTTTTTTTTCCCTTTTTTTTTTTTTTGCTTCCTTTTCCATTTAGATATTTTTATTTGGTCAGAAAATTGCTATGGGGAACGTACTGGTGCATGGGATTTTTAGCAGGATTGGAGTTTTGTACGTGGAAATTAGTCAGGTTTAAGAAAAGTCGTGCAAGCCAGGGACCGCGTGACTGGTTGGCTTCAGTTGGACCAGTATGTGGAGTTATTCCAAATTATCGACAATCCAAGCCAATAGTTTCAGAAAAATTTTGGCAGTCCACCAAGGTAAAATTCTACAAACTATTCTAAAAGAAAACAATATGATGCGCGCTTTTGTCAGAAAAATTGATTTTTTTTCTATTTTTTATTCTTTTCTTTTCTTTTGCCAGAAAAGAAAACAATCATCTGCTTTTCCACTGCCTTCCATTACTTTGATTTGATATTATGCTAACTCAAAACCTTCACTTGTTAAAGCTTTTGAAGTCCTAGTAGTAGGAGCACTGGAATGGTAGAACGAGATTCCAAGATTCAAAACCAGAGAGAGAGAGAGAGAGAGAGAGAGAGAGAGATGCTCACGCTAAGAACTAGTACTTATTTTTTTTTCACACAAAGTTGGTTTTATTCAACATGTCATACGTAGCAACCATTCATACATACGTACACATAGAAACACACCACGCTTTGAGACTGACAGCTGCAATCCAAGTTCATAACCACACCGCGGTCATTATTCAAGCCAAGAGAGAGAGAGAGAGAGAGAGAGAGAGAGAGAGAGAGACCGCCCTTTACGTACTCACACATAAAACGCTACTGCTAGAGACCGAAGGCATTCTGAGCTCTGAAGGAGCAAGCCAGGGTCCTCTGTTTCAGTCCGCATTGACTTGGAGCCTCATACCTGCAGCGCAGTGGCCAGGGATGCTGCAAATGAAGTAGTTGGGTCCCTTCTTCAGAGTGAACTGGTCATTGCCCGTCGTCGCTGCCTTGGAGGGGTCAGATGCCTTGCATGTTTTGTAGTCCGCAACACTCACCGGCACTACGTTGTGTTGACCGGGTTGGTAGCGGAAAACTGCCACAATCAAAATAATAACAATGATAACTTCATATAAATATAATAACAAACGACAATCTGAGCAGCAATCAAAAAACTTGAAAGAAAGAAAGGAAAAGAAAAGAAAAGAAAAGAGATTCTGTTTTGAAAGCCAACTACTAATGCTAAAAAATAAGATCCATAAACGAATAAACATTGACCATACAATAGAGGAGGCCAAAACCTCTGCAACCTTGGTTGCGGGATATTCCTCCAACCATGGCGTTTCTGCTCCATAGTTTATGTCCCAAAGTTGTGTGTGTGTGCCTGTGTGTGTGTGTGCCTGTGCCTGTGCCTGTGTGTGTGTGTGTGTGAGAGAGAGAGAGAGAGAGAGAGAGAGAGAGAGAGAGACCAAGGGTATCTCCGGAAGCGAAGCTATTTCCATTGGCCCAGTCAGTGTACGACATCGAGAGGCCCCACCCCTCTGTATCCCCAACGACATGGGTGGCTGCCAGGGTGTGGAACGGCAAGCTTGTGATGAGCAGCAGCAAGGCAAGGAACGCAGCCATGGTGCATCTGCCTCTTCCCATAGCCATTCTCCTGAGCGGGTCTTGCTGCTTGGTAGCAAAAGAGTTGCATTTATAGAAGAGAGGAATGGGTTCTCCTCAGCGTTGAATTTTATATTCGGCTGGTAATGGTTCCAAAATAGCCTTATATTATATCAAAAGAAAAAATTTAAGGGTATAACCTAAATTCAACTGGTATTGGTTAACTTCTATTTAAGCTTTTAGGGCTACATAATTTTGATTTGCTAATGGATTAATTGGATTAGCACATAGAACGATGTAAAGTCTCGTCATGGCATAAAATCATCTTTGTAGCATCAATGATCCGACTCAGGATTGATTTTGACTAGTTAATGATATGTAACGAGAATTTTACACAAAAATAATCTTACATTCAATGTGAAATAAAATATTTAAATGCTTATAACTCAAATTAATTTCATATCGGATGGGCAAAAAAAGTTTAAGTGCTTATAACTCAAGTTAGTTTTACATTGAATAGAAAAAAAAAAAAGTTTAAGTGCTTATAACTCAAGTTCAACTGTTATCAATTAATTTTTACTTAAATTTTTTAGGATCTCGTAGTTTCAGTCCGCTATCTTGATGGATTAATTGGATCAGCAGTACGTCGGTAAAAAATTCTTTCTACTTAAATTTTTTAGGGTCTCGTAGTTTTAATCCACTACTTTGATAGATTAATTGGACCAACAGCACGCGGACAAAAGGATTCTTCCTCCCGAGTTTCATTCTGTGGTAGTGGTTGAATGCTTGTAAAGCTTTTGAAGCCTCTTTCCTCCTTTATCATCCTCATCTTATCATGTGAAACCTTTGATTTAATAAAATTTGTGTGGTGGAAGCCCTAACCTCCCTCACAAATCCTTTTTTTTAAAAAAAGTAATCCTTCTATGATTGGATACTGGTCCCCTTCTACAGAACATGGTCATGTAAAGCCATCAGTAAGGATAAAAGAACATCCAAAGAAATTATATGATGCTGAACCATGCGCATGTGCGATATATTCTGATCAAATGCATGCGTCCAATATCAAATGGAGCACTCCTCCAGGGGCCGGAAGGGTGGATGTTGGATGGCAGTATGCGACGAGAACCGATGGCCGTGGGCGATGCTCGAGTGTCTGATTGAAATGCAGGCCAGCTGTTTCTTTACTGAAAAAGAATTTGAATAATGATGAAAAAATTCTTAATGCATGTGATGCTATGATTAATATGTGAATAGATATTTTATTTACCAACTTTAATTTAACTAATGTACATAGTTAGGTAAAGTTGTTTTGTCTACCAGCTCCAAAACCAAAGAAAATAGTAGCTACGTCAAAGGCAATTTCACAGATCTTTTTCTACCAAAAGAATAGTGCTTTTTTTTATTATTTTTAAATTCTGTCTCCATATTTTCCCAGATCTTTTTCTAAAATGAAAATTCTATTTTTTATTTTTTTGGGGTAAAGAGTGGAAATTAATAAGGTTGCGTGTATCCAGTGCTGATCTAGACTCAGGAGGACTATGGCCCTGCTGACTGGATCATATTTGGCCACATGAAGGTGATCAATTAGCATGGCCTCATGAAACACAGGGATACCATTGCTATGGACTAGAACCTCGTCAATTTGATGACAAACTGATCCAGTTCAAAGAATTAATGGTAAATTATCATGAGATAACTCTAAAAGATCGAATCTCCAATGGTAGAAGGACAGCACGTTGGTATGGGTTGCATGATGACATAGGGATCAAAATGCCAGCCCATTGATATTTGCTTTATAGTGGAGATCTACCAAGAAGCCCATTTAATCTGACGTGATCATCAGAACCTGATTGAAGTGATAGATTCATTGCTTGTGGATATCACATTGCCATAATGTAATGTAATCTAGTGGTGCAAATCCACAACGAGGCCACTATACGAGGGGGACTACAAAACGAAACCAGCCTTTGAAACGGTGGCCTGCTCGCAAAATTTGATTAATGTAATATAGTGGTGCAAATCCACAACGAGGCCACTATATGAGGAGGACTACAAAACAAAACCAGCCTTTGAAACGGTGGCCTGCTCGCAAAATTTGATTCAAACCTAGAACGGCATGGCACGGCACGGCACGTTTTATCTGCAACCAAAAGTAGACGTTATGGGTTGTCCAACTTCAACTTTTAGAACCAGAATTTGCTTTGCATGATCTGGCCACTTCAACATCATGCTTAAAGGTAGGACCTCCTTTTTTTTTCTTAAGCATTCCATCCTTGCAATTATAATGAATTAGCAAGCTCCTAGGAAACATTTGCTTTGCTTTCGAGACAACAGAACAACGTGCGGGCGTGCTTCCGCTGTCCATTGCTAGTTTTTAATGAATACCATTCCCCTCTTTTTAGTTCAGCCCATTGACTGGAGGCTACGTTATGGGAGGTTTCCTATTCTTCACTCAACCAAGCTTCGACGCATGTCCAGTCGAAACTAGATCTCTCTGAATCACCGTGTCTCCCCTTGAGGGTTCCTATGGGTCATCGTTACGCTTCCTAAATAATTAGTAGCATGGCAGGGTAAATGGTTGGTTCTAGAATGCTTTCAGTTTTCACCAGTGCTGACGGATTGGTTGGCTGGAATTTTTACTAGCAGAAAAGATCAGTGCTCTTTGTGAGGCCCAGCCTCATGACCGTCCTCACTTGCCAGCCCACTCCGCGCAGGAGGTGCCTTCTTCTCTCCATGGATTGGCAGCAGGTAGTGGCCCCTATTCTGGCTCTGGCTCTGGCTCTGGCGCCGCCTGGCAGACCTAGCGGGGTTTGCCGCCTGCTGCGCTTTGGATGCCAGCACAATGGCAGCTCCCCTGTCGCCATCGTGACCAAGCAAGGAGGGCTCTGTTTCGGCCCCTTTTCCTCCTTCCCACCCTCTCCCTTTCTCGTTCCTCTCTCTCCAGATCTGCGAACAATAGTGGTGGTGAGGGATAGCACTACTTTCACTCAGCATAGATATTATTGGCTAGCTTGTATAAAGGACATTGTCTAATAAAGAATAAGAGGTTATAATAGTTTATACATAAATAGTTCACATCGGATAAAAAAAGAATGGTTTAAAAAATTATAACTCGAGTTCATCTGCTACTAATTAATTTATACTTGAATTTTTAAGATCATATGAACCCAACTTGCTATTAGGTTAATAGGACCAACATATAGACTTGAAGTGTTACATTTTATTTTATTTTATTTTTTTAGCTAACAATGATGCCATCCCCTCAATTCTAATCGGGTGCTCAATTTGTGCAGCCCTCTCTCTCCTCCTCTTCATCTCTCACCCTTTCTCTCTCTCTAACTCTCTCTTCCTCCTCCTCTCTCTCTAATTTCCTATATCTCTGTATATATCTTTCTTTGCCGCTCTCTAACAAATCTCTCTCTCTAAACTCTCTCACTTTAGGCCTTTCTCTTTGCACGCCATTTCCTCTCCATCCCTCTTTCTCTCTACCTCATTTTCTCTCTCTAATACTTTCTCTCTACTTTTCTCTCTCTAACTCTTTTTCTCTAACTTTCTAGTTGAGTAGAGTTAGACCAAGACTTTTTCTCATGTGTTGAATTTCAATGAAGAATTATTTTTTTCGTCCATCTTAATCCCTTGTCCAATAGGACTAGGATCCCTATCCTTGAACTATGAACATCATTAGACCCCTCTTTCTATCTTAACATATCTTTTTGATTTGGGTTGGCTTAATTTTATGGACAGTATTGTGGATCTTGAGTGAAGCCCTTCTTAACCTATTGATTAAGATAAATATTTTAGCCCTTATTAATGCATTAATTGTTGTGCCCGAGCTTTAAAAAATTTAGAGTTAGGTTGGAGGAAATAAATTATTTCCTAAAAAATTAAAAGATTAGAAAATTTTGGATCAACCATTTAATTAATGAGAATGCAAATTTTCAAGTATTATGGTGCTACAATTAATTTTAGGGCACCAGGTTTGTTAGATGGGTCTGTAATCAAATTTTGACACTTTTGATTTTATACTTTGGTGAAAGTAAGAGATTCCAAATATAATCACTTACATGATTTTAATGTTATATATTTGTGCTGTATATTATTGCATAATTGTTCATATTATGAATATTCATGAGGTATTATTATTATAAATTATAAAATTAAAAAAAAAATTGATTTCTCATTGTAAAACAATGATGGTGATGAAAAGATAATATAAAATGGGACTGGTGTGATTGGACTAGCTACGTGAGAGTATTATCTAATGTAGCACTAATTGTTGCCTAGTATGGCATCGTGTGGCATTGATTATTGCTTAATGTGGCACCACCTAGTATGGTGCTGATTATTGCTTGGTATGATTTGAGTGATGTGAAGTTTACCAACCATGAGCTATAACGTGGTTGTGACTAGTCTATTGCCAGAAACATATTAAGTTAATTAAATAGATAGGATGTGATAAGGAAAAAGAGGCATTTGGACTCATTGTGTTCAAGTATTGCTAGTGTAGCACTAATTATTATCTAGTATGGCTATAATTAGTTCAGGTACCAAAATGTTGGATCCAATAAGTAATAATAAGTCTCGGATTATTGTAAATTGAGACTATAAAATTTAGCATATGTATAAATTATAAATTTAAGGTTATTGTGGATTGATTGAATTATAAAATTTGGTATATATGTATTATTATTATTATTATTATGAGGGATGAAATTTATATACATAGTATTGTTATCTTGATTATTGATCATGAACTATGAGTTATAATCATGGACACCATGCTATTTTGAATAAATTTGTAGGTTTAAATTGTTCAATAGTGGTATATAAATTAATTGATATTGAGCAATATTATGACTTTGCTTATTAATAAATATAAAATGATATATATACAAATTTTAAATTCATATTGATGCGCATGAGAAGAGATTTCTTGTTGAACTCTTAGCTCACACCATTATTATTGCATTTTTTTTTGGTAAGCTGTTAGTTCATATTATTATTATTGTATTTTTTCGAAAGCTTTATAATGCAAGTTTTAAGGTTTGTGATCGAGGATTTTTTGGTAAGAGCGTAGCTAATTTTTTTTGTATTTGATACTAAATGTATCTAAACTCTTTATTTTGAAGCTTTTAAATTATTAATGAAATATGCTGGCTCATCATTGTATTTATTTATATTGATATTGGTTCATATCTAAAGATCCTGCATACTTGGTAGGGTTATGCCTCAGAGATTTTCCGGCCATATCGCATGGCCGACCCAGGCGTTTTGAGGCATGGCACCCTCCGGCTTATATTTTCTCCTGGGCACCATGAAGTTGGCCTCTTTTAGACACACGGCATCATATCGTGAAGATGAGCAATTTACCGGACATGTACACCTAGATAGCCAGTGTGGATGTATTGCCATTATTCATGGATACAAACTTATAACCCGAATGGACTGGATCTCGGCCTGCCAAGGATCGATATCAGATCAAGCAACCAACCAAACCTTGCAATACACCGTGAACCTCGACCAAAAATAAATGCCTTTTTAGTTTAGTCGTCACCTATGGGAAGGAGTTTTCAGAGTTGGCGGCAGCAAAATGCCTGGTTCCACCATTGCACGCTGCACGACACTTGGGAGCCCTTAACAGCTTTGGGGCTGCTGAGAAACATTCTCAAGAACTATCTAATTGTTAAGCCCCCGATTACGTAAAGACACCTTCTTCGAGACAACCCATTACAGGGTCTGGCATCGTGTCCCCGTCAAAAGCCAACCACGCCTCCATAGCCTTTGCTCGTTAAATCGTGTTCGTAAAAATCAATTAGAAACACAGTCACTCAGATGCTTGGCACCAGTCGGTTGAGTTAACTTAATTTGAGTTATCGCTACAGAATATGACGTGTGTAACGGACGTGGCCATTTGTCTGTTGATCCATAAAAGCTTGAATAGTGTAATCATTTGATTTTGGCCAATGCTCTTTCGAGTCTTTTCAGGGATTAAGCTGCTGAGTTTTATTCGAATGAAAGTTCATTTTAAACACTAAATCAGAGAGATGCATCCCACCGCTGGTCCTCTCTTTTCCCCTTCTCATGGGTTCAAACGCACCCAAGATCCAACATGTTCCTCGTCTCGTGTCGTTCGACGATCACCTCATGCTGGGGCTAAGAGAAACCAAGCGAGAGTTCATTTCTGCTACAATTATTATTATTATTATTATTATTTTAACATGGGGTTAATTTAATCATGTTTTATTCCATCGGACCGGATTCTCGCCTCTGACCAGGAATTCCCTCCTGTTCTTCACTGCACAACCGGATCCTCCAGTCTACGTACGTCAGGCCCTACCCTCAAGCAACAATCAATGGCAAAGGCAATGCCCACTCCAGGTCTTCGGCAAGCCCCGCCTCCTCCGAAGCCCTTAATTTATGTACATTTGTCGACCAACTTCCTCTCATCCATCCGAGTCCAACTCGCGGAATGGTAGAGGGACAGTCTTCACTGCCCTGTACTTGCCCACATTGTTCAGGTGCTCATGCTCCAATCTTGTAACAATTGAACCGAAGATCAAAACAGGTTTCAGCTCGGATAATTACTAGATTAATCTTCCATCCGGAATCTATGATGAGATTCAAATTACCTGTAAAAATTCCAGTGCCCACGTCGAATGATCTCCGCTGAAGCTAACATGAAATCAACCAACCGGTTCTCAACCTGCCCCAGCCTGAGGCCCGTCACGCTTTCAATCCATGCAAGTCTAAGTGCGAAATTCAGTGCCTGCATTCCACGCCAGTTAAGAGAACTCGCTAGAGTGGAATGACCTTTTGTTCTGATGAGGGTAGAAGTAAGATTATTACACTTACCATGGAGACGTAATAGATGCACTTGTGCTTTAAAATGAGCTCATTCCTTAGCCATGGGTTCTTTGAGTTTGGATCAAAAAAACCCCAATCCCTAACAAAGTCCCAGTAGAGCTGATAGATGGTAGCACCAGTGGAAGAGATAATGGCAACACCCAGCCAGAGTGGAGTGGGTTCCAGTGCATACTTCCACCTCGCAGCCGCTGCCAGCATGGCCGACACATACTTCCCAGCATTTGCCAACTGGTTGGCATGATACCCCTCTTCGATGTACCTCCTGGCACACTAGGGAACATGGTCCAGCGCCAAGTGTCAACTGCCTAATTGGCTACAGCAATAGATTGATGTGCAAAAGTTGGTGCTATGTGCATGCAATGCCAGTGCATGTTCACAAAGGCTGAAATCTTGAAATGGAGAATAAGACAGAAACAATTAGCTTTGACTTCAAGATTAGGACGATGGGAAACAAATACCTGCATGGCCCGCCAGTAGTAAGGAAGGAAAGAGATGACATAAGCCAATAGCTTGTACTGATGGCTGCGGGAACAAGTCTCATAACGATGCGTTCTAATGACTCCGGCCATGAAGTAGCATGCTGTGAACTCCATATGCCTTAGAAGTGGGATCTGTTATAAGATATAGAAAGTAATTAGCTCGACAATCTGCGTTATGGAAGCAACGGCATTGTGCAATATACCAAGTATAATTTGTCCCAGTAGTATTCTTGATTCGTCAGTTTTACATTGATTTAAATTTTCGGGTTCTATATAGAAAAGAATCCAATCACCTGGCTTGTTAGCTGGTCAGCCATGAAGAAGTCCACCATCAACACCTGTAGTGCATCACAACCATTTCAACGTCTTTTAGGCACCATAATGAATCATGCGAGATATAGGATCATAGCTAAAAAAAAAAACAAAAGATCGAATAAGAAGAGATGGTGCTTACCTTGTAAAATGGTGAGAAAATGATGTTGCGGATCACTCGCAGGAAGCAGTAGCGAGTTGGGCGGTAAAATATGTTGAATGGGCAGATAAACAATGCTGTGAACAGCTGAAACGGTAAGTGGAAGCTATGAGTAATTAGATAGATTGTTCAGATAGTCAATATCATCGAGTGTACTTCAGCTGGAATATCTTCTATATATATAACGGTAATATAAGGAGGAGTCATGATTGGGGTTTCAGATTTGCTACCAATAAAAGAACTCCCGGCATGGACTCGACATGCCGTGGGGAGACCCCAGCAGACCGGAGCAATAAGTGGATGACCATAGCCCCTACGACCGTCGTCATGAAGGAGGTGCAGATGAGGAAGGCATCCCTGTGCTTCAGAGCGGTGCTTGGATTGAATTCAAATATGAAGTTGTGGTTTATTCTGGTGCTTCTCCACATGAATATGTTGCAGCCATACAAGAAAATATGCAAGCTAAGAAGCGCAAACATACTGCAAAGAAGGCGAGCAACCGGCATGATTCAGTTTCAACTGAAGCCTCTTCATGATCACAGGTCCATGCAGTTATTGATTTTATTGCATGCATAATTGTCTAGATGAAACGACATATAGATAGAAAAAAGTACCATTATCCAACTTGATGTATATGCTAGATAAATTAAGCATCGCGAAGCTGATGTGTTGGTGTTTCCACTTGCAAGAACGATACAGTCATTGATTCTACGGTCTGCAGGGCTACTCCGGAACGGTGGCAGCCAAACGGGACCGTGCGCATTACGGAGAAAGGTGATTATATTAATTTAATATTCCTTCAGTAGATTCTCGGTCGTTTGCAATATAAATTGCAGGGAAAAGTGGGGACTGAGTGGTAGAAATGAGTGCATATTATTAAAGTTGATCGACACTGTATTCCTATAGAATCCTACTTATTATACGATTAGTGGGGTTTGGATCAAATGGAATAGAGAGGGCTCATATTTATTTTTGACCACCATCCGCCAGTGGGCTGCCTTGAGAACGTGTGACTGCTGTGATAGTGGAAGAATGACAATCAAAAACAAGGACAGCATCGTACTAGTTTATTTAACAATTAAGGGGCTGGATGGATGCGTGCGGGCGCGCTCACAACATAATTTTCTACGATACTTAGACACTGCAATATGTGCTGGAACGCACAACCATACATCTTATTTTATCAACAGGCAACCTAAGAGAAACCGTAGACTTAATTTAAACCCTATATTTTATTTGTTCTCCATGTTATGCGCAGACGATGCGAAGGCAGGCAGAATGCGACAAAAAGAAAAGTAACGCTTGTCACTTGATTCTCCTAACGATTCATCAAGAAATTTTATATACATCTTTTAGTGGTTAAGTAACAACCAAGAACGATAAAGTTTAACTTGCTGTCAGATACCAGTGACGCACGCCATGTACGTTATGAAATGGCATCCACAAATCATGAGGTGAACCCAACAGTTTTGCTTAATTGGCTTGGCTTATTTTCCCGTGTAGGTAAACTTGGTTCTTAATGGATGAACCATGTTATTTTCTACTGAAATCCCTTTCTGTTAGTGATAGTGGAGAGGCGACTAAAGAGTAGAGAAAAGGCGCAAGAACTTTGTTAACCTTTTTTCTTTTATAAAGTTATAGAAGCCTTGTACGTTGGGAGAGACCAAGCGTATAGGTCCATTAGAGTACCTGAAAACAGGGTAGACGGTTTCCACATAACCGGCTTTGGTTGTGGAAGAGAACAAGCCGCACAAGTGAGCCAAGATGGCGTACACACTGAACAGAGTCACGAAGCTGCCGGTAAACAAACCTGCAACAAAAGAGAGAGAGGAAAAATCATAGAAAAGTTTTGAGTCGTGAGGAAACTTCATATCCATTTATTCTCAAAATTTTCTCCGTCCATTTTTCTGAAAAAAAAACCCCTCATCTCATCTGCTTGTTGATTCTGTCGCTTGGCCTATTAATAAAATTTTTAATTATATTTAAATATAATCAAATTTAATTTTAATTATTTTCTTTATTTTTTAATTTATAAAATTTATTAATTTTAAAAATAAAAAAATAAAAAACGTGAAGTGACTTTGAATTCATGTGTATTTAAAAAGAGAGGAAATGATAAGCAAGTTTATGTTTTAAATTTTTTTTTTTTATGTTTAAATTTATATAGTTTATAAATTTTAAAAAAAAAGTTTAAAAAAAAAAAATGATGATCGAATAAATTGGGGATCCAAAAGAAGATACGTGACAGCTAAGTCAACCCCTTTCAAGGTGCCAGTGACGTCATGTGATAGGTGATACGTGACAGCGTAATTGGGGGGTCACTTGAGTGGCTTTTCTTTTTCGGCCAGCCCGGCCGTCGCCCTCTCGCGAGGGTGAAGTCCACCGACGGCACTGCCACGTGGTTTGGACGGTTGCCAATTAATCTGCTTCCCTGTTGCGCCCGTGCGGTTTGGACGGCGTACGTCGCTCACCAACCATAAGTCAAACGGCTGTCCCGCTGAAGGAATGGTTTTGATAAATGCATGATTTTCTTTCTCTTTTTTTTCTTTTTTTTTTCTTTTTTTTCTGAAGTGACTTTTTATGTATATTATAAATCAATTTGTTATAACCATCATGCATTTTTTTTCAGAATGGCTCGTGATTTTTTTATCATTTAGAATATGAAATTTCAAAATACAATGTTAGCTAACATTTTTGAGCCATGAAACAGAAGGTGTCATGGAACAAGTAGTTCCCTTTTTTGTGTTAATAGAAGGTGATTACGCCAAGAACACTCAGAGGGTCAACATTGTATATCGTTCATGGATATGAATAACGAACGATACCTTGCACATTTATCAACTTTGATGGCAATGAATCATGGAACATTGTTATGATCTATGCTTTTAATTTAATTAAAGCTACTGTTAATACCACTGCTATTATCTATCTTGTATGCCAGCGCTTAATATTATTATCGAATATTGATGACAATATAAGCAATATATAACGGTGACAACAGATCAGAAGCATACCTACGAAGAACGTTATCATGTGGGAGTCCTTGGGCTGTTGAGGTTTGAGGAATTTCATTGCCTTTTTCCTGTCATTGCTTGCAAAGTGCTTGATGAAAATGGATTCCACCTCATCGGCTAGCTTTACAACCTATTTGGAAATTTTACTTGACTTGTTAGGGAATCTTTTTTTCTGAGGGAAAGGTGAGGGAAAAGAGATTCCTCCACCGAATTACGTAAACAACAGCAGCCATAAGACCATTCAAGCAAGCCAAAGTTATTAGTGGTTACTAATTAATAACAGTTTCGCTTTAATATTTTATATATTTAATTAATAAAGCAAGGCATAGAATTTGCCTTTCATACATACATACATATATATATATATATATCTATAGTACGTCATCCAATGAAACGTCCAAAGATGCCATTCTTCGTGCGGTGAGGATCCAATTCTAAGCTCAGCAATGCTGTGCTGGACCCCACTGGAACGAGACCCAATGGTATCCGGACGCACTTTATCAAGCTCCAGGTTCTAAACCGGGTTCCTTGCTACATATATCTACTGAAGAATATGTACTACTTGATAAACGCGAGTCTAGTTAGCGAGGATCCATGCACATATAATTAGATATATTTAAGTCTTTTCTTTTCTGACAAGAATAATTAGATATTTAAGCCATATTTAGATGCTAAATAGTTAAATATTTCTGAATAATTTATATTTGCTCCTTGACCAGCTAACCAATGAATAAAGTTATTTACCGTTAGGTTTATAATCACCATCCACCGTTAACACCACCTTGCAAAAAGTAAAAGAATTGCAAAGGAAAAAAAGGCACCCCAGAAATAAAAATAGTAGAAGAAATGGGGGCTAAAAGGATGGTTGAAGTTATTCCTCTCTCCTTTTGAAATAATTTTAACATAGTTATCTACTTTTTGACTGGATAAGATTATTCGTGTCTTTTTGCATGGTATTTGGCTGGTTAAGTGGATAACCTTATATCATCAACCTCCTAACCAGCATATGAACAGTGTCTACGTATTGGAACAAATTGTTAGGCAGGTGAGATGCTGGCACGATAAGGAAGAAATTACCGAAAGAGAAACTAGTGGTAAAATGGCACGAAGAAGATATATATATATATATATATATATATGGAACAGACGCCTGCGTACCTTATCGGAGCTGGCAAAGTTCGATCTCTTCACCTTGTTTAAGAACCGCTCCGAGGCCTCTTGCTGATGCGATACCTTCACATAAAAAGGAGCTGAATTCAGTTCCCATGCAACCAATTTGCCAGCAATACAAACAAACCCAAGAGTAGTGCAAGTTAACAACTAACGTATCAAAAGAAAGGGAAAAATACATATAGACGACACGAAACAAGGAGATCTCTCTCCCACTATCCTCGCCATCCTTTTCGCCTCCTTTAAAGGCTTGTCCGTTTCTATCATCTGTATTGAAGACAACTGAGCAATTTCATGCTTCTCATGTGAAAGAAGGGCAGCCTCCCCCTGACTTGCTCCCTTCTCTCGGCAGCCTCCGAGAGGAACAGCGGGTAACCCTTCCCACAACGTATTTTGCGTGGGACCCACGTCATGTATCGGCCACGTGTCTGCAGCTGGTTTGTGGGAGAGGGTATCTGCCGTCAGTATCCATGGGATAAGGTACTACCCTCTTCCCAGAATACCAGGACCGATGCTGTGTGATTGGAACGTGCTGAGATGTGATGGTTGTTTCCATCCTAATGGAGTCTGGTGCATGAGTGCTGGTATGGTGCGTATTCGATGTGATGGCTTCTATCTAACGCACTCCACCCTAGGTTTCTTCCTCATGGTTATTGATTTTTCCTTGCTCTGTCATGCTATTACCTTGTCGAATTTCTTCAGTATCTTCTTGAAGGCTGTCATGTTCAACGAGCTGCCAAGAAATAGGCAAAACCGTCATAAAAGAGTCAAACTCATGGAAGAAAAATTAAATATAAAATTATATGAATTTAACAAAGAATAGAGAGTATAAAAAGGATAACATGGTCAACCGCTGCGAAATGCAAAGCCAAGCACCACGTAAAGTATCGGCGGCGCATGCAAGAACATGAAGATGACCCATTTACCCCACGCACCCATGCATTGAGTAGTAGCTTTACGATATGGGCAAATCCGTGATTTGGTGCACGAACCTGTAGGTTTTGAGGAGTCCCATCCCTCGATAGTGCTCCACGAAGGCCCGCCGGATCATCTTCTCGGCCCACTGGATCTTCTTTCGATTGCTGTGATCTCCGCCGCCAGATCCGTCCCTCCGTAAACCGTTCACGAGGTCCTCCCAGATGATCGAGGTGACGGCCGATATCGTCCGCCCCGTGGTCGTCGCCGGGATGTCGATCCTCATCGCCGCCGCCCTCGGCTTCCCGCCGTTCTTTGCCTTGCTCCGCAGCGAGCCGATGAAGCTGATTCCGTTCCTCTCCAGGGCCGCGATCACCTCGCCCGCCAACGACGACTCCTCCGACGATGGCGGCGGCGGCGGCGGATCCATCTCCGCGGTGCTCTCTGCCAACACCATATATAAGCCTCCCATCTGATCAGTGGAACTACTAATTTTTAATCGACGGTGATTACGCGAGGAGAGATTACTACCCGACAAGGCGGAGAGGGAGCTGAGGCGTGGGGAGGCACCGCCGGCGGTGGAGGTTGGGGAGGTCGAAGAGGATGAGCTGCGGTGACGGCGCCGGCGGTGGTCATGAAGGATCTGCCTGAGGTCCTGAAGGATCTGGAGCTGCTTTCTTAGACTCTCGTCTTGCTCACATATCTCGTTCTGTTTGGTCTGGTAGAAATTCTCCACCTTATGGAGCTCTTCGTCCAATTTCTCGAAAAACTCCCTTATCTTTATTCATTGAACTGTGTTTATTTAAATAATTCTTGGAACAAGAAAGGAATAATATTATAGTAATATTAATGACTACCTCATCCTCTCTCGATTGAACGAGTTCGATCTCGTGCAAGTTCTCCTCGTCCGTCTACAAAAACAAATAACTAATTAAATAAAATAAATGCTAAGAAAATTAATAACGAGAGCTAACGATGTTTCGCGATTCATTTGACGGGAAAGGAGAGGGGGACGATAATTTTTCCCCTTTCCGATATCAAAAATAATTATCATGACGGTTTCGTAAACGCAAAAGTAAGGAAAACTTCTTCTTCTGTAGAAAATCAAAAAAAAAAAAAAAAAGGGAGGGGAACCGAACGCAGGTTGAGCGGGAAAGGAAACGAACAGCGCTCACGACTGCTAACGGTTCCGACGGACTTCACTCCCCCGAACAGGGACTGAGCCTTTCGTCGTTTTCGTTACCGAATCTTGAAAATCCCAAGAAATCACCAAAAATA
Source organism: Metroxylon sagu (assembly GCA_017589505.3). Lineage (NCBI taxonomy): Eukaryota > Viridiplantae > Streptophyta > Magnoliopsida > Arecales > Arecaceae > Metroxylon > Metroxylon sagu. The sequence goes on from JACVBY030000639.1 coordinate 887,696, forward strand.
ACGGAAAAGCGTAACGAAATCTCCGGAACTTCGTAAGAAATAAATGTATGCAAAAAAAAAATAAATCTTGCTTTAGTTCAGAAAATTCCGAAAAAAAATCGAAAGCCTATTGACGAAATAGGAGAGGAAATGATCAGAGCTGGGGAGGGATCGTCGGATCTGGTACCTGGAGGGGTTGATCTTGGCGGGCAGAGAAGCGGGCGGCGAGGGCGCGGAAGGGATCAAGAATAGAGATGCCGTAGAAGGGGCTGGCGGCGGCGCCGCCATCGGAAGGGGGCGGGGAGGAGCGGAGGAGGGCGAGCTTGATCTTCTTGACGTGCTTCTTGAGCTGCCGGTAGTCGACGAATTTATGCTTCCACTCCGGGATCAGCTGGGCCTCCAGCTCCTTCGAAAACTTCACCATTTCCTCTCTCTCTCTCTCTCGCTCGCTCGCTTGATTCCCTATATCTCGAAATACATGGCAGGCAGCACTCTATGGAGACTGGAGAGAGAGAGAGACAGAGAGAGGAATGGAGGAAAGATGAAGTTTTAAGTGGGGGACAAATAGGGAAGGGAGGTGGGAAGGTTATATAGACAGAGAGATATGACAAGAGGGAATGGAGAAAGGGAATAGCAACGAAGAAATCCTATTTTTTTATTACCAAAGAAGGAAAAGGAAATTGAATAGGAAAAATTATCCGCCTTTTTTATTTGTGTCTTTTTAATATATATACTAAATCAATTGTAATGAATCCAGTCAAACGAGGGGGAAATTCAGCCGTCTCTCTTTAGATTTAACGTTGAAATCCTTTTCGGGGACGTCTAGCAATTCATATGGGACCACCGAGGTGATCTTAAGTCACCTGTGCTTCTTATGCCGAGGTTATTTAACCTTGGATAATCTAAGAGCATCACAATTGGTATTGCCACCTCCCAAATATTAAAGATGCTTGAACATTCACTAGCAGTTTGTTTGGTATGACATGGAAATCAATGATCTCTAACTATGTAATATCAAAATCATCATTAATATATTTTAGTACTATCATGATACTTTATTTTTATTTCAAAATATTCATTATTACTAGATTAAATTTTAATATTACTATTTATAATATTATATTATAGTTTAATATTATAATATCATATTATATTTTAATTAAATTATAAATTAACATATTGTTATATTAAATTATTATAATATAATCATATAATATTAAATTATAATATAATATAATATTAATGTAATCTTATATTATTATATTGTATTATTATGTTAGGCATTTTTTTAATAGATAGGGGATAATTTGGTCATAAATATTAGTTCAAGATCATTGTCTTGGAATAATTTTGGATATCCGTCCCCATCTTTTTTTTATTTTGATCATAAATATTATTAGGTTCAACAAATATGATTCTTTTTTCTATTTTGCTAGCTTAGAGTCAAATTTTTATCAAATATAAAAATATCAAGTCTTTCTTTATTATCTCTTCTTATATAATTTTTAGTTCACTCCTACCTTTTAACTAATTTTTTTAAATATAACTTAAAAATATAAAATTTCATAAAATATAATTTAAATCAAATTATATTGATTATGACATATCTTGTGAGTTATGCCATCTAACTTTAATATTTAGTTAATTAAAGAAAAGATAACAAGTGTTATCGAACAAAGATTGTGGGAAAGGAAAACTTATATTTAGCTTGTGTATAGATTATAAACTCATAAAAATTATCAAAATAAAAAAGAATAAAAGATATTTTAATTCTTCTTTTCACTAGTGTCCAATTATACTTTCAAATTCCCTTCTTCACCCTTCCATCTTTCCTTCAAACCAAACCAGTAAGAAAATAAAATCATTAAATATATAATTATTAAACAAATAGAAGGGAAGAGCATATAATCAATGAGTAAAAGGAGAAAAAAAAGACCTTGATCTTTGTTACTTGACTACTAAAAATAAAAATGATATTTATCCAACATCCAACTTAAATTTCCACATCTCAAGTAAACATACTAAATTATACAATTTAACATTAAATATGTGCAATCATTTGAATTTTGCAACTTATAAAAAAGTAGCTTGCAAGAGCTACCAAGAGCTACTCATCATGAATCTAAAGAAGTGCAACTTAAGAAATCTTATAGCCTTTACTTTAATTCATTCAAAAATATCTTCTTTACGTTACATCGATTTTTTTCTCATGTCTTGCAGAAAAAATATGTACCATATTCTCTATATATATATATATATATATATAATCTATCTGGAGGGTAATAAAAATTATCCATTACTCAAAGTATTTATATACAACCTAAGTCAATTGTATTGATTTTGCATGTATAGGTATCATGAGTTGAGCTATTTCATAACTTTATTTGATCTAGATTCCACCTCTTACTTTATCTCCTTCCTTTCAAACTTCAAATCTTACCATAATTACTAAATCTAAAAGCATATGAATCGCAAAGAGCCAAATCAAATAAGAAGAACATATAACATATATTTCTTAGGAAATGGATTGGTGATGAAAGCAATTCTACATCATACCTTATGGTTGATTCTTTCGAGATTGAGGACTTATCATGAGCAAAACAAGACGGACAACATTTTTTAGGGAAAAAAGGAATGAAGAAATGAGAAACTAAGGGCAATATATGTAAAGGAATAGGGAAGGACTCAAGTTCATATCTTGTTTGTTAGAGTGCTCTAAAAAAAAAAAAAAAAATCCTCATGATGGTATTTAGATATTTATGATAAAATTATATAAAAAAAAGAATTAAATTAACAAATTGATAATCAACATTGTTGATTCAAATTTATGGAGATCGAAACCTTGTGAATCAAATGAAGGAAGACATAATTCAAAAAATTTAACTGCTATCCAATCTAATTTAGAGAGAATTCTTTAACACTTAAAAATAAATTAACAAAAATGATATAAATGAATTAACAAAAATTGTACAGTATAAGACAATGGATCAAAAGAAGAGATGAGAGAGGAGGAGAGTGATGTATCTTTATTGGAGTATTGCTACTTAAATTGAAGGCTACAAAGAGATATTAGGATAGTAGTTAGAATTATTGATGGAGACATCAAAGAGAGTTGATGAGGATTTATCAAATAACAAAAGGAAAAGATAAGTAGAGCAGAAAAGAGGAATTTAAAAGAGCAGAGTATATGTCAAGAAGATTATATAATTTAACCATTTAATAAAATATAAAGGACTGTAGAGATTGATTTGATAAATAAGAGCATACTGTAATAGATTCAATATATAAGAATTAAGAAAAATTAAATGAAGAGTTTTTAATTGCATGTTAAAAAATATAATTGTGAAAATATAACTCAAGTTTAAGATAATTAAAAGTTTTGTTTTTAAGATAATTAAAAATCTAGAAGTGAAGGGGCTGCAGGTATGATCAAACTAAATTTATTTACTTTTAATATTATAGATTTTGGATTATGATGAAAATTATCAGGTATTACATGACATAAAAGATGGTTATCTTTCAACAATTTGATGCTATGATATAACTATATCAAGCACATTTATTGAAGTGATCCATTTTAATTAGTCATTCTAACTAACAGATAGCCCTAATATGATTGACTTGCAAATAAGCATAGCTCATATTGTAATGAAATGTTGATAAATTTTATCCATGTATCTCCAATACACCAAAGGAAACTTTTCACATTGATATCTTTGACAATTTTGCATGTACATTTTTACCAAAAATAATGTATTTCAATTAAAAGAGAGAACAAGAAATAAATATGTAAAAGTAAAAAAAATGTATATGTCACATCACTAGACAATCTTAGTTTGAGTCATTTTATTTACCTTTTCTATTAAATTCTAGTTATGATAGAAGGAAATCAAGGGAGGTGCTCTTTAAAAAAAAAAAAGACATTAAAAGAAGTGTGAGTTTTGTAACTTCATGGGTATTTAATTAGTTGATAAAAATGTACCTTTGAGTATAAATAAAAATACACTAATGCCCATTAACACTTTTGATATGATGAATATGAAAAATATGTTGAAAGAGCAAAATATAGATAGTCAACCTATAAGATTCGGTCAACCTTAAAATATGCCTATGATGTCAACGAGCAAAATGCACAGTGCTTAGGATGTGGAAAAGAATCTATGGTATGTTATAACTATGAGTCAAATATTTTCCTTCTAAATAAGTAGACTTAATCATACCTGATATTGGGTTTATGCCATTGGATATCATATCTTATTTATCTTAGTGAGAATCTTGATTTTCATTTTGATTATATTTATAGGATATTTCTTTTGGATGGATTACATGTTCTGTCTCACTTATATAAGATGAAACTTTGAAAATGAATTATGATGACAACCTTCCATTTAGTATTAGTCATATATTATATATTTCATTTGATAAGTTCAAGAATTACTTTTCTAGGATATTGATAGGAGATTAACGTCACTTTTGAAAGACGAATGTTTTAAATTTAAGCACAATCACTTCAAAACTATCAAAGCGATGGATTATTGATTAATTATGAAGATGTTAATTTTATCATCCATCCAATAGGTAATCAGAGGTGATTAATAGAAGATATGTATTTGTAACTGCTTACATTCAGGTGATAATGTGAGAGAAACTAATCAATGTTATATGGAGATTCCAATCCCAACTCATAGGAGTAAGTTAGCAAACCCTCAATAATTTAAATAGTGTATGAAGTAGTTTAGCAATCACTCCTTACTACGAGCTAAAAAGGCAAACTAGCTAAAAGCCAATAAAAATGACTTGAGACTCACTATATTTGAAAGGACAAATAGCCTTATCTGATTTGTGAAAGCCTTGTATGGTTAAACTCTCGGCTTGAAACTGATGCCCAATATATTTTTTCTATTTTATTATCAAAAAAAATAATTCTTTTGAGTTCACCTCTTTCAAAGAAAAAAAAATCATGAGCTTCACTCCATGTAGAAGCCTTTGTTCCATATCTTATGACTGCTTCAAAAATCATGATAACTGATGTTTTCCTTTACTTGCATCATATGTGCTAAATACAAGCATATAAACTGTTGTATATAGCATTTATTTTTTTCTTCCTTCTTTATATGGCAGATATAACATCCATTTTTATTATGAATTTATTATACAGAGAGTTTATAAGTTGGTTGATAAAAATAGGTTATTTTTACTAAAAAATTAAATAGGTTTTGAAAGAGATGAATGTGAGATCCACCTTCTACTCAAACAAATTTTTTTACAGCTAATTGATGTCTAGCTCTTCAGTGGATTAGAATTTAATGTTTGATCCCTATTGATTAGCTACTTAACACTCAGTTAATAATACCAATTCTTTTTAATTTTTGATCCTTCTCACTAGACAATAACTATGTGCACACTTATGTTTATTATATATGCAGTAAGAAAATAATTTTGCAATGTGAAGATAGCCTGTATGTTGTGAAAAATATCATGTAATAAGAAGATAATTATATGTAATAAGAAAATAAATGTGTACATGCACACAGTTATTATTCCACTGAATATAGTGAGAAGGACTAGAAATCAAAAAAACTGGTATGATGAATCGAGCATTGTGTGATTGATCACTAGGAGGTAAACATTAAGATTCGGTCCACTGAAGGGTTGGACGTCAATTTGGCTAGCTACTTATTGGCCATAAGAGCAAAATCCTATTTACCAATAAGGAGTCGACACGATGGATAAAATTGCTGGGATTTATTCTAATGAAATTACCATCCCATCTCAGTCCACCCAGGCCCATCCAACCAGCCAATATGGATGCAAAAATAAATTTTTACAACATTCATTAGCAGCGGTTATGCCAGTCCAAGTGCCCAAACTTGAGCAATTTATGCTTTTTAAGAATAGGCTTTTAGTATTTACACAAGAAAAGAAAGGAATAGGCTGTTGATAACGTAATCATATATTATGTAACCCAAAAAAAAAAAAATGTCATTCTATATTACCGTAACTATGTCCTGCCTAATATCAGTGCTAACTATATTAGAGTAGGTTTTGGGTTTTGAGTTTGAATTGCTTCTACTTGATGGCATAAACATGCAACAACTAAGTTGATACATTCTTGAAACTTGGACTCAATCGGCCAGGTTGATAGCATAAACATGCAATAACTAAGTTGACATATTCTTGAAACTTGGACTAAATCGGCCAGGTTGCTATAGTGGCTCAGGGATATACCAACCATTGAACCACCTCTAATAGAACCAGTCCCTCAGAGCTATATCCTCCATTGACCCTACTGCCAGGCTCACTAAAACAAAAAGTCATCGTCCGAATGAGGATTTATCCACAAAAGATGATAGTTTGAAATAATAAAAGATTAAATTCATATCATGAATCACATGCTCTATGGATCAGCAGCTACTCTTTCCAGAAATCTTTGTTCTGCTTAAAAAAAAGAAGAGGAGTACGAAACACATGTCAAAGTAGATTCATAAGTACTCGCAGCGCTGAACATGAGCACTAAGGTCCCCTAATACTACTTGCGTGTAAAAACATTCATCACCAAACAAAAGTATGGCCAAATAATATTTAGTCTCTACCATTAATGTTTTAAAATTTCTCCTGCTCACTAGGAGAGCCTGCAAGATTCTTCGTGTATTTATTTATTAAGATTCTAGCTTTGAATTTGAGACCTAATGGCTGATTCAGCCTCACCTCTCCCACTACTCCATAAGATGGGTTATCTGCTTTCCAGATTGCCATCCTTAACTGGATCACAGTGACGTCCTCAAATTAAGCCCGCGTGCATGCTTCCTTTGCCACGACATCAAACACGACAATCACCATTGGTTTTAAGGAGATGCTCTGCGTGTCAGTGGGAGCTCTGACTGTTCTTCAGTAGCTAGAAGCAGTGTGGAACACCAAAACCGATGATAAAACTAATAAATATTAATTAGTGGGATCTGCTGTTGCTGATGACTTGTGGAGCCGAGCAGTGTGGGGTTGGCTCCGCACCTGTTTCTGTGCTTTCCCCACTAGACAATGCCTTTAAGAAATCATTGCTCCCATGGTGTTGTGCTGGGGACCCTTCCATCTTGTTCCAGTACAGCTTAGGTAAGGGACGTGGCGAAGAAGAAACTTACTAGTTTTAAGGACAGCATGGGGTTTATAGGTTATGCAAGATGTGAGAAAGATCAAATATAATGAAATGTGGATGATTCCACAAAAGATACTGGCTAACAACAACTCCTTTTGAGCTCAATGATGCAAGGAAAAATTCTTTTGCTGGTCTTGTTGCTCTCGAATGAATGTCCACTTTCGCCTAAAGAGGTTAGGAGTTTTTTTTTGTTGTGCAACGTGGAAATGGGCATCTTTTTTGGTATGCCATCTCTTATTGGTTACAGCTTTTAGAAAAGGGTCAAAGCAAGCTCCACTATAATTTCCTTGTAGCCTTTTCCTTCAAGGTGCCATGTAAATTCCCCCTTCCTTTTAACCTCTCTCTGTCAGCTTCACCATTATAATACGAGATTAGTGGAGTGTCATCCGTTGTTGCCTGATTATTTAATGATGCTCGCTAGTTAGGCTGTTGGCTCGGTTGATTTCTATTGCTTGTTTGATCCAAACAAGTTCTCATATTGCAGTACAGGTGTGATCATTAGGCTTTTCGCATGCTTTGGATGGGAAGTGGGTTTGTTTATGTTGCACTACGTCCTTGTTTCAAAGTTTTATTCTCTTCTCCAAAGCTCGATTAATTAATACATGTGAGGATTCCCCTTTAGTTCCAAAAGATAGTATTTTTGGTATGGCTGTTTCATCATGCTCAACTAAATAAAGTTCTTAAAAACAATCTTTCCATGGTCTTAAGAGCCATCCTTCTGTAATTTTTTTATGCAGATGATTCTGTTGCCAATGCTTCCATTAAATATATATATATATATATAAAGATTCTGTTGCCAAAACTAGGCTCTTATACAACTCTAGCACAGCACGTTTCTTGAAAATGAATTGATAAGAGAAACATCCACTAATGCAAATCCTATTTGACAACATAAAATTTGGTGGCTTTAATCGATTATCCAAATTCTCTATCATGCTGATGATGCCTTTTGATGTGATTGTCCTATCAAGTCTTTAGATCATCTTTCTTTAATGTTGATCCAAATCACTTAAAAGTTGATGGCACCTTTACTTGCATTCAATTCATATACGTCCCGTAATCTCTTGATACAATTTGGATAGCTTCGGATTTTGAGACACCATTTTCGGAATGATGACTTTGCGCGATCAACAGACAATAATTAAGGTGTATTCGCATGAAAATATTAAATGACCCCATAGCATTCATCTAAGATTTTAGTTATAAGAGCACATTCATGCCCACCCACTATGTGGCCAAATCAAGTTAACAGTTGGCTCCATGCCAGAAGATTTATGCATGTGGAAATGACCGCCACATCTTAATCCACCTGCTTAACAATTCTAAAAAATATTTAGTGGTTTGTCAGCTTTAATCAATACTACTCCGATGGCATGCCTTGATAAACAGGATGCATTTGATCTGGTTTCATGAAGAGATATTTGTTGTCCGTGGGAAATCTGGCCATCATGCTTAAGCTAGCTATTTGATAACGTTATATTTAATTCCTCATCAAGAGCATGATTGATGATGACATGACTAACGCATTTGGTGCCCAAGACCTTCTCCTTTATTTCCCTTTTCCATTCTATCATTTCAAGTGCATATGAAGTGCTCCTGGAGGATAAGTTCAGCTTTTTCTTTTGAAACCAGAAATCTTAAAGTGGGCATGACAAGAAGTTGATGTCATTCATGGATTCTCAAGACCAGGCAATAGGACCCCATTTGTCAAAGGGGTGAAATTCTAATGAATCAAGTGTCTGTCTCTGAATGCTTTGTCCATTCCATCACAGCTAAAGAAAGAAGCTGCGGGAAAGTCCAAAGTAGATGAAAGACAGAAATGGCTGTACGACTTAATGCAAAATAAATAACAATAGTAAAAACTCAATTGAATTTACTCAATAGAATCCCATTAGGATGTATAATGGAAAGCCACAAATCACCACTATTCACTGCTCAGGTTTTTAAATTTGTCTCTGTGCAATTATATTCATGATCGGAGAACCACATTTTTCCGGTTAACAGCAAGCACAAAAGTTCCCTCTAGTGTATGAAGCATTCGGCTATATTTGCATGCCCCTCAGAGTATAGTGGGTAGGTGAGTGGGTTGGACAGCAGAAAATAATAAGCCCATTGCTTGGATGTGTGCCCTCCTCCCTTGTTTCCTTTCAAATCATCCACGAAAAATTTCTACTGTTTGGATTAACTGATGATACGGGAAAGGTGATGTCATGTTCAACGAGATGCTGACCCTTTAATATTCCATGCTACCACCGGCTTCCAACCATTCTACGAAGGGTGCAAATTTAGCACCCTGGGAAAAGTTGAGGCCTGGTCAAATTGCCTCGACAACACGAGGAGAATGTCTGCAATGCTGTATGACTCCGGCGTCCCAGAGACGTGTTCGCATGAAACTGATGGGAGAGAGAGCTTGGTAAAGTTCAGAAGGAAAAGGCCGTGAGCCCTTGTTTTTTTCCTCTCAACACCTTCTTGACACGTTGGGAAGGCTCCGATGTTCCGGATGCCTTCGCTTGGTTTTTGTAGGACTGTGAATATTTTAACTCAAAATTTATGAGAGCACATATAAGTGAGTTTGTAGCTTCCACACGTTAAATAGTTTTTAAATATTTATATAAAACCAAAAAATCTACATAAAATCTTTCAATTAGTTTTTTTAAGTAAGATACTAAGTTGTGATAAATGGCATAAGAATAGACTAGTTTATGTTTCATATGGACTAAGGAATATTTCAAACAAGCTCCTAACAACTAATCAATCAGTAATTATGATTAAATTTGAATTTAGATCTTTAATGTAATAAGGACAAGGTCTTAAATGAAGAAGTTCTATGCCGATAAGTGTTTAGTCTCATATTTATTAGAAAGATTTTGAATACTTATGTAAAATAAAAAAGTTCAAATAATACATTTTTGACTAACCTTTTTACGTGACATTATAAATTATTACAAATAGAATAAAAGCATATCCAACTCACGACCCAGGTAGGATAGAGAATACTATAAAAAGGCTCTTCTAGTTGATCGTGATGTTTATAATTATAATTAAATTAATTAGACTTAAATTTAAAACTTTAGTCGGATGAGGACATTAAAACTTAAAAGTATGCTAAATCATCAAATGTAAGGATATGAAAGGCTGAAAGGTCAAGCTAATATCCATAGATGAGCCAATGCTAGCTACTATCAGGCATTATTTAACCGAAGATGCAGATGGTGAGCCTTAGGATGAAAATTATCATGAGAGAGTTGAATACATTTGATCCAAGGATAAAGATATTTAATTAATTAAAGCCACCTAATTGGTTCATCATATCAAAAATCGTCATAATTTAAAAAATAAATTTTCACCTTTTATTTTTGAAGGAAAGAGAGACGGAAACCCACCCACATTATTAAGATAATGAAACAGAGACTACGTTGCCAGAGTGGTAGCAACCCTAGCTACCAAAAGCTGGCCTCAGGACGGATGAACACCGCACCGAAGTTGGTTGCATTAGGCAAGAGTTTAAAAGCACCTTGGTATTTTTCTCTGCCACTTTCTGGGTTGCACCATTCCGAGGACCACTTCCAAAGGAGGACATCAGCATTCCGTATCTGAGAGACTGGCTTACAGCTTTGTTAAAAAAGACTCGAGTCTGGAGTTGAGCTCAACCCAAATACTCCAAGAAATAGCCAAGACCGCTTGAGTACAATTTAGTCATATTCCTTGTTAAGAATTATGGAGGCTGACATCACTTGAGCCTGACAGTCTTTCTTTTTATTGTTTCAGACGCATCCAAATTGTGGGGGGCTTTGGTCCTCCCCTTCCATGAAAAAAGAAAAAGAAAAAACTGTTTCAGAAATACCCATTTTGACTTTATCAAACTTTTCCACTCTTTTTTTTTTTTTTTTTTTTTTGACGTAAGAATAGACACAATGTCTCCATCTCGATCCTTTAATGGTTCAACTGTTACGTTGTGTTAGAGGTGACGTTTGGTGCCCATAATTCTCCACCAACCAATCTGTGCGATCTTCCCTCATAGACGTAGAGCTTATTGACTATAGAAAGAACCTATCATGGTAGAAGAACAGAAATTCAAATCGCTATAATTAGATAAGTTTTAGTTGATTTATTATTCCAACATTTTTGAAGAAGCTTCATTAGTTGCTGCTTCTTCTGAATCTCCTTTCTATTCTCTTTCCGCAAGGCTTCAGGTTTGGCAACCAATGATGACACCAACGACTGATGGCTTTTTGACAATCCTAATTGTTCCATTGAGAAATCAAATGGCTTAACAAATTGGAAGATTGATACCAGAAAGCCTATATCTCAGAAAAAGGAAACTTAAAACACACAACCATTTAATTCTACCAATGGCCAGAAGTTTCTTTTTGATAGGTCCAACTTGCAAATCATGAACCTGAATCTGAAGCAAGCAAATGAATGACACAGTTAACTTTGTCAGAAAAACACCAATTCTAATGCCTTAATGCAGGCTTCTCCTCCAACAGTCACATTATAAAGGATAGCGATGAACTACAGCCTACAAGCAACCTTCAGAGTGTCGAAGGCTCATTTGGTTTTCGTAGTCGAGTCGTCAGCCTAAATTATAGAAGGGTGGCCAATGCTAGAAGTTGCCAGTCCCTGAGGATCATCCCTCCAATGCGGGAGTGCCGGTTGTTTTCCAATGCAAACCGAAATCTGAGGAATTTCTTATCTTCTCAATTTGGCCTGAACTCATAGGTTGCACCACTCCTACTTGCCTCTTGAAAGGGCTCCCACCATGGAAGGACACAGTCACCAGATGCCACTCCCTTGAGTGGGGAACATGGTGAAATGCTGTGAGTTCATGGCCACCACCACTCTGTAGTGGATCCATATAATACCATGGATAGAGACACAGCACTCAAGCGAATTCATGGCAGCTTGGATATGATGGAGCTATTTTCTGGTGGGTTGCATCAAGACAGGACTCACATACCCACCACCTCACCTTTCTACACAATCGACGCCGGAAGGGTTTGTCATTGTGGACCCATCCAATTATCAGCACTAATAGAAAAGGATACGGCCTTGCGGCCAACAGCTGTTTCGTTTCATGGCTCATCAACAACCATCCACTGGGACGAAAATGGCCTCTTTCTCCACGCATACTGACCAACCGTCTCGGAGAATCCCATGAAAAATAAGTTCGTTCTAGTGAAAGGAACTTAAAGCATCAACCATCCAATTAACCGTAGGTCTAACCTTGAGCTGAGATTCTGAGTTAATATTTGGCACCATGCATGGGCTAAATTTTAGGAAGAAAAACTTATATATTTTGACATATGCGGCATTAATATAACAAGCTTAATACAAAACTACCTAAAGTTTGCCTGCATTTACACCCACAACGCGTTCACTCCAACATATTATGATTGCACTGCATCAATCCATCATGATTGCACTGCACCAATCCATCGAAACCCAATCAGAATCCAATGCGAGTCCATCCACTGTCAGCTTCAGGTGGATGGCAGCTCAAAAGCTACATGACTCAGGCTCATACATGACATGGGCCAACGCCTAACACGGAAAAAGAGCAGCTTGCCATCATTCATGCATCTGGCACCACTTCCACGGGAGCCAGAGAGTAATGAACTCAAACGTTCTGGTTTGTCATTATTTGATGGAGGAGAGAAAGCAAAGGTACAAGTGAAAATAGATTCCCAAGTCTCAAAAACATTTATTAATTTTACCACGTTCCATCTTCTGTCCCTCATGTACAATAACGCTAGCTGTGGAACTAGAAGAAGAGCTCTGTACATCAACAAAAAGGAAAAGGAACGGAAGAAGACCATACAGTAGTATACATATCCACATTTGTTCTGCTGATTTGCTTGAGCTACCAAAACCGATCCTTGTTGACACTTAGGTAACCAGCCATAACCTTCCCTCCAGTGTTCCGCATGCCATCTATGAGGTAGCACCATGTTGATCCCAAAGCACCGACGAAGAAATCTGCTTCAGTTGCCATTATAAAGTTTACAAGGGGATAGTTTGTGCTGGTCTCTCTGCCAAGACTTGCCTCATATGTGGCCATTGTGATATTCCCAATTTGCCGTGTTACATTTGTGTAGTAAAAGTTCCAACGAGGATATAATCCCGTTTTATCAATGACTTCCTGCACACAACTAATTACTTCAATTCAATTCAACAGTCATGTGTATAAGCACAAAGATTTACAGAGGTCAAGTGAGAATAACATTCCTGCATTTCTGTGGAGAGCCATATGCTATTAAGGTTTGGGAAGTGCTCTTGGAGATGGACTGCCAGTTGCATGTAGTTTTCAAATCCAACAACCTTCATTTCGCAGGCTTTGTCTCCCATTCTTACATGCATGCTCAGAAGTGGTCTAGGAGTCCAGGGTTTATGGTTAGACCATACAAATCGCTCAATGTCAGCTTGAGATCTGTTATTGACCACCTGAAAAACAAAACTTTCATGCTCATTTATCTTATACCCAAAAAACTAAGCCTTCATGAGTCTGCTATTTATGTTCTTTAGATAATAGAGGTTGTAGTATATACGTATCATGTGATACCCTGTCCAAGGATCAGAGCACCTGGGCTCGTCTCCTTCATCTCCTCCATTTCAAAGCCACTGACCACCTCCTTCCCGCCCATTTCCGCCAAGCCACTGGCCACCGCTATCTCCTCTGCCACATGGCTAAAGACCTAACGGCCCCGACAAGCTGGTGTTTGGCCGCAACAAACTGCAAGTAACCAAGAAATCCCACCTCCATCACCTATAAATAGGCCCCCAACTTTTTCTCTTCCAGCTCATCCCCTCTCCTCTCCCTCCTCTTCTTTCGTCCTCCCTCTCCCCTCTTCTTTCTTCTTCAAGCTCCACAACTAGGGCCGAACCACCGTAGTGCCTGATCCACCCCCGCCGCTAGGGCAGAGCTCGGTTGAAGCCCTATTGTTAGAGCTTGACCATTGCAATGCTGCCTTGTTTGCGACACCATGAAGAGCCACCGTAAGACGCCACCACTGCCATTCTTCCTCAACCCCGATCGTTGTGAATGTAACATCTCTTATTTCTATCCTCTAAGATTTAATTCGACCGACAGGTTCCTAATTGGACCCATGGCCAACCATTGAGCTCCACCCTCGTTAATTGGACCCATAGCCATCCCTAGCCGCTTGCTTTCAACTAGCATTGCTAGTAGTTATCGTCACCTTCGATCAAAGCCCAACCTTAGGCCTTGGATCATTCAGGAAGAACAGAAGTTCTTGTTCCCCATCAATTAATCATTTAAGAACAGAAGTCCTTGTTCCCCATCAATTAATCATTTGAAGAAGAAGACAATCGTCTTCTTGGTCCAACCAAAACCAATTTATCCAAGCTCAAGGAGACTAGCTTCGGTTGATTCAAACCTAAGTCTAAGCCAATTTAAATTAAGGCCAATACTAATCAAGTTAGCTCGAGCCAATCTAACCCCAAACTCAAACCCAATTCCATTAAGCCAAATGAATTAAACCCAAGCCAACCCACTGCAATCACACCTGAAACCAAATTGGTTTGACCCGAGCTAGTTTAGACCCAATTGATCAAATCTGACTCAAATTGAGTCCAATTACTATTGAGCTAACTATTGAGCTCGCCCAATCTAATCAAACTCAAACCTAATTAACCTAATCCGAACCTAGATTAAGCCAGTTTGAGCCAAATCAAACCCAATTGAGAACCAAATCAAGTTAATGACCCTAATTGAACCCTAATTGTTCTAATTGAATCCAAATTATAGGGATAATTGTCCCAATTAGACTCACTAGTTTTATTAAGTCCTCATTGGAAGAGTATTAGCCTAATTAAGCTCTAATTGGAGGAACCCTAGCCTAATTAAGTCCTAATTAGAGGATTCTTAACCTAATTAGACCCTAATTGAGATGATCTAAGCCTTGACCTAACCTTAATTGATTAGAACTTTGATCCAATTGATTTGAATTGGACCCTATTTTAATGCTAATTGACATAATTAAGCTAAGATGAGTCCAGATCTGACCCTAATTATTTAGACCCCAATTGACATAATTAAGCTAAGATGAGTCCAGATCGGACCCTAATTATTTAGACCCCAATCCAATTAGATCTAAATTGAGTTCTGAAATGATTCTATCTGTGTAATCTAACTAGATTGAGGATTAATTAAATGATAAATGATGAATTTAGGATTAATCATTATAAGCGACCACCCATTTGTAAGCAAGAGCTTTGGGGTACAAATGGGTGCCTTAATATTGTGCTAGAGGATCATGGTGGTTTGTATGCTTTGATTGTAGATTTGCAAGTGAAGGTAAGAATCTTACTTATGCCTTTATGAATGTGTAGGAAACGTACTTAAACTTTTGTGGATGTATAAGATCCTTACCTATATTTTTATATAATGTGAATGTTTTTCTTGCATATATTTTTAACAGCATGCATCATGATTTCATGCCTATTATTTTATTGGCATGTTTTAACCATGCATGGATATGACTTGTGTTTCAGCTATGATAGTATGATTTCGGATTATGTATAGATATGGCATATCTTATATCATGATAGCATGATTTGATGATATTGATGATGTGGAGTTGAAAATTGTTTAGCTCATCAAAATATTAAAAGATGTCAAAATATTAAAAGATGTGATGAGGTGGATTGGGAAAAAGGGATGTAAACTACTCACAGGTATGTAGTGAGGTGGCATCAAAGGTAGGTAGGGCCTTGAGCCAGATGAGGCCCGGTGTAAAACCAGTCTCAGCTTAAAGTGATGGCTAGAGTAGTTTTTGACACTTAGCACGGACTGGCTGATAATGCATGACACTAGTTCTAGCCCACCTTAGCATGACCCGATATAGTTTAGACATGTGGCACCAAGAGTAGAGCCTATGGCCGATTGGGGCCTGGTGTAGAACCAGTTTTGGTCACAGGTGATAATCGAAATAGGTTTATAACATGTTGCACTAATGCAAGAACCAACATAGGCATGAGGTTATAGTCATGTTAGGTTTATACACACAGAATACTAATATAGCTAGATCGCGAGGATGTATCTTCAACATACCTTGACATTACTAGTACAGCTAAATAGCCAGCATGTATGTATGTATGTATCATCAGAAAGCACTGATAGTATTAATATGACTACATCATCAATATGTATCTTCTGAGTGCATTAGTATTACCGGTACAGCTCGATTGTCAATATTACTGTTATAATGATTTAGGATGTGGCATCATGATGATGTACTCCACTGCCATGAATAACAAAGATAAAGATGTTAACAATCTTCCTTGTATTTGATACATTGTTTTACAGCATGGTGTTTTATAGCATAATTTATTTTGTTATATATATTATTTTACCATTATGTAGATACTTTTTTGCATATTCATATATGTATGTGCAAGGATTCTTGCTGAGGAGTGCGCTCATATCATATTTGCCCTATCTTTTACAAAGACTAATGATTTGGTGGCAAAGCAGGATTTGGGATTGATTGAAAGAGAGATTCTATAGATAGATATGATTGTATGCTGGTATTTGTACAAACATATTTCATTTTGAGGATAATGCAAGACATGTTCATTTGATATTATGATTTGAGTTGTGTATAATGATAATGAATAGGCCTTGCATGCCCTAGGGTCCCACTCTAAGGGTTAAGGGTATGTGGCTGCATCACGACCTCGAACTAGATAGCAGGCCCAGGATGTTACATACTATGTGCATCGAAAGATCACTTGACTAAACAAGAATAATGATGTTATAACACTTTAAAGTGTGAGTGAAGTTGCATGCGACTCTCCGCTTCAATCCGTATAATAGTCTCACTAAGCAACTAAAGCAATTAAATGACCAACCAAAGATAAAACAGTCTCTTCAAACGTTTCTCAGAAATTGGGGGAATTCATATACATAGGGTCAATTGACCCTATCAAGGGTAAACTCAAATCATTCAACCAAAGGGCTTCCATGGTAAAAATAGGTGTCAGATTGCAAAAAACCTTGATTGAGCACTTAGCACATGGATTCACATTTCTCCTAATGAAAAATTAAGGAGTAAATCAACACAAACAAAAGCTTAAACCTATCATGCATCATTAGAGAAACTGGAAACAATTGGATAAGAAATACATTAAACCGGACTTGCGTTTTATGCGTTACATTCATTTTTTGACGAATTAATCTCTCAGATCATACAGGTAAGCGATACCACTATAGAAATGCCATTTTGTTGGCATTCAAGCATATACTTACAATCCCTAGAGAGAAGAAAGTAAATGAAAATACACTAGATGATTATCGTAAAGGTTTGGTCAATAAAATCAAACTTCTTTCAGAGGTAAAAATGCAAGCTCAGCATCATCTTAAGCAAGTGAAAAATGTAATTTCTCTTGTGCTTTCAATAGGTGAATAAGATGTGATAATTAATATGCTCCAACCTTCAGAAGCTCACCCTTATGGTAGGGCTATTTAGCCATTATAAGATAAAAAATAAACCATCTCAGATTGAATATTTTAACCCTTAAAGTTCAACCATTTATCCCACACCTTGGACTTGCTCATATTTAAGTGCCTGTGCCAAAGGTCTAATATAAACATTTTCCTCCCTTCCTCCAATAAAATGTGAATGTTTAAGCCATCGATAAATAAGTTCCATTTTTAAAGATTATCCTCCTACTAGCCCCTTTCTTTTTCTTGTACAAGCATAGATCTTCATTTTCTTTGGTCTGACATAAATGACAACTTTCACAAATTTTCACATAACCTACGTGCACAACAGGGATTTACTTAATCATACTGGATAATCAATGCTATATGAACAAAGGAAAAGGTAATGGCAATATTGCACATGAAAGCTTTGAGCTAAGACACATGATTAAAATAAAAAATTGATGTATTAAGATCATGTAGAAAGGGAAACCTACAAAAGTAGGGGATTATAACCATTGCAAACCTTTGGCCAAGTTACAGGGAGATTTCCAACAACCATTTTAGCTGCTTGCAAACCAAATGCTTTATGCCGAGCCATATTTAGGAGACTGCAAGTATATTCACTTTGAAACCTCATTAAGTATCGTATAGCCTGCAAAAGGAATAAGTTGAAAATATAATAAAATACAGATAAAGTTTTAACAGAATATTCAGAAATTTTTGGAATTGGATTGTTTGAGGCACCAGAGATCAGAGCCAGAAATAAGAGGAAAAATTAAGTAAACTACATGCAGCATCTAAGTTCCTATTTCAGATGACACCATTTCCACTTTAGAAGAAAGAACAGAATTGACAAGGAGAAAGGGGAAAAGAATAATGGGAAATAAACCAAATGACTGAATATAAAACAGCATGACATCCTTATTCATCAAGTGCAGATAGATAATGCCATTTTTTAATACACATAAATTGAAATTCAGAGATCAAATAACAACAATAATAACAATCAAGCTGCTACATCTAAATTACTATCTCAGAGACTTAATTGACTGGTGGCAACATTATGCATATCTTCTAATTTTCCATTTATAAAACAGATGCATATTGTGCCAACTAATTTAGGTGGTAAAGTCATTTTGTTCGGCTATTAGTCACTTTGGTTCAAGACCCACCTTCACCACAGTTCATGGTATCAGTGAACTTCAATGAGCCTTGACCATCCCCACATATATATTAGGACACTATCCATGACATACGAAGAAGATGTATATGGGGTCCCCTCTAGAGGCAAAGAGAGTTCAAGAATCATGTTTTAGATTTTTCTTTTAAAAAAATAAAACAAAAGCAAGCATAAGCAGGGTTTATGAGGCATCTTACATAACCTGACAGGGACACACAAAAGAAAGAAAAATTAAAGGGAAACCATGGAATATTTTACAAGGTCTCGGCCTTACGTCCGTCATCAACAAGTCTAATTTAATCTCAATTTCATAAGACCTTCTATTTTATTGATGACATTCCACAGTAATATCCATGAATTTTCTCTTAAGTCATAATGATTTTTTATGCCTGTAAACATCCAATCCTTTTGATCTCGCAGAGGTTTAGCATAACATGTTATGGCGCTACCCAGATTTTCCCTGATGGAACTGTCTACCATAACCCAATCCAGCATTAGATTAAACTGCCTCATGCCTCACATCAAGTTCTCAGAAATTAAAACCATAATTTAAGAGCAAAATTTTGATGCCTGACTTGAATTATGTTTCCCAAATCAGTTGATTATGTTAATTGTGAAGCAAATGCATGCTGTATGGTTGGATAATTTTTATGCCTAATACAGGAAACAAGAAAAATTAATTTGAGACTTTAGATAGTCTGGAAGAGGTGTATGCTATGAATCATACAAGACCTAGTACAGCTAATGCAACAAATTCACTGCAAATCTGGGAAAACATTGGGAACCTATTGACAGAGTATTCACAAAATTGAAGATTGTCATATCAAAAATCCACATTGAGGATGCCCACGTTGCTGGAAAACTTTATTGATTCCAATTGCGCTAAGATCTCAAGGAACAAACATCACCTGGAGGATTTGATAATGTGAAAAGTCGATGATGTAAACTGGGTAACTGAATTGCTAAGCCCTATCTACCCTGTTGATCATTTCCCTACAAGCTTAAATTAATTACTCAACATGATACCATAGCTCAGATTTGTTGGAGGTCGCGTGTTTGAATCCACTCTATGCTCACTATTTATTTAATTATCCAGGATATAGTCATGACTCATTCAGCTCATTGTTGTCCCTCCATGCGCATGGTCTAAGCCATTCGTTGCTTAAACTTTTGGGGTAAATTGGTTAATCAACATCTATGATAGAAAACAACAATATTGAAAGTTATCATCCCAGATCTTAAAAGAGCATAACAACAAACTTTATTAATAACACACTTCATCATAAAAAAAGATCAGATCTAGATCTGCAGTACCTGTGCTCGCCACCACCTCCTATCCATTTTATGATGACGCAAAACTAAATTTCCACCTATCTCAGTTGTGGGTTGCAAAAAACTCCATGGATCACCCCATGCTCTGTATGTGAAAATTAATTATAGGAGCAATCTTTTTCTTTTCTTTTTTTTGATAAGGAAAAATCAAGTCAATATGATGCAATCTTTCACTACAAAGCAATAGAAATCAAACTGAGGAATATTATACCTTGGTATACGTCCAGCCCATATTTCCTTCGATGTGTAGTTTTCCTTCACTGTTATAATTCCATTTTTCCAAGCTTCCTGACTCCTCATGAGGTCGAAGGCACGCTTCTGACACTCGAGGGATGTCTCTGGGAAAAAGTAGCAAGACCAATGGGACCGTGATGAACCTGTCAAGCAGCACTTTGTATTTCATATCTAATTATTTGTAGAGAACAGTATTTAAATTAAGTGAAAAATGAAAGTCAGATTCTGATATTTAAAAGAAAACCAGATTTCAGAATTAAGAAAATGAAACATAAGATATCTATTTTTTCGTAAATAGGAATGCCACCTTGACAGCCACTGTGATCGGCTCGATTGTAGTAATTTGTAACAAGAATTCGCCTCTCATTGACAGCAATCGCAAGCAGCCCTGTCATTCCAGCTAGTTGGGCCCCCATACCGAATCCCGGTAGCCTCTCCCAATCAGCAACTAGAAACCGCAGGTTAGGATCATTGCAGTTTTGTGGGTGCTGGTGAACCCATAAGTCTCTCTGTACTTGCCTAGTAAGTGGAAAGTTGTCTTCATCAGATCCTACAATCTGAAATATTGAACACAATGAAAAATCTATTAAGAAGGGGAGAAACTATCAGTACAACTCTACCTAAAGAAAGCGAATATCTTAAAAGGAGGCAAATGAAAGTAGACAAGGTATGAAATAAGCTGCCAAGCAAATGATATGTTCATTTCCCACCAATTAATTAGAAACTTAATAACGGACTGTACCCTTCTCTTAGTCATGCATGCAGTGAAAATTGGAGAGTAGTTTGACCAGAACTAATAAGGGCTAGATGCGATGTTTGTACAGTATGTGTCAAATTTTGTGGCACATAATATACTGGTTTTCCTTTTGTAGAGAATTCCGACTACATGATATCTCGTTGCAATTTCAGTTTAGTTTCTTTCACAAGAAACCAGTTCATAAACTTAGTCCGGATATTTTAAGTTCATGTTTCATTAGCACAATCTGCCAATGATACAGCAATCATCCAACAATCTCAAAACAATAATGGCCTGCTTGGCCACCTGATTAAGTTATCCATGAGATTAGCCTAGTACTGCAGGCAATGAGAGAGATGAAACAGTGTGGAGAATAAGGATTTCTATTATAAGGTCAAATAAGGAATGGAGAATCCTAAAAAAAATAGAGACAGTATAAACCACCTTTTAAAATGGATACATAATCTCTATTTTTTGGGGATATTATACTAAGTGGCTTCTTTGGATGCATGAGTTTCTTCTTGCCTCCCTATGTTGCCTCCTGTCAAATTGGCTTGAAGGAATTTTATCCACAGAAGATCTTGTGGGGGTGTCCAAACAGCCCCTGATGGATAATGAAATATCTCCATTACAAGTAATTTTTAACTAAACAGGTTGCAACAAGACATAACTATGAGAGATAAAAGTAAGTGAATGGATATAAATGTAGATGCTTCTCATGCTTGCACAAAGAGATGCATGCATTCTTCTATATATGAATTCCAAAGTAAAGAATAACAAAGATAGGGACAATGTATCTTACACTGAATATCTAAGAAAAGCCCATGCGTGAGAAAGATTCTGTTTTCATACTACATTCATATAGGTCAATGCAAAAAAAGTTTGGTAAATAGGTGCACAAATAGACAACATATTTTAGAACAATTCCTATGAACTTTAAGGCAGATGATGCTAACAAAAAGACATACCCAAGGAGGATAAGCACCTTCAAACTTCACCCTGCCTGCAAATTGCATCTGGTCTGGACCTTTTGACAATGATGGCTGAAGTAAATCTAACCCTAACAATCCTTTCCATAATGTCCAAGGAGGAAAGCTTCCACTTTCACCACGGTTGTCAAAACGCTTATTTGCTTCCACACTTGATCTGCAGTTTTCTAAATGAGGAGCTTGAGGCACATTTGATCTCTTTAGTCCCCCAGCAAAGATATTACCCTCTCCATCATTTGATCCATCCAGTATAGCACTCCAAGCTGAGTACAGAGTCAGGACCCTCTCTTCATTGCTCATTGTTCCACTTCCTCGAGGATTCTCTAGAGTTCCCTTTTCTTTTGGTAAAGATATGTACTTTTTTTTAGAAAAAATTGGTAGAGAACTGTAGTTTGCTCTTTTCCCAGCATCTATAATGACCAAAAAACACAACAAACTTAAAATCATCCAATGCAATAATATCTAGAGAGTCGAAATGAATGTTTAAGTCCAAAAAACATCATTTAATTATACAATACTAGCTATACTTTTTTTTAAAAAAAGCTATTGACCTCAGAAGCCATTGCAAATCAAAGGTCAATTCCATTGGCTATAGCATATTGAATTAAAACATAGTGTGAAAACTCATGGTCAAATTGATAGAAATTAAAGACAGCAAGCCTGCTCAATGTGTCTGCCTAGATATGTCACTTATTGATATCATCCACTGCTTAATCTGCAGATGCAAATTGGACCACATAAGTTAGCTTATGCAACATTCTCTTTTTTTCCCCTTTTTTTTCTGAAAGAATTTTATGCATCACTCTCTGCAATGAGACAAGAAATCAATGCTAGTGCAGTGAGTGCTGCAAGCATTAAACAATGGGTCATCATCAGATCTTTTCTAAGTGGTGCTTTCTTGTCTATCAAAGGTTGACAGACAAGCAAATACATGAATTTATTGGAAGAAGAAATATGAATTTATTAGAAGCACAATAAAACAACAGCTTGAAGAAAACCAGATAACAATCAAAACTCAGAAGAGAAATCAGATAATAAGTGCACTTATGATGCAGAAAAACATGAAATCTACTTGGGGAAACAAACAAAAAAAGGAAAAAGGAGAAACATTATTGGGGGGAGAGAAAATATATCTGTAAGTCCTTTATATAAACGAAGACGATGTGCAAAAGAAAAGGTTCAAGTCTAACAAAAGGTCTGAAATATCAGCATTTCATGCTTTGCTCTGCTAGTTTGCTTTTGAAATTTCGACTGATTAAACTCAACACAATTCATACAAGAAAATATACATTTCATCAGCACAATATACAAGATACTCTGATGGTCATTCAAAATGATATGGTAATGAAATTATGGTGTTAGAAAAGAAAAAAGGAGAAACATTAGGGGGGGAGAGAGAAAATATATCTGTAAGTCCTTTTTATAAAACTAAACGATGTGCAAAACAAAAGGTTCAAGTCTAACAAAAGGTCTGAAATATCAGCGTTTCATGCTTTGCTCTGGCAGTTTGCTTTTGAAATTTCGACTGATTAAACTCAACACGATTCATATAAGAAATATACATTTCATCAGCACAATATACAAGATACTCTGATGGTCATTCAAAATGATATGGTAATGAAATTATGGTGTTAATTTCGTTATAAAACAAGAGGATATTATGATAAAACAAGAGACCAATTAATCAGGCTCAGAGGTGGCCCTTACCGGAATCTATCCTGCTTGAATCCTGAGAAACTGCTCCTGAGGAACCGGAAAATATTAATCCAAACTGTGCTGTGCTAAAAGGAGACAGAATTACCAGAAACAAATAGGTGATGCAAACACCACAGAAGAATCCCAGCACCCATACTTTACAAGGAGTGGAGCTGCTCATCTCCAAGGCTTTCTGAGAGATCACCCTCTCGAGACTCTTCTGAGCTGTCGTTGTTTCCATCGCCAACCTCTCCTCGACTTCTTCTATTCCCTCATCCAAGATTATTTTATCCAGGACAAAAAGAAACCACCCCCCGCCAATCTCTTGCCTAACTGCTGGCAGAGGCTCTCCAAGTTTATATCAACTCCTGTTCAAGCAGCGGAGTTTCTCTGTCACCTTAAATTTAAGAGAAGTGCGGGTAAATCTTTCTGGAATCTCGACCTTTCTTTTATTATCCCATCCCAAACCGTGGAGACAAAACGAAGCACCGCCGAAGCCGATTCACCTTGACTTCATAAATGAGCCTCACCTCCTTCCTTCCAACCGCAACATCACATGATAGGTTCCTTCATTTAGTACCACAACAACTTACAGGAAAGGGAAAGCATCGAGAAGAAGAAGAAGAATAATACTGCTGGTAAATTTAATAATACAAAAATATATACATATATATATATATATATATATATATATATATATATATATATATATATAACCATTTTAAATCTTTTCTGGTCTGCATAAAATGAAAGCGTAAAGACAGAAACACACTAATCACTTGAAACCATTAGATAGAAACCGAGTCATGTGTCCAACAATAAATATTACACACACAACATGCATGATCTAAGGCATGCAATCCTGACCTAGAAGGAGAGGACTTTCAGGCAAAACTCACGAGAATACATGAAATGGACCAGATATAATTGAGAAAAAGTGTTCAAATTAAAGAGAGCTTAATTCAAATAAGAGTGAGCGCAAGAAATGAGAATTACCAGGGCAAGAGACATGACAGAAGTGACCATCTCCAATTTCTTGCTTGCCTTTCTCAATTCAGGCAAGGCAGGCACGGATAGAGTCTCCTCCAGAGGCCTAGTGAGCGAACACCACAGGAACCAGTAAAGTAGCATCCCCTGGGCAGCGGCATACATTCCTCGGCCTCCCCCAGGTGGTTCCCACACAGCCACCCTTGCTTGATTCAACGTCAACCATTTTCATAAGAATGCCGCCTCTCTGCGCCAACCCCAAAAATTTTTTTTTTTTGTAAGAAAAGTGCTCTTCTTTAAGATAGATTAAAATAATTGTTAAAGATAGAGGAAGGTTAAGATATACCAAAAAAAAAAAAAAAAAGTAAAAAAGAAATGGTGCAAAGAAGGAGAAACAAGGTAGGGTTGGTAACCTTCTTTTTTTTTTCTTTTTTTTTTTTTTCTTCAAAGAAGAGAACACTTATAATAATAAGACTACGACAGTATCTTTAAAAAAAATTTAGGAAGGATCATAATGAAACAGCTTCAAATTTAGGAAAAAAAAAAATCTTAAATCTAAAACTTCACTTTTGGTACATAAAAATTCTCTCCCTCCATCTTTATTTTGAGATGGTAGCATATAATAAATCATGCGATAATACTAATATTCTTCCTCAGACTGGAAGTCCGAACGAAAGTAAATTTTATAAAGTGTAAAAAAAAAAAAAAAGAAACCTTTTGAATAATATATAAATCAGTGAAAGTTGAGGGTCTCACTGGTAATTTCCCCAAGGAATTAAGTGGGAGAGAAGCAAAGGGAAGTGAATTATTACGGGGAATCGTGTGGTTTGGGCGTCGCTTCAAACTTTTCGCCTTCGTGGGCTGGCAATGATGGCTTCCTTTCCGCCGGGCAGTTGGAGTACGTGATGGTCCCGTTCACGGCAGCCGTCTGATGATGGACGCGATGGTCACTGTGTACCGCCACGTAGCTGTCAGGCCAGCTGGACCGTCCGCTCAGATTGCGGCACCCGTGAGAGAATCCAGAGGCGGGCTTGAAAATTTTCGGAAGCGAATTGGATAAACGGGCTGGAAGCGATCCGAAGTCCGTCTTCTTCTATCCGCGTGGTCCAGTTGACTCCAAGACGTTGGCAGGATTTAATTGGTCGTCCCCGGTCGATTCCACACAGAGTCAAAGTTGAAAAAGCATTCGAGGTCAATTTTGTTTTTGTGAGCTGGCTGACCGCGGACACCGGTTTTGAATTTCTGGTGAGATTTGCAATAAATTTCAGTAAGTCCTGTAGGTGTACGTAGGGTCCTTGGATGCACACAGGGTACCAAAACGCCGGTTTTAAACTTCAGATGCTCACGGTACATTTAAGTATGCCTTGGTGGTGACCACTGGCAAGGCATGCGTGTGGCCAAACCGCTCACATGGCGGTTTGTTGGGAGATGATAAGGGCACCAAAACTTTTGGCCCGCTTAGGTATATACCATGCTATTCTCAAACTCTGCAATACCAGGCATAAATATCATCAAAAACTTCCGGAGCTAGCATTATTTCTAGCGTGAATCATAGATGGTTGATGATTTGAGACTGGATCTCTCTCCGATTCACTTACAATTATGGAGATAGAAATGGTCTTCCTAGGATTAGCTTGCTGTATACAAATATGTATGTAAATTATTTAATTATTTATATCGGATATACAATAACAATAGTAACAAAGTTTTAATTTTGAATTAGCTGATATATATCAAACATACTAAGATAATTTTGCCATTTAATGAGGAGCTCTTTTAAATTGATCCACTAAGAGACCTATCAATTTTTACTCTTCTTACAGACTGCAATGCCAAATGTTATGTGGTTCTGTGCACCGTGAAGAGATACGATAACACGCCTACGTTCATGACAGAAAATGGTCTAATAGAAGAAAATCCATTTGGTGAACTACTTTTCTTTTTCTTTTCTTTTTTTTAAAAAAAAAAGGGTTATCTTTGTTGTATTTGAATGATGTTAGGCATATATTAATGACTGGAAAAGGTCAGTTTCTGCTAATTATGTAAGTGATCATTTTGGAAAGATTTAGAAGAAATGATGGAAGGATTTTATTGCAGGGACTTGATTGGCTTATCATTAGAGACTTTAAATTAAAGATCCATGAAGCTGGATGCGTGCTTTATTCATCAATTGGTCATCAGTTCATTTGGATTTTAAGATTTCCAATGTGTGATTCTAACTCTATATATGTACATTAATTTATAATTCTGCAGGCTATGCACAACATAGCAATTTATCAAGGAGTGCCTTGCTCAATGACATCGGCAGAGTAGAAGATATACATAAATACCTCACTTCTGTAACCAAAAGCCATGAGGTATTTATTTCTAGAGAATTAACTAAAGTATCTTCTATTATAGATTACCTTTACGGAATTCATTTAATAGTCATGTATATTTATCCATAAGGTTGATCCTTGTTTAGCCATTACTTTTTAGATTCTACGTATGAATTCACCTCTCCTTCCTTTTGTTCCTGCATGTATGCTATTTTTTAAGACTCATTTGCACAAGGAGTACATCTACAGTGCACTTCTGTTTGTTTGGTTTTCATCTTTTGCTTGTATGATTGCAGGAAAGGGCTGATATGATGTAAGGGATCACTTCATATGTTCTCTTCTTGACAGTTTTGAAAGGCTTGAAGGCTATAAGCTAAGATTTGGGCTTCATTATGTGGATTACAATGCACTAGAGCGAATTCCAAAATTATCAGCCAAATGGCACAAGCAATTCCCAGATGTTATACTTGGTGGCCTTTCATGTAACAAATTCACAATTTGGTGCAAATGTAGAAGATGATAGTGTAATTATAATTTCTTAGCCCCAAAGAGAAGTATTTTGGATCATGGTTGGTCTGAATTTTGCCAAGAAGCTGGGAGTGCTACTTCTGATCAGGATACTCGGAGTCTGGTGAATTATCCCTTCATTCCAGATGTTGACTACTTTGGAGCTAAATGTGGCTATGTCACTATGGTCACATTGTTGCTTCATGCAAGCTTCCAATCTTTGGATGAAAGGTGACACACTGAACCATCATAGATCTGAAGCGCTGCACTTGTCATTCATCCTAGCTTCATTATCACCCAATCAAGAGTCACTGTGCAGTCAATTCAAATTTCTGGGCTTCTAAAGACTGAAAAAAGACCCAGAGGACACGATGGCTCTAGCATCAAAGAAAACTATTTTCTCGGATGATTGGAGGAACGAGAGGAGCTCGGAGCTTTGGAGGAATGGCATGGACAGTGTCATTTGGGGGCTAAAATCCAAAAGTTAGGGTTTGTGGGGGAAGAGTAGGTAGGGTTCATGGAGAAAAAGTCGATGGGTTTCCTTTGGAGACCTTGAAAGATTCGGGACTGATTAGTTAGCCTCTACATAGGAATCTTAAAATAATTTTGTAAAATAGTCCCACATAAAGAGGCTGCAAATAGTTTGCAATCTTTACATGTAGTTTGTGAAATAGGAATACAAAAGAAACTAAAAGTTAGGTTAGGAACTCACAATTTTTTGTCATTAATTTAACGTTTATTTTTTATTTATTTTTTTTTCAAGTCACCTATTTACAATGAAGGGTGCAAGCTAATTATAGTCTCTAAATGGAACAAATTAGAAAAAATTATTTAAAGATCCATGTGCAGAAGGTAAATTATTTATCAGTTTCTAGGTCGCAGGTGAAAAAAATAAAAACCAGAGAATCAGTATAAAAAAAGTTAGCCTGAAAACCTAATATGAAAATCAAATTATTTTATTAGTTCCTCACAGATTAAAAAAAACTATAATTATTATTATTATGCGATAATATTTCTGAAAGAAATTTATATTCTCTGTAATTTTTTTTAAGAAAAAGAGATCAATAAAAAAATTTTGTTAGAAAAGTAAAATAAAAATATACTATAACCTACATATGATGCCCATAAAAGTGTTGATTTTTATTATTATCTACCCATTTGTGACAGCTAAAATTGTCATTATAACAATATTTGTTTACTTTAAAAAAGGAAAAAAAAAAAAAAAAAAAAGCACTAGAATAAAACAATATGCAGTGGCAAAATGAGGACCATCGTAATTAGATATTAAGCCTTTGTTTCATTATAACAACAATAATAGTTCCATTATAACACCAGCATTGCTGTGGGGTGCTGCAACATGGGGATCAAGGGAATGGTGAGATCCACCACGAAGGAAAACCTGTGGATAGCCATTTCAACAGCTCTCTCATTAACTACACTACCGCCTTGGCTCGCGTGTGGCCACAAATCAACGGTTGCCAACGAGTGGATTTGAATCATGGAAGAAATTTTTACCGCGCAACCGAGGGGAGAAAAACGTTTAGAGGCCCAAAGCTATCGCCAAAGAGCTTCCCTGCACCAATTTTTTGTGTTTTTTAAAGTCGAGAGAGGATAACGAACTCTGTGGCATCGTTGAGATTCTAGCGAAGGATAGGAGTAGTTCAGAAAACCAATATCCGACCGTTGCATCCGCTATTTTTGGCGGGGAATGCCAGATCAATTCCTCTGGCCAGGCAGAGAAAATACCGGCCTTATTTCCCCCTCTCTATCTCTTCACAGGGGTGGGAAACCCTTCCTTAATTCTGTCTCCTCGCCGACCGACCGTCGGACCAAATTTCCGATCAAAATGAACAATCTTATGACGGTAAATTCCTCTTCTTTTAGGTTATTTCTCTCCCATTCTCCTGAGCTAAAGTCTGAGCTTGCCTCCATTGGAATTAAACGTAATTAAGTTCCATTCTATGAATAACATTTTCTTTTTATTTAATCTTATTTTGCGGAAGATTATCGATTCATGTGTCCCTTTTAATCAAAAAGATGGGAAAATCCATCAGCAATTTCATGTCTAGATATGTTTTGACTCTTGACTCTTTGAGCATCTTTGGATTCCAAGATTAAATATGTTTTAAGTACTAATTATAGTCTGAAATAATTGGAAAAGCTTTGCAATTAAAATATGTTTTTGGCCTAATCGGAGATGGCTAGTGCATAAAATGATGTGATTCTCTCTTATGCTTTCTAATATAATTTTTTTAGAAGATTTCAAAAGATAAATATATGGCATGAAAAAATGCGAAAGGACATGCCGAGTTCTATACATTAAGCCGAATGTAAGGTAGCCGCTGATTGGTGGAGGATAGAATTGAAGTTTTTCAAGCTTTGTTCATGGAAATGAATACTAATGAGCAAATTTGCCTGTTAAGGATCTTTGGCGTGGGCCATGGTAT
Source organism: Metroxylon sagu (assembly GCA_017589505.3). Classification (NCBI taxonomy): domain Eukaryota; kingdom Viridiplantae; phylum Streptophyta; class Magnoliopsida; order Arecales; family Arecaceae; genus Metroxylon; species Metroxylon sagu. Next base: position 917,697 of record JACVBY030000639.1, read on the forward strand.
GTATGCTTTGATTTCTACTCCATTTTTTGTTTACCATATGATTCTAGCTATTACCACCACCAAACTAGATTAACCACCAAAATATGAATATATATATATATATATATATATATCAAGAATCCTCTTTATAATAATATTAGTGCTTTTCTCCAACAATATATACTTCTTAATAAATATCCAGGGAGCACCAATCCAGAAGAACCAAGCTGACCACATTGATTCTGTTAACCAGAACAACTCTATTTATGTAGCTGGGTTACAATTTACTTCATTCACATTAGCGAAATAACTATTGGATTTTCCTTCTTATGATGTCTTTTACAGGAGTCGTTTGAGAGGGTCATTGGACGATACCCCGGAGAGGGAGATATTGAATCAGGGCAGGGCTTTTCACCTGATGCTAAAGATATGGGGATGGATGGGTTTTTCGAGAAGGTTAGACTTTCTCACCTATTTGCTCTTGGCCAGAATTCCAATTCCTGTGTCTTTGTCAAAACTTAATACTGTATAAAAAAATGTCAAAGAGAGAACAAGTCCTAGTTCCTGTAGTTTAATTCTCTGTACATGATGTGAAGCTGTTGAATCTAATTTTGTCACCTAGAATGGCTTGGGTATCCTTTTGCCTTCTCTGTCTCCTGAGTATATAACTAATCTATTTATGGAGCTACTTTCAGGTGGGAGAAATAGAGAAACAAATTGAGAAAATTACTACACAATTGTATAAGCTTCAGGTATGATTTCATCTGACATTAGCCTTATATGCTAACTGCATTATCTTTTTGAAGAAAATTACACAAGTACTACTTACTTAAAGTCTCATAAATCTTTATCATCTGTCGATTTAGGCTGCCAATAAGGAATCTCAGCGGGTAACAAAGGCCTCAGATATGAAAGGTGTGTCTGAAAAATTTCCATTTCAGGATGCTGTAGTAGTCCCATCACAACATACTCTGTTGTTCTTCAATATATTTAGGATGACTTAATTATGCATCATCTTTCATTTCAGAAATCAAACAAAGAATGGAGAAGGATGTTGATGAAGTCAAAAAAATTGCTCTGAAGGTCAAAACAAGCCTAGAAGAAATTGATAGAGATGTAAGTTCTTCCATTTCTTTTTATCATTGCCTTGTTTTCTCAGTGCATAATGCTTGAGATATTTTAAATAATCTCAAAGTATCATGTTGAGCAGCATAGACCTATAGAGCAATCAAGTGTGGGTGAGAATAATTTTTTCAGTGTTTTTGTGGCTAAAGAGGTTTGTCATGGTATCTTACTTCCTGCAGAATTTAGTCAACAGGCAGAAACCAGGATGTCAAAAAGGGACTGGAGTAGACCGGTCAAGAATAGCAATGACCGTGTAAGTAAGTTACCATCGCTCATGTGAATGGTTTGATCATTCAAACAAGTAATTTTTGCTACACCACCTGCCAAAAAGCATGATACATAAAAATGCAATTACTTTATTTGATAACGATTTAAGATCAAATAGTAAAGATAGAATTCATAAACTCTATTTAGTCAGTATTCATTGTCTATTTCAGAGAATATGCTTCCTATTTTAGACTTACAAGGATGCAATGGGCTAGAAATATAATGAATGACAGACGGTTCCTTACGTCCTAAAAAAGAACCAACAAGAAATTGCTATATGACAAACTATGAACTGATTAATCACCAGCCTCTTCTGCCACATTTCCATGGCAACTGAAACACATTTTAGCTAGGAATTAAGTACAAGGGCGTTTTAATTTCTATTTTGTTTTTCATGGTGCAGTGCACTGAAAAATAAGTTAAAAGAGCGAATGTCTCAGTTTCAGGTGCGTTAAGTTCATCATTTTATTCAGAAACAGATGCACTGTATTGTATTGAACATGCAAGGCTTATATCCTCTCTTCTGATCCCATGTTTCCAGGCTCTGAGGCATAGCATCCAAGATGAGTACCGTCAGGTTGTTGAGAGAAGAGTGTTCACAGGTATCCTCTTATCAATGCAAATACTCAGCACCAGCATTCTGACAATATGATAATTAGGCTTGCATCTGATGTTTTTCTTCGTTCTACTCTTGCAGTGACAGGAACAAGACCTGATGAGCAAGTAAGATGGTCTTCTACGTTAGATAGCTCCCAGTTCATTTGGTTTACAAATTAACCATCTTCTACTGCTTATGATTGCATCCACACCAAATTTCTCATTCAGTAGTTTTATGATGACCATGGAGCAGATGATAGATCAATTGATAGAGACTGGGAAGAGCGAGCAAATCTTTGAAAATGCCATTCAAGGGTATGGCCGAGGACAGGTAGCTGTCACCCATCTTTACTCTCTAAAACAGTTGACATCAAAATCATATCACTAGGAAGCTACGAAGCTGCTCCTAATATTTTTTCCATTCAACAGATTGTGGATACACTGGCAGAGATTCAAGAGCGACGTTATGCTGTGCTTGGGTTGGAGAAAAAACTTTTTGAGCTCCAGCAAGTATGTTGTCATGAAGACAATCATTGCTCTTCTACCTTGAAACCTGCTAGCCTCCCTCTCTCCATACAAGATATATACTTCATACATACAGGAACTCAGGAGTCAAAATATGATCTAACCTGCTCTTAATTACAGGTTGCTTTTGAGTAAGAAATTTTTATCTTGCCTCTGATGAGATTTCCAACTGTCTCAGATGTTCTTGGACTTGTCAGTATTGGTGGATGCACAAGGAGATATGCTGAATGACATTGAAGCTCAGGTGTCATGCACTTGCATATTATTAAAAAAAAAAAAAGGGTCAAAAAACGTTGTTCTGATGTTGAGTGCTTTCCTCTTAGGTCACCAGCTCGGTCGATCATGTCCAAAAGGCAACGACGACCCTACAAGAAGCGAAGAAATTGCAAAAGAACACCCGGAAATACTTGTGCTTTGCCATTGTCATCCTTCTCGTCGTCATAATCATTGCACTCTTTGCAATTCTGAAAGCGTCCAAGTCATCCATGTGAGAACCAATGAGTACCAAAAGCTGCATTGCTGTGGATGGAAGCTTGGGATGTATTCAACGTGTGTTAAAACAGTATCTCCCATAGCTTTCCTGTGATGTTCGCTTATTTTCTTCCACTATAAGTTTTGCAAAATATTTGATGCCCAATAAGATCCAAGATATATCTCTTTCATCCACAAATGAGCATTGTCGCTAATCCATGCTTATGATTATGATGAGGATCGTGGATTTTGTTTTCGTTTTATTAAGCTTAGTAATGTTTTAAAACCCAGGCAAGTCAACCTCTCCAGGTTCAACCTCTTCAAGGATGCTGTCTACGTGGTGGGAGATAATAATGCATCTCTTTTATTTTTTTTTTCACAAAAATAAAATTGTATTGTATGGAATAGATGTTATATATGTTTTTTTTTAAAAAAATGTATCATTATAATTTTTTATATCTATTCATATTTTAGTTCCCAAAATTAATGGTTTAAATATTTATTTATTTTATTATATTTGTGACATCATGGGTCGACCAATCAACCTACCCGAAGCAAGTTACTGAAACAGAGCTCAAGAAGCCAACTTTGAAGAGAAACTCTTAAGTTCAATGTTTCAAATGGACCGTCCAAATATCGAATTTAGAAACTCTGATTGTTAGACACTAGGGCATGGGCAGGGGGATAAATTCCGAGGCTTTAGGATATCCATGCCAGGTACGGTAACATTGTTTGGAGGAAAGCTATCCCGTTGTCCACCCTATTGCTTAAAATTTCCTTTGCCATGGAGAAAAACAACTAAATTTTTTTGGGTAGACAAAACTTACAGATTCTCTAGATTTATAAGAGTTGGGAGTTATATGCAACATTCTCTATCACTTTCCGTCACATTCTGAAAAATGAATCTGAGTTGACCCGGGAATTATAAACCGTTCGGTTAATTAGCTCGGATGGCAAAGATCGACTACCTGGGACAAAAAAATAAAATAAAATCAACCGAAGCAGACCTAAAATTGTAATGGCGGATGCTGATTTCACCATGTTTCAAACCTCGACGCAAGGCTTCCTGAATTATTACCAGTAGCATTGTGCTCTTAAAATTTACATAAAGTTCCGCGGTAAACGAGAATGTTTTTATTACCTCCGAAAGTGCGGATTTCCTGAAATTTTATTATCAAGACAAATACAAATGACGGCATGTTTACATAACTGAGTCTATGATAGCTGTAACTGCTTTTAAAGTATTCTGATCTGACCAACATGCAATCATGCAAGTACGGGCTCTTAATGCTACAACATTGACTCACAAACATTAGAGCCAGTGGGGCATTTAGTAACAGATGAATAAGAGTGGAATTCACAATAGGATAATGATTGTTAATTTTGCATGGCCAGGTCAAGCCAAGGGCACGTCTACGGAAATCCTCATTCACAGAATGGCCCAAAAACCTATTGCTAGCTGCTTCCAGAGATCCAGTCCCATTATTGGAATCAATCAAGCTTGACATTGGAATAGAGAAGGGTGTCTCTAGTAAGCGGCATATTTAGTAGAAGGTAGACCTGCAAGACCAAAACATTATATCAGCATCCAGAACTTCGGAACAGTCTCCATGACACAACACATACAATTATTTTTGCCAAAACATGTCTTCAGATTTTCATAGTTTGATATGGTGAATCCGGCCCTTGTACAAAAAGATGTACCTCTATGCAACAATCAGCAGGTCTAATCAAATATTTTTTTACTGAATAAAAAAATTCATCTTTAAAAACCAACAAAATATTTTAGTACGGAGGATGTTTTCTCCACTGATTAGCCTCCATGTTCACAATTTAAAATATGGCCAACTGATTGCTTGATCCAAAGAAGAATACAATGTTGGCCATATAATAGGAAAAAAGTATTGTTAATTTCTTAGGATTTTTTTTTTAAAAAAAAAAAGAGAAAACTAGTTTAGCGGAAAGGTGATCTTAAAGTGATTTTCTTTAATTGTGCTATGGAAATGCTGAGTAGTGATTGAGTTTATTCTTGTCAAAAAAAGAGCAAAGACTACATCATGGATTCAGAGCCTTATGAATTAATTGTGTGCATGTGTTTTGGGAGGTGGGGGAGCTAAAAGAGTGTGCCATAAATTTTCATTCTGCCAACAGTAAACGGTGTACCATAAATTTTTATTCCTTAAACTATAAGGTATGAACTAACGGTCCTCACCCCAATGATAGTTGACACAAGAAGGATGACTCCAGTTATCCAGGCCAAACTTCGCCTGACCAGTAACACCTCTGAAGTTGCATTAGTTGTGCTTTCTTCTTCTAACAACCGTGCAATCCGTGCTGCAAATGTCACGTCTAACATCGCCCCTGAGTGAGAAGAAGGTTCCTCATTTGACATGATAACTAGGGCAATTTTCCCTGCAGCAGTAAAGACCAGTATTCAGTTTAATTAAGGGCAGAAAAAGACAGATGCCCTATATTTACTTGCACAAACTAACATAGAATGTAAATCTACAAGGCCGCAAAAATCACTGACCTCCATAAGATGTTTGTATTAAATCAAACAACCTGGCAAGAGTTGTCTCGAACAACTCTACTCCCTGCTGAGTAATGTCTTCTGGACCATATTCCTCTTCCAGCACCTGTATTAGATTCATCAATTTACCAGCACATACACGGTAAAAAGTAGCATAAATTTTTTTGGACACAGAGATATCACAAACCAAAAGAGAATAACACTGAAGTTTAGTATTTCAACAAAGTGCTTAAAAAAGCATTAGCATTTGTCATTGATATAACTGACCAACCCGCCTAAAAGGCAATATCCTTGCTACTAAGATACGAAAGGAAGGAAAAAATAGGCATTGCTTGACAAATCAGGGGCAAAAAAGGGGTCTCAACAAATGGAGGGGGCATTTTTGGCCAGCAACAAAACCCAGCGCAGACTAAAGTTTGCAACAAGCAGCATATTATAAATTATTATTTGACACTTAAAATTTGCCTTAAAACTCAATTTTATTGACACCGGCAATAAATAAACCAGACAAAAGAAAATTTCTGGGTATTTATTGGCACCATTCAAGCATAAGAACACTGTTGATGAAATGCATCAATCAGGGTAAAATCTAATTGGGGGTTAAAACCAAATGAAACATTCTAGCTGCTGATACTGGATATAGAGATTGCATCCACCAATAAGATTTGAATGAAAAAAATTAAGAAACAACTAAAGTCGGGAAACAAGAGGAGTTACTGCGTTTAAAAAGATGAAGAATAAAAAAGAGCCACTTAAGAATGAAGCAGACATGAAAAGCAAACAAAAATAAAAAAACACAAGGTGCTACAATGGTTTGGTCAATATGCAATCTCAAATTCGATAAGCACAAAACTAGATTTCAATCCCAACTGCATTCACTCAGGAGATGCGAACACAAGGATAGATGTTTAATCAGCTGACGTAAACTTTCACAATCAGCAACAAGTCGGATCTATTGGTGTTTGATTACAAAGGATGCATGGCAATATTATGCCACACTAGACAAAGCCAATAAATTAATTCAATAAACACCACTAAGCCAAAGTATACTTATGATAGGCTACATCACCTCACTAACAATCCTCACAGAAATTACATGAACATTCTGTGTGCATACAGAAATTACACAATTATAAACTGTCAAAATCTCCTGCTAAAAGCATATTAAAATGATGAAGCCTCAATTTTACACCTATTTGCAGGAAATATGTGCAAAAGTGATATGATATGATCCATGATATCAAGAACATAAATAGAACTAAGAATAGATTTTTTAAAAGAGAAAAAGAAGTCACCTCAATGCCTGTGAAACGGCCTATCAATAATTCTGCAGGGTTAACACTGCTACGAGCCAAATCTTCGTGAATCGTCACTGCCTTCTTGATACTTCTAAACAGGGATACAAGACTAGATGCAAAATGCAGATCTGCTTTCTGCAAGACATTAGCAGTCAGCATGTCAGCAACTAAAAACTGCATATTACACAGGTGATGTCACTAGGAAAAAATCCCCTAACTTTTAACACACAACCTGTATAGATGTCAATTAATTTAATGGACCAGAAAACAGAACCCATAGTGTACACTGTAGATCCTCTAGGGTCAAAAACAGCCATTGGAAGAACAACAAGGTTCCACATAATTGTTTACTAATCATTATGATTAACATTATTTAATGCACTATACAGTCACAAAATGAAATTTTTGCTAACAACATAAATGGTTCATCACGATCTACGGCAAGATGTTTGATTCAATATCTGCATTGTTCATCATACTCTTGCAAGATGCATATGGGCCAAAATTTAATTGGATTAGATACTTTCTGATCATAGATAAGAATGTATTGATTGTCTTCCGACCAAAATGATGTTATTTTCAAAATCACTTGGAGCACAGCTATAATGTCCCTATGACATTCATTTTTGTTCTTAGGTCTTTTGACAATGTCGATTATGACAAACAGTGTAGGGGATTAATATAGTCACTACATTGCATTAGCATATATTACATGCCCAAATGTCTCCACCATATAAAAAAAGTGAAAATATGAGTGAAGCCAATTGCTATTGTAAATCTCCACAAACAAATTCCCTTTTTCAGTAGATCCAACCCTCTTAATCGTATTCATCAGAACAAATAATGCCTTAGAGAGGCAAAAACAAGACAAGTACCTCAACCAAAACACAGAAACATATTAACCAATTCGCATTAATCAGAAAATATGACAACAAAAGCCTAACCATTGCACTTACGCATGCATATGCTCATAGAAAGAAGAAGGAAAGTTAAATTGACCTTTGAAAGATGCAGCTTTAAAGTGCTACCACTTGGCAAAGGAACACTCAATTCTCCATCCAGGGACTCGATAGAACCAACATATGATCCCCTCAGCAAGTGTGCCTGCATAAATTGATATACTATTAAGTCCAAATCATAAGTTTACCGTGCTAAAATTATATAAAAGTAGCTACATTTCCCAACTTGACAATTCCTATATTATCCCTAATTAGATTCCTCCTTCAAATGTGTGAACCATGCTAAACTTCTACAAAAAAGGAATAACATTGCTGGACTCTCAGGAGAAAATGTCTAAGGGTGAAGACCATTCGAGTTATAATTTTTGTTGACTCTGTGCACAATAAGAGTCCCACATAATCCAAAGCCCAAATTCATAGTGATTTGATTCCCATAGCAAAACTCAATAACTTATTTACATTAAGAGCATAATGCTGAAAATAAATCTTAAATAATTAATGGAAGAATGCACACTTAAGTCCTTTTTTAAACTTATCATATATCTAAAATTTTTAGCAACTACACACATTTTCACATCATTATAACTAGTTATTTTAAAAGGATTAAAATATCCAGCAACTTATAAACTTGCGTACATGAAATATTGAACTTACAAGATTGCCAAGCTCCTTATCAATACAAGCAGAATTACACTCGACATTTAAAGGCTCATCCAGAGGAAAAACGGAAACTTCATCCTCATCTACAAAAAATTGAAAGTCATCATAGAATCAGCTTAAGTGTAATAAATATGTATAAAAAGAAGAAAAATAACAATACCATTTGTCATGTGCTTTCCTCAAAAACTAATTAAGCAAGATTCACGAACCTGGAAGTTGAATTTCAGCTTTACTTGAACCAATAACCCTACTTCCAAAGAGAGTACCCACTTGGGTGTTTAAATAGTCAGCAGACAGCAATGGCCCTGCATGTGGAACATTAATAAGTCATGTGAACATTATAAGTTGTGTGAACTTAAAAAGAGGTAAATAACCACTCATTGTGAAATTTGATTAAGTTGAAGATACTGACCCTTAACTCCACTGACCTCAAGAATCATAACAGCACGAGGTCTGTCAAATGGATTGGGGGATAGAACCTCATTTAACTGCAAATAAAATGACCCAAGGCATCAGACGATAATAGTGATAAAAGTATATACAACAAGGTTTGCTTCACCGTGCACCTTATATGAAGAATCAGCAGGAAGTGAGGAAGGTGGTGCGAAACCAAGTAAGACTGATGTGGCTGCCGCAACTTCATATAACGACATTGAATTGGTCTGTGACAATTTTTTTTTTAAAAAAAAAAATCCATAATCCATTACGCTATGCACAAGCATGGAGTAAAGGAACCACAATGATGTCTTCCAAGATTTACCGGATGTCAACAAAGAGAGTGAGAAGTTTAACAAGAATAAACAACATGGCATTCCTCATCCAGCATAAGCACGTGATTAAATGATAATATAGGCCAACATGGATTTTTTTTTTTTTAAAAAAAACAAATTCCAATTGATATTGCAAATATATCACCATCGTTTTTCTGCTAATCAGAGCTTTGAGATCTGTTGTACCCTTGAAGAATTGTAAAAATCACTGATCATTTTAAATAATTGCACTCAAACAAAAACCCACATATTCTTGTAATACACATTTAAAAGTGATAGAATCTTTATAAAAAAAAAAAGAAAGAAAGAAAGAAAACTGAGCAAGAGGTACCATTTTAGACTCCAAGGTTTTTCACCTGCTGGACATCCGCAAAGTAAGTCAGAGGAAACCATCTCATGCAACAAACATAAGGATGGAGCTCATATATACTCTCTCAAGTCCTTTTTATCCTTGAGTTATCATGGTTTAACCTACAAGTTCCTGCACATCTAATTTTGTCAACGCCAGAGAACTGATGTGAGACCTAACCTTGTAATCTACAAGTTATCATGGTTTAACCTTCTGGTAAACCAAGATTTCAGTTCTTTCTTAGAGACCTACCCTTATACAAGTTATCATGGTTTAACCTTTTGGTAAACCAAGATTTCCATTCTTCCTTATAGACCTAACCTTATACAACGTTTATTTATATCACTGCACGTATCTATTCAACTTCTTGCGATTCAAGGTCTGAAAACCGATAGCAAAAAATTGATTCAGCACGTTCAAATCCCTAGTTCAAAACAGATAACCCAGAAATACTGGAAAGATAAAATCTTTTCAAAACACAACGAAAACAAGTCCACAAGAGCAACCGATCTTGGAAATTACCTCGCCTGTGGCATCCAATGGCCGATTCCGAATATATCTCTGAGAAGGACCATCGAGAAAGAAGACCGATCGGCTACTCTCCGCCTGGACGAACAAATACACACTAGATTTAGCAGGATTACGAAAAATCTATCGGTAAATTCACGAAATCGAATGGGAAGCATTAGAAATTTAACACGGGCATCAAATTAACGAAACCTCTCAGCGAATGAGACGGGGGGGAAAGGAGAGAGGAAAGGAAACGAACCCTGGCTTGAAAGAAGAGGAGGGATATGAACAACAGAAGACTGAGCTTCCGAACGCCGCGGAAATCCATGGCGAAGGAGATCGGAAAACAGAGAATAGGGTTCCTGGTACGGGGCTCCCGTAGATGGAGAGAGCTAGAGGATCTCCGGGTACGGGAGAAGTTAGAAAAGAAAATGTGGAGGTTTTATTTATCCTGTGCCGCAGGAACACCAGAAACGCATGTTACGAATGGTATTTCTCGATGCGCGCGTGGGCATATAAAGTTTCTGTGCGGGTGTGCGGTCATCCGTCCGCGATTGCTAGGAACAGATCTGGTCCGCCCATTCGTTTGTCCCGCCACGCTAGCGGACGGACGGGATGGCTCATTAGGAGAACGCGGACGCGTTCAATTAGGCCTTGGTCATGTGGTGATTCCGATCAGCTTGGATTCCATCCGTTGCCAACTCTTAGTTATGGTCAAACGATTATCTTTTTAAGTACTCATTTGATATTTTTCTGAAAAAAATTATATTTAGATTAAAAAAAAAAAAAGGTATATATATAAGTAAATATCATTTAATCATGATGTTTATTTTTTAATTAAAAAAAGAAAGATAGATGGCTTCATATTTTTTTTTTTCAATCAAATATATAAATAAAAAATCATCCTTATTTTTTCCAACCTAACAACTTCTAAAGAAAAATAATAGGCAAACAAAGCTGTTGGTATGTTATATTACTTTGAAATCAAAAAAATCAAAGGAAAAAACCTTTATCAGAATAATTGTATATTGGTAGCATGATTGGAAACATGATCTGTCCTGTTTTAATCCATAAACTTTATAATACATGCAATTAATATTTAGGATGGCTGCTAATGAAAAAAAAAAGTCATAATACGATAATTAGAGTTAGCCGATAATATAATTCAATAAAAAGAAGAGAAACTCATCAAAAATGGCATGGGATGTATTTGATGGACCATCCTCCTCCTGCATGTATTCTTTTATGACTAATTATTTGAATTGCTCCTGCCACTCACTCATTAATGGTTTAGGTAGCCAATTATATGAATTGCACCATTGCTTGTAAATGAATGGTTTATATCTTTTTAAAAAATTTCTGCTCTAGATGGCCCTTAGGGTATATTTGAGAGAGAGATTGAGAGAGAAAAGAAAAAAAAAGTAAAGGAAATCCAGAGAAATATCTTTTTTGAAAGTATTTTAAGTAAAAAAAAAAAAAAAAAAGCTTAAGAGGGTTCCAATATCCTTCTAAACCCTTTGACATCAATAATTTTTAAATCCAAAGTTGGGGGGAGGGGGGGGGGGGGGTTGTGAGGTTTACCTTATTCTCTTATATTTAACTAGGTAAAAAATCTTTTTTTTTTTTTATATATTTCATAAGACTCTCGAATAATAACAGAATTTCAATCCCACTTCTACCTTCCTTTTCTTTCTCCTCAAACTTGTGAGGTCAAAATTCTTATAGTAATTTTTTATTTTTGAGAAGAAAGATTCTCTAGAATCAAGAGTTAACATCATTTATTAATCTTATAGTCACATAACCATAAGCGAAAGAAATTTTTAAAAATAATTGATTATATTTTAAGCATATGAATTTTATATGCCAACTAATTTACTTGAAAATTTACATAAAAATATTCACTTCAAAAAACCTCTTAAAAAGTCAATTTCATATATAAAACCAAAAGAAACAACCAATTAAAGCGAGACAAAAGTAAGAGAAGAGAGAAGAAATAAATATGAAGTGATATCAATGTATCAAGCGATGATAGAAAGGAAGAAGAAAGAGAGAGATGGATATGAAATCGAAGGACATGCACATAACACATTGCACCTAAATTTTATTCTTATATAAAAAAATATTTCAAGATCTCTTACTAAATTTATTAAATATCTAAAAATACTTATAAAAGTACCTATAAATGGTGTTGGTGCAATTTTTTTATTTTTTATTTTTTCATATGAAGGTAGAGTGATATTGAAATTGAAATCTTAAACATGTTAGATATGGATTCACAAGCATCCATACTTCTAGCAAAATTATGGCTAAATAAGAATTAGTGGATACGCTCTCCTTTGTACTATAGTTTGTTTAAGCAGTGATGGTTCGCACATGGGGTAACACAAAAATGATGAAATATTGTCAATATACGAGAATATAAACAGTGGAATACTCTTTGATTAGCCTTTTTATTATTTATTTATTTGGGCATACGCTGCACGCGTGGGTTATGTTGGTGGACCGGGTCGGGATACAATATATCCTGCACAACGCGAGTCACCGCCTATTGCTGGCACGTTAAGCTATTTTATCCGTTCGTTCGAAAGGGTCCGTCCACGTGCTGGTCCCATGCGGCGACGGATGACTCGTACAATGAGTCCTTTATATAATCGGCTAGCCACAAAAACAAGCTAGTCGGGATAACGTTCAGGGGTCCGAACGGTCCAGATCTCATTGAGCTCAGGAGCCGCCCGCCTCTTGTCCGAACCCGCAGCGCTCTGGCCACCGCGGCCTTTTTAAGCCCTTCCCCCCGTTGTCTCTCGGCGCCGGTGGAAGGAGAGGACGAGAGTGTCGAGTTTTCCGAGCGAGGTAAGAAGGAACTCCGATTTACCTTCTCTTCAAAACCCTAACCCTAAAAAATTCTTAGCACATCTCCTCCGAGAAAGCTAGGGTTTCTATTTCTCGATCCGGCGTTCGTCCGGGGAACCTTGGGTTTTTCGTTTTGCGTTCTTCTTGGATTTTAAAATCCGTTAGCATTATGCTGTTTCAGGGTCTTCTGTTTCGCTGGATCGCGACAAGGGCGGATTCGTTTGGTTTTCGATGAATCTACAGGCTGACATCGCGGCTGGTTGAATGTAAGATTTTCTTGCCCTTTTGATTTCAGGATCATTACCAATGGTTGAATGAGCAGGCTAGGAAATTAGGGTTCTAATTTTGATGTAATTTTAGTTTTATATTTGACTCTGGTTTTGAGCTTAAAAATTTCATGTGCGTCACTTTGAATACGGCCATGAAAGTTCTGCGAATGATTTAGCTAACCAGGATGATAAACTGTGGTAGATTAAGGAATTGCATTGCAGAAAATGTAGCAGGGATTGTGATCTAACCTTGTTTATGGTATGATTAGTATATGTCCTGAATCGATAAGAAGCAGGTTGCATCTGTGGTTCTTCTATTTTTTTTTTTTGAAGAATTGTTTAACAATCTGCTCTGGACCAAGCAATAGGTTGTTTGTGCTTGGCGGCACCTGCTTGGTCACCATTATCTCGGGCTTGGGCTTGGATTGAGCTTGCACTTGCTTTAAAGTTTGGTTGAGGAATGCACCTAATGGCCTATAAACATTATTAAAGTCTCTCTCTCTCTCTCTCTAGAATACAAACTTATCACTTAAACAACAAAAAATTATTCATTACAATATATCAGAAAAGCCCATACCATTTACAACGTTGACATAACACTCACTTATTGATATTCCATTGTCAATGAGCCTGTTTAAGCTGATCTGGCAACTATTCAGGCTTGGATCATTCATAAAACAACCTAAAATTGCAGCTTGAGTAACTGGTTAATTTGAGGCCCTAAAATTGTTTAGTAAATTATGGTGCTTTTTATCACACTGATTCAAACATAATTCTTAGTAGCTGAATACCTAAACATTCTTTGAAACTATTAGGGTTTGGATAATTTCTGTTGATTTAATGCCGAGTTGCATACTATTGAAGTTTCCTTGTTTTCTTTGAGTAGTGGGGGTGGTTTGGGGTAGGCACATTCAACCCTTCCAAGAAAATACTGTTGCTTTGATGTGCTTTAATGTGCAAATTGCTATGTTAAATTGGACTTGATTCCACCTTTAGTGTTTTGAATTTATTAAAGTTGTAGCTGACTTCCTTCCATATGATGCAGAACATGATTTGACTCTGGGTCCAAATTGCCCTTATTGATGTGATAAAATGCATTGAACAAAATATTTAAACTTTCAATGGCGGATTGTACTGTTATACCATTACCTGGGATTCGGTCTGAAAGTAATCTCTTCGTGCCTAAAAAAGATTATGTGAGCATGTTACGGAGGTGAGCTTCCTGTCAGTTATATTTTTATTTACTCTTCATGTGTTTGTGTTTGTGAATATGCCTGGGAGGAGCATTTTTCTTGTTACTCTTGCCTCTTTTGCAGTTGGGATGCTTTACCATGTATTTATGACATTTATTTGTCAAGCAAATAAGTGTGGCCTATGAGAAGACCATTTGAATCTGATAATACATTTTTGCAAGGAATTTGAGAAATTTGAAGCACATTCCTCATTTATCGCACATTTTAGTGATGATATTATTGCTTAGTTGGATTAATGACCTCTCCCTCTTGTGCAGGGATTACTTATTTATTAAAAGTAGTCTTGTTTCTCAATTTAAATCATCAAAAATTCATGTGGATGGTGCTCCTCTTCACATACCATTAAAAAGGAACCAGCGCATGGAGCAGAGTTTTTTGAAGTGTTGTTGCTTTGGATCTTTGACAAATCCTGAGGGTGCTGTACCATCAAATTGGGTGTCTATTGTTGACCAAATGCTTCTAATAGTCAGTATAGTCTTTGCACATCTAGCAGGAGTAATACCCCATAGGAGGGCATATGTTGGTGCTAAAGATCACACCGCAGGTCAACATTATGATGCTGCAGGCTCAACCAATTATGGTAGGTAAGAATAGGCCACTCAAAATTTTGTAAGAGTATAAATTGCCATTTTGATCGCATTTCTGATGATAAATGCTCTGTGTTGTGAAATAAGCTTATTCTTTGGTAGTCTATATGGATATCGTGTTTCTTTGGCAGGTCTACAGAGTCCAACATGAATGATTCTTGGATTGAAGTAAAAGAGAAACTTATGGATGCTTTGACTGCTATTGAACATGATGGAAGGTTGGACAACAGGGCAGCTGAAAGTGAAAATGAAGCCAAAAAGCATCCCTTGAGTATGTTTGCTATTAATGAAGGTCCCAGACTGCGGTTACTTTGGGCTACTTTACAACAACTTCAAAAAGAGGTAGGCATTGTTTTCAGTTTTCTTTGATATAATTGATTGCATTGCATACTCCTACAGAGCTGCATACTCTTATACCATGGCTTGTGATTCATGCTCCTCATGGAACTGAGCTGACCCAATAAGTTTGACTGAGAGAGGAATGCCTTTTCTGCCTATCAAAACGCTTTTGATCTTAACAAAAAATAATTAGCAGTGAGTTTGTGGAGTTGAGGAGAGTATGTGCAACATAGTTGGTAAGGACCAAGCAGAAGGAGTAATACGTAAGGTGAATGTTTTTATAAACATGGACTAAGCTTTTTCAGAGATGCACTCAATTATATGTCCTTCCAGCCAATGCATTACAAAACAACAATTAGGTGTGCCTTTTTCTTGTTGGCTCCAAGGGCAGCATGTCAGTACTTGTTCATCTTGTGTCACCCTAATTTCAGGAACTCTCTCCAGCCAATACCCATCCCCAGTTCCATAAAGTATAAGGTGTTTGTTGTCAATTTGCTAATCATTTTTATTTAGACAAACACTCAATTATATCTTATTCCAACCAGTCCATCTTAGAACAACAATCTTCATCC
The DNA here is from genome assembly GCA_017589505.3 of Metroxylon sagu. Taxonomy (NCBI): domain Eukaryota; kingdom Viridiplantae; phylum Streptophyta; class Magnoliopsida; order Arecales; family Arecaceae; genus Metroxylon; species Metroxylon sagu. The sequence goes on from JACVBY030000639.1 coordinate 933,607, forward strand.
TCATCTGTAATCTTCATCCTCATCTGTGCTAGAGTCATCCTGATTTGCTTATGTCAACGCTTTTGTTGGATCTTTCTCTGGCCAATAGCCATTTGCAATGTGACGAAGAACTAGGCATCTTAGCCATTTTATCAGGTGGGTTATTTATGGATCAACAATTTCAACCCACTGGCTAGTAGGGGTCAGGAACTCCTAACACATTGGCAGCTTGGATCAAGATATATAAGCTTTCACTCATTGCTGTTGATGGTTGACGTTGCCCAACTGGATTTAGATATTGCCTTCCCATTTATCAGTTATACATAAATCAAGCAAACAGCTGATTCCTAGAAGTCATCTCCCAAGTGGATAGAGTCATGACAAACTACTTAAGCAATCTCTCGTCCTTTTTTTAAATAACAGTGAAGAAGCTGAACTTTTGTGAAGAAACAATTTCCATGATGATCATCGATACTTCTTTCAGGACGGTAGATCATCGATTGCAATGAGTTATAGTGATTTTTGATCATAAATTCTCTTTCGTTTAGAACTCAAGATTCATGATATTTCTCTAGATGACCATGTTGTGGAGGATCCATATTGTAGATAACCTTGGTGGCAGAAGGATAGAAATTGATGCATATCTTTGCCTTCTTGAAGATAAGATATTAGCTAACATGCCACTTTTTTGTTATTTATTTGGGTTCTTTGTGTTGCCAAGTCCTTGTTGCAGCCAACAAAAAAACATGGGGATCAGATTTCATTCTCTTCCGTATGCATTACATATTATGATTATCTCTTAAGACTTGAATTTAATATATGACTGCTAAGGGCTAACCATTGTTCTACATGCTTTTATGATAACATTCATGAGTGGGAAGTTATCCATTTTTTCAAAAGCTCAAAGGTTTAGCCAATAATAAATTTAATTTCTGACAAAATCCAATTCAGCACCAATTATTCAGGATACATAAAGGTGTCTGAAAGAAAATTTGTCTATGTCCAAGTCATAATACATTGTTGGTCTGTCTAGTTTTGAATTGCTCATAGAAATCACATTTCGGTTTTTGCAATCTGGTTATTCTGACTGCTTTTAATCTAATAAATAGTCAAAAAAATTGTGAAGGTTGCATAGCCTCAAATATTACAACAAACTAAATATGTGCCATCCTGTTTTCTCTAGAAGCATTAATTTTTTAGTGTCACAAAAACATTTGTCATCAGCCTGAAGATGCAATGCTTTTATGCAGGTCAGTCATATCTCAGAAGCCCATGAGTTTCATGGTCGGGATGTCTGGCTACTAGTTGCCTTGGAAGTCATAAAAGGAACAGTCCAGCCAGCGTACAGAAAATGGCTTGAGGAGGAATTGACCCTGGAAATTGGACAACTTGATATGGTAGTGAACTTTCAAAATGTTTGTTATTTGTCTTCTAAGTTTCTGCTGACTTGCTGAAATGTGCATTCCTGTTTCAGAAGCTTCCTGATAGAGTTCTTGCGAAGTTAAATGGAGGTGATAGAATCTTACAGAATATTAGTAGATCAGGAAAGGCTGAACTCTATGCAGACTTACTGTTTTTCCTTAGATTTGGTTCTCTCAGGTATCATGTAAATCCTCTGTATTTCTTGTTGCCATATATCTGAAGTATGCATGGCCTAGAATCAGCAGATTTTAATGTCCTGGTAAACTAATGCTTGACCAGTCAAGATTTGCAAACTCATTGTCTATGGATTTTGCAATTTCTGGTTCAAGAACTGAAAAATTGTCATTCAGTGAACTTGTTTGATAATGAATAACCTTTAACATCCATCTGCATGATTAATTTAATTTCAGAATCATACCTACTATTAAAGAGGTATGACAGTATTATTGATAATAGCTTAATACTTTTTTTCTGATTTATCATTTTTGTAATATATATCTATAGAATTCAACATCCCTATTGCTCTATTCTTCCCATTGATTTATTAACTTGTACGTACTTGTTATGCAATTTCGATGCTAATGTATGGTTAAATCAAAGAATATTAAATCTGGCTTCTTCTTACAGAGAAAATATCTGCAAGTTAGATTTCACATGTGATTACGCCATTTGGAGATATTTCTGCTTTCTGAAGTGTACACTAAGATGACACTAATGTTTTCTATCTTCAAGTACCAGAACTGGATGCTGTTATGACAATAAACTTCTGACACGACATGGAGTTGACATTCTAGAAGATCTGTTGATTCTGTTAGCAGATGGAATTGCAAGCATTTACCTTGAGCTTATTTCTATTGACAGTGATATGTCCAGTGAGATGAATGGCTTGGGCTTGACTTTGTGTTCTCTGTCAACCAGATCGCTTCAAAGATTAAGAAATGAGGTGACTCAAGTTACTTAACAAATTTTGCCATCAATGTACTTGTTGCATCATCGATATAACAACTTAGATCTTTGATTTTAAGTCATTTGTTATAGTTCTGTGGCATTGTCATGCATGTCTTCATTCTGTGCTGTGCATCATCATTGATGTACATGGTGACTTATTCTGATCTGATCGTTTGGAAACTTGTTGCCGATGTTTATACATTGGTGATGTAGATACTGCAATATTTACTGCAAAATATACACAAAGATTTATCAAGAATCCCGTATCTGATGTGAGCACCATAGGTAGATGTCTTCTTCCAGGGTAAAAGAACATAAAAAAGATTTAAAGCAGTTATTTCAACAAGGCTTACATCTCTACTATGTGGTAGATAGAGTGGAAGTAGGATTAAGTAGTGAGGCTTTGTTTTTCCATTCTTTTTATAGTCTGTTTTTGTAGTTTTAATTATTTGCACATGCCAAACTTAAAGACAAAAGAAAGAATGAAGCAGCAGCATGAGGAGGTGATGTTTGCTGATTGGTGCAACAGGGCAATCTACTTGAGCATAATTTCTCATTGCGTCATGGATGAGATATGGATGGTCCTAATTAGTTACTTTATGAATTGTGTGAAACATTTACTGCCTTGTTGCTTTATGGTATGGTTGGTCTCTTTTGTTTGGCCTTTAGCACAGTTGTGTTTGCTTTTATTGTGTACACAATAGGACATCTGCATTTATGGACTATGCATGATCTCATGGATGTTGCAACCAGGTTAGCAGGAAACTTTCACATCTTTAGATCAATGGATCCCTTAGTATGATATTCGTTGCCTCCTGATCTCTGATCCTGGTTAACAGGTGGTATTGAACCAGTGGCTTCAGCAGAACTTCGAGTCAGTTGTCACAATGTATGAGGACCGATTCCAGTTATTTATCTTCAGCAGGAAAAAACTAGAGGACTCAGTTGAGAGTCGAAACGGCAAGACTATTTGGTGGAAGTTTGCTTTCAGAAAGTCAGCAAGACCATCCTTGTTGCATCATGTTCAGATCAATCCATTTTCCTTGCCAGTCAAACGAACCAAGGAGTTAAGAGCCTTGACTGGATGGTATGGTTATCTACTAGTGCAGTTCTTCATACATTTTGTGTACGTGATAAGGTCATTTGAACTTGCTGAAATAATCCTACAGACCAAAATTTCCACAGGCCTTTTCAATTGAATGGGCATTTACATATGTTCTCTGGAATCTACCTATGGTTATTTCATCTCATGCTCCAAGCCAAACGATTTCGCATGGCTGCCTTCCATTCTTGCGAGATTTATCTTTAATCATTGCTGGATGGGTACTGATTGGTGATTTTTTATTTATGGCCTGTCTAAGGACATGAATCACCTGACAACTTGTGGTTGATTGGTCTTAATTCTAAGAACTTCTTAACCTCTGTGAAACTGATTTATCAAAGTGTGAACCATGTGCTAAGCTAAACCAATCTTGTTCAAGCATATTAGGGCGACAATATGACAGAAGGTTTTGATGCTCTTGCAGGAGGTACTACTTTAGCTTGTTTCTGGAGTTCTCAGATATCACAATGCCTTTTGCTAGAGCTGTTTTTGCCAAGATTAGGGGCGCTGTCTCTTTCTTCCTAATGTGTATGATTGGAAGGTCATTAGGACTTATTTTCACCGGTATAAGGCAGTCCTTGGGCTGGAGGTAAGATGTATCTGTTTCAGTTTTCCTCTATTTTTCACTATTTCTTGACATCATTTTTTTTTCCTGAAACTGGGAAAAAAATGATGCATGGCATTTGGAAGTTAAACTTGTTGCTGCTTTCTTCTATTAATTGCGAAAATATAAAAATATTAGAAGAAAAATATTTTTGAGCAAGCACTTTCAAAAGGGCTTTTCGTTTTTTTACATTTTACTGCGACCACCTCTTCTATTTGTCTGTGACAACATCTTCTATTTGTTATCTGATATCTGTTCAATGTATGCTAGATCTTATTTTGGCCCTTTCATCTGTTTCATCCCTTGTATGTGTTTTCAATGTATGTTTAGTTATTTAGTTAGTTTGAGAAATTTGAGGTGTGAAACTGATTGTGATGAGGGAAAAATTCAGTCCAGGGCTTCAGGCTGAAGATGAATGAGTCCTGGGGTTTGCTGTCAGAACGAACCACAAATATAAACTGAATTCCAAGAATGAGAACCTCCTTTTCCTCAAGAAAAAAACAATTATGAAAACATTTACTGCATGTAAAGAGGTGCAGTTTAACATTTGTCACCGCTCAGGTTCTGGAAACAAATAAATTTGCATTAATATAAAATGAGTGACACTGAATAATTGAAAGAGGTTCTCTTTATGTAATCAGATTGAATTAGCTAATTTATCAGCTTTGCTTGCCGTTACAAGCTCTAGTCTTCAGAAAGCAAGTTATATAAGCAAGTCATTGACATCTCACCAAAATTATTATTATTTTAATTATATAATAGCTGTTTGTGACCGACCTCCTTGCACAGAGAACACCTTTCCAAGATCAGCTTCTATCATACAAAGAAATAAGCCTCTCTCCCCATAACCAAATTGTGCGTCAGAAGATTAGATTTTACGATTTCTTGGAATCCAAGAAGTTGAGAACATGCGATGTTGTGCATGAGATATGGCGGTAGTCACTTGAACGTTACTAGAGCAAGATATCTGTCATGTTTCCCCTTGTCGCACTGGAATGTTGAATACTGCAGCGGTGACCTCTTGCCTTGTCTGCTATGATTTCTGTTCGGTAAGTTGGAAGCAGCTGTGTGTAGCAACTGGGGATGAAATCACCTATTTTGCATAATCTTAAAATTACAAAAGGAGGTTGTAGTAGAATCCCGCCGGAGGATGAAATGGGGCAAAAAAAAAATATTAATAAAAAAAACCCTAATTCATGGAACCGAAAATAACTTTGTCCACGGAACGTATAAAAGAAAGAGTGTCTGGTTGGGCCCATGCTCTTCAAGAGAGAGAGAGAGAGAGAGCAACCATTTATGATATCAGGCCTGGCTTTATGAGGTAATGCAAAAATAATAAGGATAAAAGAATTATTTTATTAATGAATTAAAATTCAGTAGAATGTTTCTTAATAACTCAATCATAAATTGTTACAACTTTCACATGCTTCCAGATGTCCTACAAATAAGAATTCAGATATCTATATTTATAGACTAAGAAATAGAAAATAGATTTTTATATCAATACTAATAAGTATTTTTTTAACAACTAATTAAAATAGTTTTAATCAATAAGGACGTGTAATAGAGCTCTAAGCTTGATTTAATTTTCAATATATGAGGCCAATTAAGATGACTTTATTCTCTTGGATGTTGGAGATGTATTTTTCTTTTGGTTTTGAAATTGGTTGGATGGTGAGAAGGTGGCACTCTCTGCAGCTTGAGGGAGCAACAAGTTATGGTGTTAAGTGAGATAGCCTACAAACATGCTAAGACAAAGCAAGACATTTTAGCTAGCTGTGCTAAGGCTCCTTCGTTGATGAGCTTTTAAAAGCAAGAAGCATACTCCCTTATCGTCGTCATATTATAAAATTGTGTCCTCACTATCTCGTCGATCAGTCTTTTTGGAAAAGGCCTCGGGTTTCTGCATCCTTTTCTGACAATAATTTGACCATTGCGGTTGCTGAATGACTGTTGAACCTCTAGGCGAGAGCGTAGTATGATTGCCTTCTCATCCTTCACATGCAGTACGAAGGATGCCTCAACGTTGCTCCTTGCCCAACCACCTCAGGATGTAACATTGATGTTCCATTAGAAAAAGAACGGACCTTTGAAATTTCTTGGGAGGGCCAAAAGTGTTGATCATTACGCCTAGATGTTGGCTTGGGTGCCCGAGAAGCAGGATTTAGGTCAAACCGCGGGAGCAGAGCTGATAAAAGGTTATTCAGCTGGTTACCTCTGACGCCCCAGGACAAACGGCACCCTTCGATTGTAACAATAGTGTTTCGATTTACGGTAGATAACTCTACAAACTCTCCCTTTATCGCACTCAAGTGTTTGCTCCGGGAATAAAGCAAGCACGAGACTTGCTCTGGGCGCAGGATTTTATCCTGTGAAACAGCATTGAAAAAATGGGAAGGAAAAGTCATTCTAGTCAATCCTGCTTCCAATAAGTATTAACTATTCCAAGATAAAAGCTGCTATGATTTATTCCTAGCATTAATCCCTCATTGGTTCCTGCCTCTTTCTTCTTTATGGACAAAAATACCCTCAGGTTAAGGTTGTTTCAGAAAAATTTAGCCAAAGATAAGAAGGAATGACTGATGGAATAGCATATCAAAAGGGAATACTATTTTCTTTTCCACTTTTCCTTTTTCCAGAACCGGAAGCAGCCATTATGTACCACTTTTCTCTTCGCAATATCTAGCCAGCTGGTTGAGTGTGGGGGCTCACGTACACCCCATTATGGAGACAACTCTGGGATTTCACAGTGGGTAAGAGAGCACTCCCTAGAATTAGATGCTTTGCTTTACATTGTCTTTGGAAAAGCATGGCAAGTGTCATCTTTTGTGCAGAGCGTTATCTCACAATTCCAAACAACGCACATCTTCAGCAGCCACCCAATCAAGAGAAAGCTTTCGTATTGTTAATTTGCTGTGCCTTTATGCTTGGAGGCCCTTCCCAACTACCCTAAAGGGTAAAATGGATAGAATGCTTTAGTTGCTTATGTATCAGTTAACACCCACTGTGATCCCAACCAGTTGTTTAATTAAAAGCTGCCACTTAATGCTGGCTCGGACTGAAATGGTAGGGCGGTTCTCCAGTTAAGAAAAACTATTTGAACTTCGAAGTCTGTCCTATTTACAGAATGCATCTTTGGTCCAACTATGGCTCACGGTAAACCATATTTTAGTTTCATGGGTTCATCTCAACTTCAAATATATTATTAGCCTTTGTAGGTTTGTTTAGTCTGATTCAAGTCTGAACAGTTTTCTGTTAAAGCTGATCCCTTTTGTTACCTAAGCCATGAGTCCATATTTTGAGTTTTTAATTGGGTCCCAACTAGTAGTAGGGTCTAGGTCCACCCAGCTCTCTTGCACCCTTAGTCATCCAAAGTGCTGAATCCCAGCAAACATTGATGTCGAGATAAGGGATGCCATTGATTTACTAATACCGAGTCGAGCACCTGAAGCTAAAGAATGATACCATTAAATCATGATGCTTTATACGTTGGTCTTCGTTTGGATTGAATCATTGCTCTTTTTTTCTCTCCACGCTGAAGTGTGCTGCAACAAATCATTCGGTAAGCAATCCTTGAAGTTGTCTATGCCCCCAAACAAGCATGCCATCTTTTATGATGATGGTGATAGACATCACTCCTGTGGAAAGATAGGTTGTCATGGTCTGGACTCTTCCAGTCAGAATCTCCCTGCCGCATCATCAGCGGTGGCTCGCGTCATTTCATTTTAAGAAAGCATGGTGGCACATGTCATCTCATTTAAGATAAAGCAAAGGGGTACCCAAGTAACTTGTCCATCCGTGTTTAATGGCTCTTTTGTCATAGTTTGAATTCAAGCAACGAGGTTTGGCCTTTTCCGCTTATCTTTACGTGCGTTTCTTTAGGCCTTCTTTCCTCTCTCTCTCTCTCTCTCACACACACACTCGAAGGCTCTCTCACTTTGCTGGCTCAAGAGGTTCATGGATATTGATCTCTTGCGGGCTCCAGGGGGGGTATCTCAGGCCTTCAGACTGAAATCTGCATGGCAATCGGCCAAAGTCCCAGGAGATCAAATGTGCTGCCCTTATGCTTCCTCCTCTGCCTCTTTCTACTCCCCTTGGCTCGGCCAACCGATCAGCTGAAGATCTCCATGGCTTCTTTCTCTACTCGGTGGCTTCTCTCCCATCCTGCACCCCAATCCATGAAGTTGCATCCACAGAACGGTGCCCCAGCTTCCCAGTTTGAAGATAGCAAGCATGAAGTCCCCAGCGGTCCAAACCCCGTCTCCAATAGGTAGTAGCTTCATTGGCATGGTCGTCACTGCTTGCTTGTCTCTAGAAAAAGTATGTTCCCTTTTCTAATCACTTGTATTATTGGTCGCTAATGAGACTTCTTGTGTGTTTATGTGGGTATAATAGTTAGTGCCTTCTTCAGCCAACCATGTATATATAAAGAACCGACGCACACCCTTCTCTTTCTCTTTCGCTGTGAGACCGACCTCATAGGGAACATCAGCGTGCCCAAAAAAAAAAAAAAAAAAAAAAAAAAAAAAAAAAAAAAAAAAAAAAAAAAAGAAGCCCTTATGATTTTTCTCCTGCACGTATTCTATTACACATGTGTAATATGTCTGTCTGTGCTCTTATTATAAATAGGTGTTTGGTGGGTTGACTAGATTGAGAAATCATGCTTGTTCATCTGGACTCGAATTCAGCTGTCTGGAACTTTCACCTTCGGACAGTAAATCAACTAAAGCTTTATCAAACCAATATTTTGGTTTTTAGGCATTTGGAGCGAAGTAAATTGTAATCAAGGGAGGGGAGTCTTGATTTTAAATAATCACCAATGATTTGGCATCTAGCAACAGCCATGTCAATCAGGGCTATCATCTCTATAAACCAAGCCTAAGCAAGGATGCAGTCTGTTTTATGTTTCCTAGGACAGACTTAATTTTCTCAGAAGAGTAGCTCTGTGATTATTTTGGACAAGACATCTGAGAAGAGGGAAGATCGAAGAAAAAGATGGCTCCCATGACTCGTAGTTGTGCAGCATGAGGTGACCATCCCTTGTATTTTTGCTTGGTTGGGGGCCTAATCTGGCCGTGGTGGTGTCAGAGACCTGAGCTGAGCAACGTGACCTTTAGCGAACCATTGGGTTGCCTTTGTCTTCTAGGACATAGGATCCAAGGCACCTGACAACTATGGCTATGATTTGGTAATAATTCATGTGTGAAATTTCACAGAACTTAAGCAATGGTGATTTAACGATTTTAGTTCTTGTCAATGCCCACATGATAAGCTGGATTGATGCATTGCGCTAACGGGACTTCGTCTTGCTCTCCACACACACACACACACTCTTCAGCACGATACCATCATTTACCACTGAGTCTATCAAAAACGTTTTAACTTTGTGTAGATCCATAAAGAAAGTGGGAAAATATGCAAGATTAGCAGTGATGGATGAAATAAAATAAAAAAGTATTGCTGACCATCCCTTGCTGAGCCAGATCCTCTGCTACAATATTTCTTTACCGTGGGATCCAAGTGGTGAAAACGTCTTCAAAGCTCGGTAGGCAAGCAATCAACAGACATCCAGCATGAGTTCCGCTGCAGTTCTCCTTCCCCCCCCGCCCCCCCCCCCCCCCCGGCCTTTTTTTTTTCATTGGCTGACATCCGTACCAGCTGCCAGCTCGAGCCATCTCCACGCATGACCAGCTTGCATATTAGCTGTTGATTGCCCACTATAGCGTCCAGGAAAAGTTTTGGGTTTACCCAAAGGAGGGAACCAGTTAACAGTCTCTTCTTGTGATCTGCCAACTTGATATCAAAGATTGATCAATCAGTCATAACAAGGACCACTGTCCTCAGCCACAAGCAAGGCCCACTAATTAATTAGAATTCGGTCTCCAGCTGCCTTGTCGACCACTTTACTGCAAGAGTGAACTCCAAATGTGCATGGTTAAATTATAAGAAGCAATTTTTCTGATGAAAAAATTACATTGTCACCAGAGGAAGAAATTAGGATCTTAACAGATCGACTATTGAAAATTATTCTAAGCTCTTGATTTTGTAACTCTTCTGATGTCTTCCCAGGTGCTTTCTAAGCGCAAAATTAGCTGACCTATGGCCATGCAACAGTAGGTATCCAACTAACATATGGCAAAAGATATGTAAGAGGACTGACATCCCATCTCCAGAAAAAATTATTTCAATGCAGTGATGCATGATCACTCTATGTTCATAATTCAGTAAAACACAAGTGGTTGCACCCACCCACAATCCATATTTGATAGGGAAATCCAGGACAATAAGGCTCCTACATAGCTCCACAACAATGATCAGAATATTTTCTGCATATGAGATAAGGAGTGCAACTGACCAGTAAAGATTGGAATAAAAGGGACTTTTGCCAGGCTCTGAAGAAAATGAGTCAGAGACATCATCTGGTAACTCTGGTTTACATCATTTTGCTACCATCCATATTGTTGGGAGTTTTAAATATCCATGGAAAGAATTTAACAAGAAGCAAAAGTGAAATCTTCAGCCTATGAAGCCATGCAAAGTAAATAACTTCACAAACTAAACTACGAGATGCAAAAATCTTTTAGTGCCAGCAAAGATTCCCCCAGCAGAAATCTCATGTTTGTGGATAACTGTAGTTTAATGATTAAGCGAAATTCAAAATTATATTTGGATGTTTACCTCTGAAATGCGAAGAAACCATCTTGTGAAGCAGAAAACTGTTTATTTATAGATAATAAAACTGGGCCACTTGAGAATCAAAGTTCTATTTCCACTAAATCCTACAGATATTTGCATTCCAACGTGGCAAACTTTGTGTTCTTACCCTTGACACGAAAGATAGAGAAATTCAAAACTGATTAGAATGAAAAGGAAAAACGCTGAGAAGCAAAAAAATGGTATCAGATCCTGCATTGGGCCAGGCTTGCACTTGGTCATTAAATATAATTATAAACTTAGCATCGATTCAAATGTTTGACATGATTTATAGACCAACTCATTGCAAAGATAACTCCATGGTCGATCTGCGGCTTCTAAAAAGGGTCAATCCACCAAAGTCCTTCTGAAGAATGAACGTAATATTCTTTAATAACACAACGTATGAATGCTTTGCATGCTAGCAGCATGACTTTGTGAAATCTAACAAGAGTCAAGGAATTGCTCAAAAGACAGTCATTAGTATTTGCTTCTGAGCATAACTATTTTTTATAATCAAGTTTTGCACAGCATTTTTTCTCTAATTGGAACAGCTCTTTTAATGCCACATTTTCAATCATCTTTAGGCAGGACTTTCAGAATTGAAATCTCCATCTGGAGAACTACCAATGACAAATGCCATCAATAATTAACCGTGTTGGTCAAATCTCTTGACTTGATGCAAGGGAATTTAATCTAATCCCATCTTCACTTGGTTAAGTGTTATGAGTAATTTACAGTTGCAAAAACTATAAACAGAATGTTTTTGAAATCATAACAGGATTCAGGATAATCGAACAAAATAATTCGGTTACACCCAACCTGACATTGTTAACTTTGCACATGAGCATCATAGGATGGATGATCCAATGCCATCTTTTCTACTGACTGTTATTTTATTTGTACCTGAAATCATGATTGTTAAAATTTCAATTTTAATCACAAAATCATACTAAAATGTCTCAGATTCAGATCATCCATAAAATTGCAAGTTCAAAAAATTGATGTGGGATGTCTATTTAAATCCTAAAATCATTAGGATCGCAATATTAAAATAAGATTTTATGGTTCCAGATCAAGGAGAATATGGACCCCATCCCTTTTTAAAAGTTAAATTTTAGGTGCTATCTATTAGACAGTTGGGTGTTTAAATTATGTGTGTGTGTCTCTGTGTGTGTGTGTATATATATATATATATATATATATATATATATATATATATATATATATATATATATATATATAAAGTATTTTTGATTCTTTCACATAGTTATGTAAATTGTAAAAAATAAATCATCATTGCAAGAATCTTAATCGGCATAAAGCAAACAAAAAGAAAAAAGAAAAGAAAAAATTAGAAATAATTTTATGGCTTCTATTTCTTTAACTTCATATGGTAGCATGACCAAATAAAAAGCTAGAAATCATCCTGCAATTAGCAACTTGATAAGCATCATTTATTTTTGATTTAAATCTTATTCAAATTCTCACTTTGTTATTTACAAATATGGAACAGAAATTTGATAATTTTATGATTGTGATGCTATATTATTGTTACATCAAAATTTTATTGTTATTGTTGCTGAATAATTTTTTTAATTATGATTTATTTATATTCATATTGATATTATAATTTATATTAATTTATAAATATTAATTTATTGTTAATAAGTGGAATGCAAGGTTTTAAACCTTGATCTTAGTCATAGGATTTCTTAGTGTATGTGTGTGTGTGTGTGGTTTATATATATATATATAATATTTATTTTTTATAAAGTATAAAATTTTAACGATTAAATCTTATTAACCCTCCGTCAGTAAAATCTCGACTTTAATTAACTTGGTTATAAATATTTACTCAAATACCGCTCTCCTCATATGGGCCGTGTCGGTACGGAGGCCCACTTTGGAGACTATAAATAAGCGAAGGCCCAGTTCCAACTCGAGGAAGGTAACGAGGGAGGCGGAGTGGATGTTGAAATCCTAGGTTTTTCGCGGGCAATAACGTGCCTTCTCTTCTCCGCGGCTGCGCCTCCCCCTCTTTCCACTATACGCAGGAATTAGGGTTTCTCTTCTTCGGAACGATGATGGCTCACAGTTTGCATCGTTTCAGAGGCCTTTCTAGGGTTCTATTTGGGCATTTTCATTCAGGTACTTATTGGATCCATCCCGTCTCGGCACTTTTCTCTTCTTGATCTAATCTATTCACGAGTTTAGCTTCCGACAGAAGTAAGCGATTATATACTTTACATACTTGCATCGTTAAAAAGATGTTCTCTTGTTCTTTTAGCTTTTGGAACCCTCTTCTCGATTTCTTTTTTCTCCTCTTTCTTTAAATGCGGAATTGCTATTCAAATTTGTGTGGAAATCCTTCTGTCTTCATCGACTTGCGAGTTTTTTACATGAAAACTAAATTTCACTTAACATAGCATTTTCTTGACTGCTTCATGATATATATATATATATATATATATATATATATATATATATATATATATATATATATATTTCTCCTTGAATGACTGAAGTACTCTTTAAATTTGTACGTCTTTAAAGAAAGACCAGTTATCCTTTAAGCCTATTCAAAACTTTCTTGTTTGTATTTTTTCCCCCCTATATCCTAAACATCTGCATCTTGATTTATCTGCGAATCTAGTATATGAAGACTAAATTTTGCTGAACGTAAGACAATTTTTCACTAGTTTTTTAATTCAAGTATTTTCCAAACCATCCACTACCTAGCTCATGTACCTGCTTGACTTCTCTATGAGTATATTTTCCAATAGAGGTTTGAAAAGAACTTTGGTAGAATTACTTTTTAAAATTTCATTCTTGATGCAAATATTGTTTGTATCTTTAAAGAAAGATCACTTGTTTTTTGAGTTCTGCAGAAACATCTTGATTGCTTTCCTTTTCTTTTCCTTCTCTTTCAACGTTGGATTATTTTTTGAATTTCTATATGGAGTCCATAAAATCTGCCGATAACCAAATTTTACTAAATTCTGCTGTTGCTAGTAACAGATCCTGCACTTTAATCCAAATTTGTTGTTATCCATTATATTGAGTATGTGCTAATAGTTAAGGGCCCATTTAGTATTGCTTTTGTTTTCTCTTTTTGTTTTCACAACTCCACCCCCCCCCCCCCCCCCCCCCCAACAAAAACAAAAAAAAGGACTAATCTGAGCAACTTGTATGATGAAACCCTTTAGTTTCCTTTAAAAGTTTATTCCTTTTCAAAGAATGGGTGCAAATAAAAGTAAAGAATAACACAAATTTTGTGCATGTGATGTGTTGCTATTGTTCTAATTTGGAGACAAACAAAACACTAAAACAACAATGGTACCAAACTGGCCTTGAGATTGTAGACATGAAGATATCTATCTTGAGCATCATGGTTTCCTTTTGAGGATGTGTTGCTCAGAAGCAATAAAGTAAGTTCTAATGAAACAAAAGTCTCAACTGAAAGAGGTGGAGAACATGAAAGAGAGGGGAAAAATGCTGATATCTAGAGTTCATTAATGTAAACATTATTATAAGTTACATGCCTTGTTCTGTAAAGTGAGATTTCGTTTAAAGATAGTATTTATCATGGTTCATGATCCAAGAAGTTGAAAAAAGATGATGGCCTCTAATAGGGAATACCTCAAAGGTATAATAAAACAGCTAAAAGCAGGTGAGAACCAGCAAACTGACTACCCATACTCCAAAAAAGTGAGTTTTAACTCACTCATTTCTAGATGGTTTGTTCCTTATTTCAATAATCCCACATGAAATTCCTATATTTCCCTCATTTTAACTATGTTAAGATTGTGATATAAAGCTTACCAAACAATTGCATCATTTTTATTATTGCTGGAAATTTATCAATAGGAGACACATGTATATATTCATTCATTTGATTGCTTCACGTAAAAATGATCGCATCGAGTTGTTACATGCATAGATTTACTTCTGCAAGAGACAGGTGGTCATCACAATTTTCAGGAGTTCTCATCTCTATATACATTGTTTTCTTGATCAGATTCAGCATCAAGGAGAAAGCTTCCTGATAAGTTCACAACCTCTTTGTTACATCCATTCATGAAGACAAGAGACAGACATATGATAATGACCAGACAAATTCGCAGGTAGTTCAATTTCACTGCACTGAATATCTTAGTCCTTATCCATGGATATTTTCTTTTATATTTGAGACATTGTTGGACCGAATGTATCGGTCAATTTTACTAAGACACAAGCATGACATTGTACGTTTGTACCACAACAGCACTCATCGTGAGCTTGAAAAGATGTATGGTTAGGTCAACAGCCTCACAAGCATATGCAAAGTCATGCTATGGACTTTTGCGTAATTCCTAAACTAGATTATCCTGGATTTGTTAGCTTCTGTATATTTTTTCAATCTCTAAAACGCTAGCCTTTTCTCTTAAGAATAAATATATTATATACTATGAATGTTTTGAACATGCATAGCTGTTTTTGATAGGCATCATTGGTAATCTATGCATGGTACCATATCATCATAGTGAATAAATAAAAACATTATTAAAATTGACAAATCCTATACAAGTTACAATTTTTGAAAGCTTGGATCTACTAAATATTACTTTTTTTTTTTTTTTTTTAATTTCAGGTTGCTATGTATTGCTTTACATAAAATAGCCTTTTCAAGTGTTGACACATTGTATTAAATAACAGTTCTGAGTTCTAAGTTACAAATAGCCGCTAATTTTCAGGTGCTCAATGACATCAGAAACACAGCATAATTTAGCTTTGCATGAAGAAGTGTTAGCCTTTATCAAATCGACATTCGGTGAACTTAAAGGTAAACTATTGGTTTTCAATATTCTGGAAATATATCTCCTTGCTTGTGTTCCTATGACTTTTAACATCTGCATCATGTTCTTGATGTTCTTGTATGTAGAAGCTTTTATCCTTTAACCCCAGTTGTGACAATATAATGGGTCTATTGCAAGAAATTGTGTTTCTGTCCTCTTGCCAATTCTTCTTTTCTCTTCTAATTTCAAGTTATTAATGTACCTAGGTTCTGTAGCCAAAAAAGAAAAAAAAATTAATTTACTTAAGTTTGTTTGGCTCAGGGGAAAGTGATTAATTCCTGCATGGTTAATGCAAAATCTAGTCAAATGGCTGTAGGTGACATCCATTTATAAGGGCTGTAGGTCTGGGATTAGAAACCTCCAGTGATAGGTTGTAACTCCTTTATGTAATCATTCTTTTGCTCTATGGTCTCTTATGTAATCTTTCTTTTTTTCTATGAGAGGAAACTCACTAGTGTGATTTCTCCATTTCTTTTATATGAAATGGTTTGTGGGACTCAAAACTATTGAGTCAATATCATAAGTTTGAGTATCTTCAAGCATTGGCCAACAGAACAATAAATCTGTATACTGTGGCACAAATGAGTTTGATGAACCGGGGCCAAGTTGTTGGATTGGCTAGTTATCTGTTTTATTTTATGATGTTATTAAATATTAGAGGGAGATTAAGTTTCATGGAGCAAATTAGGGAAACATTTTACCCTTGTAGTGCAAATAAAAAGAATATACTGAACACCATACCTTTCATGTTGCATGAATTTTGTTTATTTTCATTTTACCTTTGTAATGCAGGACCAAATCATCATTGGCTGAATAATGTAGATGGCAGCATAAAATCTTTCAATCAAGATGGGATATTTTTAGTGCTTGTGAATGCATCTCTTGACGGCTCCACATCACATAGCCATCATGATTGTATCTTTTCAATTGAAAGAATAAAATTGCTTCAACAGAGGTAGTTGTGTGTAGGCACATTACTTGTATTTATATAGTTCTTTTGCATCTATATAGTTTGCTCAACATGTGAAATAGTTATTTTTGTACTTCTCTTCTTGCAGGTACCCAAAACTTAACGTTTTTGCTTTGCAATGTGGAAGTTCAGTCAATTCAATTGCTACTTATACTCAGCTAACTCAAACTATCATAGAAGAGTATGTCACATATCCTGTCTTGATATCAGAAAAGAATTTTGCTAAGGTGAGGCATGAATCTTTATTTGTGAGTTATCACACAAATTAGCATCTTAAGTATTCTACTATCCTTATGTGCCTTCCCTTTTGGCCAATAGCATCTTCCTTGCAGTTACATCCATATTGTCAATTAGTCACCAGAATCTTTTTGAAGCAAGGCTTTCCCAATCTCAAGGATATAGGTGCCGGCCAAAGTTGACTAACATGTGACATGCCAATTTGGCATGGTATGGTTTAATATGGAGCTAAAAGTCCTTTTTTTAAAATATATATATATATATATTTATAGGTTTGGCATGGCAATACAAGCATCAGCATAGTGCAACATATCATGGCCAGCCACTAGCTGACATGCCTTGTGCCTGCAGAACTTAAATTTTTTATTGTTCTTCTTCAAAATTTTTATGGGAATCTGAACATGTTATTTTTTCCTTAATGTTGTTATGACATGCCATCTTTTGTGCAATTTTTCTAGTTTTAGGTTTATGCATCTTATTCTTTACCTTTTGTTTTAAATGAAACCTTCTTCCTGCTTGTGTCAAGGAAAGGAGACTAAGAGACTTGAGAAATTTGAGTATGACCCTTAGTTTTATTGTTTGCCAACCAATGCATCTTCACTAATGGATCAAAATGACCAAAAAATGCCCTTCATTAAGCGTGCCTATCAAAAAACTTATTTCATTTTTTGATCCATAACAGAAGAAAATTGTGATTTGGTCTCCTTACTTGAACCCATGTCTTTCGTGTATAATTACTTTGTGTGAATCATAAGTTTCAAGTAAGCAACTGATTTGACTGTGATGTGAATTTTCCCAATTTCAAGGCTAACAATTCATTCTATTTTTTGCTACCTTTTTGTTGGAATTATATTTTTTGGATGTGTTCAGGTGACAAATGGTGGATGCTACTTGCTATTTGAAGGCTCTACAAATTGTTTGTTCCATTTTAAGCTAGATGAAGAGCTTGGAACCCTTGCAAAAGGTAACCCTCTTGCAGTCTTTTTGTGGATAATAGTTCAGTATCTATAACTATCATTTCACAATATATGGAAAAATCTAAGCAGTTGACTATAAGAAAGTCCTTTCTTTGATGAAATCATGTGATTTAGGCATTTGTTTGTTTCCATGGATTTTAGTTCTTAAGTAGTTTTGATTTTCAGATCTTTATGGGCAATTTGAAACATCTGGTTGTCATAACAATGTCAAGTTTGTAGAATGCTAAAATTATTTTCCTCACATGTAGGATTATTTTTCTGCTGTCTGCACCTGTATACCATGTGAAATAGTTTCAGCTAAATAAAATGAAGCATTAGTGGTTGAGGGACATTTCAGCAAAGCTATTGATTATGAAGTCAAACCGACGACAATAATCAGCTGGTAGAACCTAGAACAAGTTTAACTGGCTGGTTATCTTTGTGAGATGTCCAGAGCAAACTATAGTAATCTAGCTGATATGCACTAAAATGAGTGTTAGATTCACAAATAGTGGATAAAATGGCGGACAATTTTTTTTAAGGCATTATGTGATTATTCACATCAAAAATTAAAGGATGCCCACATAAGCAGAGGGCTGCTATAAATGCTACCAGTCAAAAGGAAGAGAAATAGGCCTAGGAGAAGATCAAACTTTCTCTTTCGGACATTTTCTTAATGCTTATTCTTATCCTGTTTGCAAATTCAGATCTTGTGACTGATCTGACTGCACCAAAAAAATTCATATTTTATTTAAATCAGCAGTAGCATTTTCATAAGACTTCTGACATTCTATATATAATTGTTGTAATACTCAAACTAAGTTTTATATAAGGTCATTGGAATGTGAAAAGATGTTATACTTCAACTAGATTCGTTGTAGTGATGTAAAATAAATTATTAACCTTGAAACTAATGCTACTAGCTTATTAATTATCTTTGCTGAAGCAATTTTGTTAAGCATTACTTAATAGAATTTGATATTACCATCTTCATGATCCAATGATGGCAAAGTATATTCAAATCTACCCTTGAAAATTGAACCATGATGACAGTTTAGTAAGTCTTGTTCCAACTCTTCATGCCTTCTTATTTTTTGGTGCCCTGTATTTTATATAATGAACATATTTTCTTTGCATTATTTGTTTTATACTTTATGACTTAATAACCTGAAGCAGGAGGTGCCTTGGTGTGGCATCTATATTAAAAGGGTAATAGCGGTCATGAATTAAAAACTCTAATGAACTTAAAGGAATATGCTATAAAAAATTCAACAAATGGAAAACTATTATATGCAATTGTTCACTTGACTATTTTATGGTGATTTTGCTTGATGTGGCAGTAATTGGAATTGTTAGAAAGTCACTGGAATCAGAAGGCATGATTTCAAAGTTGCTTGTGAACTATTTTTTAGTTTATAAACAATTTTGTTATTTTGCATGCCCACACTAAATTATTTAAATGGTAAAAATGGTAGAGGCAGGCTAACATGTGGGAAGACGTTGTACTTGCTTATTATGCACATGGTTATGCTCAAAGCTAGCTTAATTTCTGCTGAACTGCATAATATGATGATATGATGCCCTAATGATATTTTCTTGTTTAAGTTTTATGGACTTAGATTTGATGATCTGAGACATGTTTCTTTAATTTCATGCTTATTATAAAGTTGTGGTACAAATCTTAGATCAATAGATGTGTGTTTTTCTTACATAAAGAAAAATGATATTGATGAATTTGTATTATATCTGTGTTTGGATGCATCGATTTGCATTGTAACTAAAATTGCAAGCTTTGAAATGAGTATTATTAATTTGTTCAATCCCAATCAATATATTTCATGCAGCGATAGAGGAATTCGGTGTGCTACAGAAAGACAGCGCTGCTACCATTCAGAACTCAATTTTTGATAGAATGAGGCAACTTGAGGTTGTCAAGGAACCATATATTTGTTCTTACAGAAATCTGCTTCTGTATTATCCAGGTGGTTTGTTTTCTCATTTATTTTTAATTAACATTCCATATGGTCATAACTGTAGATTATCATCTTTTTTAGGTCGTGTCATTCAGTCTTGTTATATGGTCATGTTTCTATTGATAACTAGGCCATGTATCATGTGTTCATGATCATGTTATCTTCTTTTCTTTTCTTTTTTTGATCATTCCAGGATGTTTATCTGTGGATGAAGATGGAAATCGTATATTTATTTCTGACAGCAACCATCATCGGATCATCATAGCTGATGGTGATGGGAAGATTTTAGATTGCGTGAGTATAGTATTGGTAGTTTGTCACATGATTAATGGATACATAACTATGGCTTTAAGAGTGCTTCGTTAATTTTAAAAAAAATATTTGGCTATATTGTGAAAAGCAATCACCATAAGCATCAATGTTGTCTCAACTATTTGGTGAGCTTTATGGTCCTTACCTTGAAGCATTCATATACCTTTGATGCTATTTCTTCCTTTGTGTAACTAGTGTTGTTGCAGAAGACAATAATTTCTGTTAATGCGAACAACTGGCAGATGAAGATTCATAAGCCAGCCCCAACTTGGTGATGATTATGATTGTGGTTTATATTTCAATAAAAAATATTTGCGGTTATTATTAATTTATATATGGCTGTTCTTTAGGGGGGAAAAGTTGACTTTTAAAGTAGCACTTCTCAAAGATAACTTCAATAAGAAAATGGGAAGGTCTTTGCTTATTTTTTCCTTTTTTTTTTTTTTTTTGACTGTAGAATCAGGTTCCTGTGTGATGAAGCCCTCAAGGTCCGGTTATGGTAATATTGGAGTTTCCTCTTGAAGGAGCTCTGTGATGTGAAGAACAAATTGAAGTTTCCTGTAATGACTTAAAGGCAAATGAAGATTTTAAAAGCAGAAGCTATCTGATCCTTATTCTCTTCTCACTGCTCGAGGAAACCTAATTTAAAATAATATCTATAAGCATTCCATGTGTACAAATCACTTAGAACAAAATGTGATATATGATAAAAAGATGTGTTTTTCTTTTTCAGTGTGTGCGCGCTTTTATATTAACTTCTCTGAGATATAAGTATTTTTAACAAGTAGCTGTATAAAATTATAGGCTTTGTGTTTACCCATATATTTTAAGTGATCTGGTGTTCAAGAATATATATTGGTTTATGTTTACTGTAAGTCCACAGGTTGCAACCTTACCAAGTTGGTATTTATGCCACCGTAGATATTGTTGCTCGATTTCATGAGAAGTAGGGAAAATATTTTAGAGATTTGATGATCATAGATTTAAGAATTGACGCTCTGGTTTCATTTAGCATTTGTTGCATTCATATTTCCTTATGCAGGTGATGTTTCAATGAAATTCAGTAGTTACATTTTATTTTTTTATATTTGCTTCAAATTTATGCATAGAAATGGTTCTCGTAATCTAGCATATAGAATCTTGAATTATTTTATCACAGTCTTGCTTTGGCACTGGCAATCTATTATCAAATAATGATTCCAATCTATAAAATTTCAAGTAGACTGGAACTAAGTTCATATTGCAGATTGGTTCTTCCCCAGGTTTCGAGGATGGTGAATTTGGATCTGCCAAATTATTTCGACCTGCTGGATCCTTTTATTGCACTGCTGAAAATTGCTTATATTTTGTGGACTCTGAGGTATAATGTACACTGTGATAGCTGTGATATTTGTTTATCTAGATCTTATAATGATTTGCTAATAATACATGCTATTCGGTCATCAAAGAGCATTTCATGTGTTAAGACCTATGAAAATGGACTATCTCAAGATATCTGCTTCTGGATTCTATATCTGATTATTAAAAAAAAGGCTTTTCATGTAAAAAGGTATTTGGTAAATGACCAGTAAATATAAATAATCTTTTTGTTGTTTTGGAGCTTATATTTGGTTTTTTGTAGTCAGTAATCACCACAAATCACAACCAGCATCACCAGACTTTCTGTTCTTATTAAGGTCTGAGTTAACAATTCAAGCAAGCCTTTTCCAATTTCACCTCACAACTTATGTCCGTTTTGTTTAGGCCACTCATCCCATACTCTTCTTCTGCAGGCATCCAAGCCCCTCCTGTTTGAGGCTATCAGCCATACTGTTTTAGCAGATTGCTGTGGCATCCTAGGCTTTATCAATTTATAGTTATTACATTGTAGGCTTTTGCCTGCTGTGAAGACTCTTCTCTTTCAGCAGATTTGCATGCGTGGCTTTAAATTCTTGCACATTAATCCACACTTCTTTATCTGGCTTTTTTCTGCGATATTCAAACCAGACCCTTTTGATTGCTAATTGACTCCTTTTTCGACAAAATTACCTCACTTTTAGTTTTGTGATTTCTAGATCCTTCTCTTTCAGTGGGGATGTTTATTACAATTTGGGATCTAACTTCTTTTTTTTCTTTTCCAGCATTTTCTTTAATTTAAGATTTCCAACCTTGCATGATATCATATTTATCCTTATTTTGTGATGTTTCTTGTGTTATCGTGCCAATTAATAACGGTTATATGAGTAGTTTTCTGGAAATGAGATCCAGCAGTGGATATTTATGCTGTTTATTTGTTGTTTCTGTATATCCTTTCCTGATAGAATCATGCAATTAGAAGAGCTGATATGGAAAAAAGGGTGTTGGAGACTGTATACCCTGTAAGCGTACAAAAAAATAGTGGCATATGGAGTTGGATCTTGGATAAACTTGGACTTGCAAGAGAAATTGTCCAGAAACCTGAGGAATTTGATCTGGACTTGATTACTTTTCCGTGGCACTTGATGAAGATAGGGGAGGATGACCTCTTAATTACAAACCGCAGGTAATTTATGTCCCTTTGTGTCTTTGATCTTCATACATCATTTATTTTCATCACATAAACCTGAATTTTGAGACACAGTAACGCTCACTGCTGGTTGTGATGGTTTTCTTGTTCAAGCAGATATGCTTATGTAAGAGGCAATGTGCATCTCTCTCCGCTTGTGATAAAAACAAGCTTTAATGCTTGTGAGTGTTATGATTTATAAACCTTGCACAACTGTCTCTGTTCACAGTAATGGTCTATGATCAAGCTTTACAAACATAAATTAGATTTTTGAACCACATTTTAAGCAACCATTAGACAGTTCTCTCTATAACTCAATATTGGTGGTCCATGGTTCTGACCACCTAATTCACAAGTCACAACTGTTCACCTTGTTTATGGCATTACCAGGAAGAAAATTTTACAGGAGAACTTGTTCTATAGTAGTTGGGAGGAATCCCTTAAAAAGTCAGTATTTGATTATAAAAAAATATGCAAACATCCAAAAACACATAAAATCCTTTGGCTTTAAAAGAAGAAAAGCTAATAGCATGTTACATAAACCGAGTTTGTCAATTCTGGATTGCATCATGCTAAGTTATGGTATTTTGGTTTCAACAAGCACATGTTGAGAAAAAGAACACAAGAAAGTACAATAAGAAATTGCCCCTACAGAACATATGGTCAATAGAACTGGGTTTTATTGACCAACCATCTGACTGCTTAATATATCGTGCCCTGTCTGTGTGTAATGGTTTTTATATCAATTTACTTGTTCTGCAGTTTTGAGACGTCATGGATCATAAGCATGGCAACTGGTGAGATCAAAAAGGTTCTAAGAGGTTTGTTATCTGCTCTTGCTTTTGTATTATATCTTATTATATATGCTTCAACTAACTAATCTATTTAAAGGTATTCCAAATATCATGGAGATTTGTGGGCATACAATAATGGAGAAAGTGGCACTACTGAAGGAGATTTATGAGAATTGGTCAGCAGAGGGACTTCAACAGTCCTCTTCTTTGCAGGGTATTCCTCATGCTGGTTTGGTGTCATCAATTGCAAACCTACAGAACTACACATTTTTTTCTGATGCAGGTTGGTGAGTTGCATATGGATGACCTTTGTGTTTCTATGTCTGCACTCACAGCAAATTGGTAACATGTATTTTTCCTTTCATGTGTTTTTTCATTTAGTCGGTCAAAGGGTTCTGAAGTTTCACAGGGAATCCCAACGTATTTCATGCATTCAATTCTCAAACTTGGGGGTCCTTGGGCTACCTTATTGGTTGGCTTGCCCTCTTGAGAGAGTTTATATTAGGTGAGATGGTCCAATTCAATTTTTTATCCATTTTTATTGTTATATAAACCTTTATATCACCATTTTGAGGGTAGACAAGGCACTTTAGATGTATTAGGCTTTCAGGAGCGATTTAGAGTCATTCTGTTTTCTGGTTCTACTTCTTTGACATTTTTTATGATGTTCCAGCAGATATTCAGGCAGGTCATGGAGTGAGCATCTTCGTTACTTCAATGTGCTTCCTGGTATTGCTTGACATCCTTGCTGATTTACCATTTCAAGTATTCCATGCCTGCTGAACAAACCTTTACATTTTGTTCTGTTTGTTCATTCCTTTATTTATCTTTGGCACAGTATAGTGATCCTTAATATGCCATAGTTTCATTTCCTCACCGGTGTGATATTCGCTCTATCATTCTTAATATTGACATACTTATAACAAATGCTGAATATGTTTTATATAACATGTTAATACTGGGAAAAAGTTACTGTCAATGGATCATGATATATTATTTACTAACTCTTAGTGTTCCCAGCTTATTTATGTTATGACCAATCACCTTGTTTTTGTTTGTGTTTTCTATTATTAAGTTATGCTGTAAGCTATGTAGTTGAGTTTTCTTGCTCCTTATCATGTGATTGTTCCCATGTTCTCACTTTTCTAATTAACACAGGAAGGTGCGATATACAGGTTTACATAGATATCCCAATGGGTACTGAACTGGCAGCACCAATGGAAGAGAGTTGTATCTGGCGCCAAGTAAGAGGATCTGCTGCTGAACTTTCTGGATCAGAGGGAGAAGGCACAAGCACTGAGAAGGTATTGATCTCCCAGAGCTCTTTTTTTGACTTGCACTCGATAGCATGAAACTATTTTTGTTGCTTATAACAATTTGAAAAACTTTGGATGGCATACAAGGTCAGTGTTGCACAACAGTGGTTTGATGAGTTGGATAACCTTGCCTTTTCAAGACCTGAGGTAGAATCAGACATCGAAGATGAAGAAATGCCTCCAGATAGAACCTTCCAAGATAAGAACACAGTGCGTTTTGATTGTGCTGTCAACATCAGTCCCGGGACCAGTGAGGTATGGTCCTTTTAACTCAATTCTGTTGAGACACTGCAAAGTAGATGACAAGTGAGGACTAGCTATTTCTTTTCACATGTGTAGTATAATAAGAAAGCATCTTGGGACACCATGACTTTATTAACATAATTCTTGTAGCTAATTCCCAACTAAAAATTCTTGTGAGAAATCCTTGCCTAAGGTTGTAACCAGGCCAAATTAAAAGGTTGCTTTGGTGTGTTCTGGTAAACTAAATCTGGGCCGGTTCTTTTGGTGATCTGTGTGCTGCTGGAATTGGTATGCTAAGAGACTATAGTTGTGTGTGCTGCTTTCTGATCCTAGAGGTTCAATATTTGTAGTGAAGCTTATATACTGGTGCTGAAGGATGTTACCTCCTTGGGGTGCAGATTTTTCACGCCACTGCCTTGTGGCAGAAGTTTCTTCCTGCAATGAACCTTGAAGTTGGCGATAAACCTCAGAGATTGTCTACTTTGTTTTTTGGAACAAGGGGGTTAGCACTACAAGCTAAGCATATGTATTTAGCACAGTGCTAACAAGAACTGCTGTTAAAGATGGGGTTGAGAGGGTTATCTCGTTTGTAATCTCGTGCTATCTCTTGTCTTCATTATCGTTTTGTCCAGGTAGAACTCCAATGTACTTATTATTGTTCTTCTATCAGAACAAGGGGAATAGTTACATTACATGTTAAAGACAGCTACTAAAGAGTGTTAGTCGTGGCACAAACTTTGTTTGGGCATTGTAACAAGCAATCCCAGCCAAGTTGTGTTTTGTTACAGCTCATCTCACATCTCACATGTCCTGCATTTGATCATCTTTTTGCATGCTGATGTTGCAATGCATTCTCAAGCAATTTTTTTAAAAAAATAAAAACAAAGGTAATAACAAATTTTTCTTCAAAAATGGAAAACAGCAGTTTCAAAAAAAAACAAAAAAACAAAAAAGGAGAAAATTGGGAGAAAAAAAACGAAGACTGCATTTGTAACTTTTGCCATCTCTCCATCGGTTTTGGGCTTCTCATCTCTGTTGTAAACAGAGTTGTTAATCATCATGGTTATGTATGCCTGCATTGTTTTCGTTTTCATTGTAGGCATGTTTCGTTGCTGCTTTACTGTGACAATTTTTGTCACTTGTTATTTTGTGCAGGTGGTGGTTTCTACTGCTCTCTATTTGAAGGTAAGGAAAACTCAAGATAATGGGGAAGAACAGAAGAATGTAGTGATGAGGATTCTGGACTACCAAAAACATGAAGACAGAAAATTAGAGGAGGATGCTTGCACTCAGCTACTTTCGAAAACTTGTGGAGACTTGCAAGCTGTGATATTCATGAAACCTTTGCATCTCAGAGTAAGGCTCGAGTGTGGTGACCACCCAGCCGCTGAAACAAAAAACGAGACCATCCTCACTGATTCCGCTGTAAGGGTCGATATTTCTTTAGACTAAATTATATCATATTTATTCGCTAAGTTATATATTCAGTTTTGGTTTTGCTGTCTCAATATTCCCGAGCTTGTTATTACCGTTGTTTCCGAGTAATCTTTTTGTTCAGCCTTAAATACGTAAATTAACCCTGCCATGCAGGAGAATATGAGTATCTCTCATTCAAAGTTGATATAAGATAATAAAAGCTTTATTTGTTATTTTGGTAGATAGTGATGATAATGATGATGGCTGCTGGCACTAAAGAAAAAAAAAAGCTTTGGGAAACTAAAGATAGATAATATGCTTTATTTTGTGGGTTTTGATATGGCACGTGAATTCTTTTACCACCAAAGATTTTTCGTTTTCATCCTCTCTTGGAGAAGATGTCACCAACCTGCTCGTCGTGTGTCACTTGAAGCCACGTAGATAAAATGGATGTGGTTAAATTTAGGCTTGATATGAATGAAAGGCGAACTCATGCTGTATTGTGCATGCTATTTTGTTATTTCGTATGACTTCTTGGTTGGGCAACGATCCTATCCTGCATGCTAGTGCATGCATAGGGTGATCACGGGCTGCCCAACCCATCCCATTCAGTCCGACCCAAAATTTTTTTTACAGGATTGGTCGCCATAGAGCATATAGTTTCGATCTGCTCCAGAATAATCGAGGTGGGTTGATATCCTTCAACTCCACACAGTTTCCCTACCATCTTGTTGGTAGGGCAGGAGGGGGACATGAATGGTTGGTTAAATAATTGCATAAAAATTCTGCTACGAGTGCCAGATCGGTCATCTGCTTTTTTTCCCTTGTGAACCTTCCATTCTCGGCCATTCTTATATTGTTTGGCACCATGCGTTTAGCATGGGTGGGAGCGTCCGGGACCGCGAGTGTCATGGTTAAAGCTTTCATTTGTTGTCTGCGATCCCTAATCCTATCCAAACCAAACGTAGCTATATGGTTTAAGTTTTATTAAATTATACTGATTTAAAATGTTATATATTAACTATTATTTATTTTTAATTTTACCAAATTATATCTATGTGAATTAATATTTTATATTTAATTATTATATATTTTAAATATTAATAAATTACATTCATACGAAAGATTAAGCATATTAAATAAATAGATTGAGTAGATTAAAAATGTATGAATAATTAATTATAATATTTAATATATATATATATATATATAAATATATAAATATATAATTTAATAGTATAGTAGTTAAGTGTAAATGATAAATCATATTAACGTAATTTAATAGAATTTTAAATTATATAATATTTTAAATTATATATTTTAAATCATATAAGTGTTATTTGGTAATGTTTCTAAGGCAAGCTAATATATATATATAGTCTCCTAACCCTCACGGCTGTTTCACTGGGCCTGCATATGCCTCTGTCTCTTAACGACATTTGGCAGTTCCAGTTCCCCTTTTCTTATTTTATCCCATCTCCCCTTTTTTTTCTTATTATTGTTTTATTCATTCCTTTTCCACGCAAAAACACTAATATCGATTTATTACAAATCCTAATAGTTTAGCCCTTCTGCGCGCGCCAGCCGGCAGCCTCCCTCCACCGTTCCCTGGGGTACGCTGGTATTTTTAAAATACGAAAACGAACGGTCGCGCGAACCGGCAGCCATCATGCATCAGTGGTCATGTCACGTGCTGCCAGACTTGCAGTGGAAGAGGGGCCGGGAGAGAGAAGAAAGGCAGAGTCAGGTTAAAAAATCATAATGTTGTTTACGAATTTCTAGATGGCATCGATCTTGCTCGCTCCCTTCCTCGTTTGGAGTCTACCCGAGCCTCTCTTAACTTTATATACACTTTTCGATACCATGTAGACCATGTAAAAATATTTATTTATTTTCCTTTAAAAAAAAATAACCCAGTAGCATGCAATTCTCACAGCTACATGATGATGATGATGATGATGATTTCAGTAGATTAGCAAATAAGTTATTCGATAGAATATTCTCCCGTGGAATCCGGGAACTTCAATGATTCTCTGCCGTGATATCTTTATATTTCGTATCTCTTGAACTTATCAGCAGCCGTTGATCATACTTATCAACAGCCGCGAATCAGTCTGTTCCGGTGCTACCTTTTTTAATATATATATATATATATATATATATATACACACACTTCGGATTTCATCATCAGCCGAAAAATAAAAATAAAATAAAAATAAAAATAAAAATAAAAATAAAAAGAAAGAAAGAAAGAGACGTAAAGCGATAAGCGAGGGAAGATATTCGTCGTGCGGTGGCCCCACTTGCTCCCCTCAATTCCAGAGAGGACTCCTCACCGCTTCCGCAGCCTAAGCAAGAAAAACGAGAGAGAGAGAGAGAGAGAGAGAGAGAGAGGAGGGGAAAAATAAAATACCCAACAGCTCGACCCTAACCCTAGCCTCCATGGAGAGCTCATCCTATCCGGACTCCGGCGACTCCTCCCCTCGATCCCGCGAGATCGACTGGGATGAGCCCCCACAGACGGCCGCCGCCTCCCGCGTCAAGATGATGATCAGCTACGGCGGCCGCATCCAGCCCCGCCCCCACGACAACCAGCTATCCTACATCGGCGGCGACACCAAGATCCTCACCGTCGACCGCTCCATCCGCTTCGCCGCCCTCCTCTCCAAGCTCGCCTCCCTCTCCAACGTCGACGACGACGACGACCACCTCTGTTTCAAGTACCAGCTCCCCGGCGAGGACCTCGACGCCCTCATCTCTGTCACCAACGACGAGGACCTCGACCACATGATGATCGAGTACGACCGCCTCCTTCGCTCCGCCACCAAGCCCACCGCCCGCCTCCGCGCCTTCCTCTTCCCCCTCAACCCCCCGCCCCCCTCCGCCGCCCTCCTCGACCCCAAGCCCGACCGCCAGTGGTTCGTCGACGCCCTCAATTCCGTTCCCCTCGCGCCAGACACGCCGCCCCCTGCGCCCGCGTTCAAGAGCCCCGATTTCCTTTTCGGCTTCGACGAGGGCCCCCCGGCTGTCAAGGTCAAAGCTTCGGCCCCGGTGCAGCCCCCCGTTATTGAGAGTTTCCAGATGGAGCTCCCGGCAAGGCCCGATCTCGGGAAGGAGGACCAGAGGCAGATCGGAGGAGGCCGGGAGATGGCGCCGGCGGAGATCCTGAGGCAGATCCAGGAGCTCCAGCGCCTTCAGATTGCGGAGAGCCAGCAGCAGGCATCCATCCAGCGGAACAGCAGCGAAGAAACCCTACCTAGGGTTTACCCCGCGGAGTACTACCTCCCGCGAGTCCAGGAGAAGGCCCCGCCGCCGCCTGTGACGACGCATGTGCCGGCGGCCGCGGCGGCGTACTGGCCGGAGCAGGGCAACGTGGCGGTGGCAGGACGGTTCGCCTCGGTCGCTGGCGGGGACCGGCCAATCTACCTGATCCCGGCGGCGACGGGCGTCTACCCAGGAGCCACGGCGGCTGGACAGGGGTACTACGCTGCCCCAGTGCCGAGGGTCCTGCCGGCGGACGTCTACCGCGATGCGGCGGCGCCAGCTCCTGCGGCGATGTACGCGGTCCCGCCGGCGGCAAAGGTGGTTGGACAGTACGCGGCGGAGGGGCCACGGGTTCCGGCGCAGGGGATGGCGGACTCGGCCGGCTACCAGGTGGCGTATGATAGCGCGGGGCGCGCTGTTTACTACACGAGCGCGGTGTCCCCCGCGCATCAGACGGTCACTAGCGTGGCTCTCCCCCCTGAGGTGAAGGCGGTAAAACCTTCCCCGGCTTCTTAGATCGAGCCCGAGCCCGAGCCCGAGCCCGAGCCCGAGAGAAGAAAAACTGATATCGTGTTCTCTATCCTTTTCCTTTTTGCTGAGTTCTTTGTTTTTGTTTGCTGGTTGTTGTTGTTGATGTTGTTGTTGTAAATACTAAATACATATGCATAATATTACAAGGTTTTACTAAATAGAAATATGCTGTTGATGATGCTCTTATTTGATTTATTATTATTATTATTATTATTTATAATTGCAATTGGAATTAAGAAGTGAATGGTAACATGGCTTATTGATTGCTTCTTTTGTAACTTTTTGCGGCAGGTTAATCCTTTAAACAGGTTGTTGCTTTCATATGGTTGATGCGGGATCTGAAAAGTTTTCCAAGTAAATCATACATGCATATACTTTTGAGTAGGAGATCTAAGACCTGATGGCAGTGGGCGCGCTGTCCCATTATTCTTACGTAATCTGAAAGAGATAAATGTGATGGACTGGTACATATCTGAGCCGGCAGGAGATAATTGGCCTTTGAATGTTAAAACATTTTTTATATACAATGGAGCAGGCACGATGGAAGAATTAATTACGGAGATGATTCAGGTGAAAGAATGAATAAGAGGCTTATTGCTTGAGTTAACTTTAGTTACGACAGAGGATTGCGCTTGAGTTAACTTTAGTTACGACAGGTTGGATGAGAAAAAGGGGGAAGAAGAAGAACAAAGGGAGTCATGTCTGATAAAGCAAGATGGGAGACGGAAGAAGAAAAAAAAAATAAATGAGGGAAATAATTAGTGGGGAGAAAAGAATAAAGAATGATGGGAGAAGAAGGAGAAAAAATAGCTCGGTTGATAATTTTGAGGGTATTACTTAAATAAGAAGAGAATAGTTTTGATATTTTATACCTTCTTTAAGTTTGCCTCCTCATTTTTGTGCACCTTGTCAACGCTTTTTTTTCTTATTATTAAATAAAATTTTTTTTAGAAGCACTCAGGAGATAAAGGCATGGCAGCACTCACAACTAAAAATAATTCAGCCAGCTATAAATTGCTCAATAGCATCTTCACCAAGCTAATATCATCCAAAGTACGTCATAGGAGCAAGTGTTAAACCGAATGGACCGATCGATACTAGATCATCATTGAATAACAATATCGAACACTTAATCTTAAATTAATTTTTTTTAATTATATTATTGATGCAAAAATTTTAATCTTTTTTTATCACTTATTTTTATGTATATTTCTATATCTCTTTCTTTATTTATATATATATATATATATATATATATATATATATATAAACTACTCTTTTTATATTAAGTATATATTGCAATAAAGTACTCTATTTTTTATTTATTTATTTTTTTATTATCATAATCATCTCAATATTCTCATTTAGCTGCATTCATCTTATTTATATATAATTTTTTGTTTATCCAACATATCATATCATAAAATATAGCAATTTTTTTAATAGTTTTAAAATTTTTTTTAAGTATTCAATGATCACATAATATTTTTATTTCTATTTTTTCATTTCATCTAATTCAAAATATCAAAAATGATCATTTTTAAAAACTTCATAATCCTTAATTTTTACTCTATATTTATTTTTATTTTTTATTATATTAAAATTATATTCTATATATTCTATGTCTATTCTATTTGGCTTAAAATTTTAAAATTCTAATATATTTTTTATAATTTTAATTAATAATTAATTTAAAACTTAATTTCATTCATTAATAATATATTATTTTATAAATAATATATTATTATTATATAATATTATTCTTTCACTGCATGGTAACGATTATAGCATCAAATCATCCTTTGAGTAGAGATGCCATGTTAGCGTGGAATATGGCATTTCAAACATTATTTAACAAAATAATTTTTATTAGATGTTATTAAGAAAAAAAGTTTTGATTGGAAATATTTTTAATTATTTCAATCTATCGTGTTGGATGTCATATTAGCGTCTTAAACATTATTTGTGGACATAGCTTTCATCAAATATTATCGAAAAAAAATATTATTAAATAAACATTATCTAATTTGATTTGAAAAATTAAGAAATCGTGCTTTTTTTTTTTTTTTTTTTTAATCTTTTCATCGTAGGCAGCTTTTATTTTTATTTTTTCTATTTTCTAAGAGACAAGATGGGTTAGGGTTGATTAGAAACGAATGAATTCGAGGCATGTTCTCTCGTGTTCTGGTAACAACCATGGCTGATGACTGGTACTAGATATTTTGCAAACCGGATCGCCGGCATTTCCTAAACCGCTCCGGTTTGGATGGATTGCTATATGCGTTCTCTCGCGCAACCCAGCGGGTTAAAAGTTAGAACGGTCGAAACCCCACTGCCCCTCTCTTTTCCCTTCTTCTTTGTCCGGACGACTCCTATTTACTCTCTTCGCCGGCGGCGGAGACGGCGGCAATGGCGCAGAAGAAAGGGCAGCGATCGTCGTCCTCCGACGACCCGGAGGAGCTCGCCCGCGTCCCCCTTCAGGCCGTCCTCCTCGCCGATAGCTTTGCCACTAAGTTCCGCCCCATCACCCTCGAGCGCCCCAAGGTAACAATAAGAACCCTAATCTTCTCTTCTACCCTTCTTTAGGGTTTCCTATCTCCCGATCTTGATTCGATACCTCGCCTTCTGGAGGTGCTCTTGCCGCTGGTGAACGCCCCCATGATCGACTACACTCTGGCCTGGCTCGAATCCGTTGGCGTCGAGGAGGTCTTCGTCTTCTGCTGCGCCCACTCGCAGCAGGTCAAGGACTACCTCCTCAACAAGTCCCAGTGGATGAAGCAGCCGGGCACGTTCACCGTCCATCCCATCGAGTCCCACGATTCCATTAGCGCCGGAGATGCCCTCCGTGTGATCTATAACTTAAGCGTGGTAAATGACCCCCTTCTTCTTCTTCTTCTTCTCTTTCATGTGCTACTTTCGTGCTAGATTCTTGAAATTTTCCTTTTTTTTTTTTTTTTTTGTCATCCTTTTATTTTGGTGCACTATATCGGAAGGATATGTTTTATTCTTTTCTTCGAGATATTCTTGAATCGTTAATGAAGAGGAAACCGAGCATAAATTTTTAAATGATAGCAGATGCCCTTGTCTACCATGTGCTAGATGTTATTTATCAAGAACTTCTGGAAATAGATACTTTCTTGGTTATGGTATGCGATTAATATATGGATTTAGTGATTTGTGCGTGTTCAAAGAGAACCTTGGAGTATAGTTTGATGGATTAAGATGAAGGGGCGAGACTGTTGCTTTTTGATTCTTGTGAAGCATATGAATGAATTTGCTGATGAACAAGGATATTCCTATTTCTTTGCTAGGCATGCCAAAACCAGATTATGTGGCACTTTCTTGCTCAAATGCTTTGGTGAGAACAAAAGACATAACTTCTTGCAAGGCATTCATGTGCAGTAATTTTTTCTTGGATACACCTTTTAAACAAGACTTGGATGTAAGCTGTTTGCCTCAGATTTAGTGGTTCCATTATTACAGACTAACTTGGGTTAAAATACTCATGCCACTCCTTGAGCATTGAAATTTCATTAGACACTGATAGGCCTTGTCTAGTTTGCCATCAAGTCATAGGACAATTTTGAAGCTATCCTGCTAGTGCTTTAGACACGTCAATTGTAAACTCATTGTGGTCTGCATTTGTCATTGCGCGATGCTATGCTACTCTGCTCTATCTATTTCTAGGACTACTACTTGGAATTCTAGGTAACATTATGTCATCTTTGCTTCCTGGCGGGCTTCCCTGGCTTGTTTTGCTGTCTTCCCAGATGGCGCATTTGAACATGTAGATTAGGTATCTTCTACCAGTGCCCCTCATCACCCTGCCTCTTTTTAAGAGACGTGCTACTCTTTTGCAACGACTTCTTTCTTGTAGAATTTCTGATGCCCTGTGTTTTCATTACATCTTGTTGCGAGATATGCGCTATTTCTAATAAAATGGGTTGTTTTTGACCTTGATTTTTTATTTAAGCAAATAGCTAGTATCATTTAGAGAATCATTCTTATTGTTGCAGTTCTTTTAGATGTCAATATGCTGAATAAAATGATTGAATCTACAGGTATGAAAACATGTAAAACTGTTGAAGAAGGTTCTTGTTGGGCTGAGTTCTGTTTCATTTACTGTCCTTGGATCTATTAAACTAATTCTTGCATCAGTCACAGCTAGTCCCATCCATGTTGCTGTTTGGTCTAGACTGGCTATTTACATGTGCACTTGAGTTGTTCAGTTAATTAATAAAAGCAAGACTTTTCCTAAATGTGTATTCTTTCTCTTTTACCTTGAAGATACATGGAGATTTTATTCTCGTAAGTGGTGACACTGTCAGCAACATGAGCTTAACAGCGGCACTTCAAGAACACAAGGAAAGAAGGAAAAAGGATCCGCTCGCTGTCATGACCATGGTTATCAAACACTCTAAGCCTTCATCCTTAACACATCAATCACGGCTTGGTACTGATGAAATTCTAATGGCCATTGATCCTGACACGAAGGAGCTTCTATACTATGAGGACAAGACAGATCAGTCGCAGCGATTTATTACTCTTGATAAGATGTTGCTAGCCAATAATCCTACTCTATGTTTGCACAATGATAAGCAGGTAGCTATTTTGGCTCCAACTTTCTTCAATAGAATCTCTGTAGCTTAGTCTTCTCTCCATATTTATAAAGGTGTGCTGTCATATCCAGTGAGTGCTACTTTTCCCCTTTTTTCCTGGCAATGATGGTTAGTGCAACTTATATGATAAGAAAATACTAAAAAATGGAGTAGAATCTATGCTGTCCAATCTTTTGAGTTTATTGATAGAAAAATGGTCATCTCTGCTTGCCATAATATACATGCAGGGTGTTTATTAGAGTATTGTCATTCTTGTTATGCTACTGCTGTTCAATGTTCTCGTTTTACTCACTTCTCATGCGAATGTAAATGTAGATATTGTGATCATGATTCCATTTCTTCCCTTAAACTGAATCAGACAAGTTGGATATGCTAATGTGCTCAACAAATTCAGAATATCCTT
The DNA here is from genome assembly GCA_017589505.3 of Metroxylon sagu. NCBI lineage: Eukaryota > Viridiplantae > Streptophyta > Magnoliopsida > Arecales > Arecaceae > Metroxylon > Metroxylon sagu. The sequence continues at coordinate 968,751 of JACVBY030000639.1, forward strand.
TTGAAAAGTAATTCTTGTACAAACCATGAGTGTTTTTGAATTTCATTTACTGTGCATCCATGGACTCTCCTATCTATGCTAGCACCTGTATCATTGTTGCTATGGCTACTTTTGATTCTACTATGTCCTCAATGAGTTATGCTTTTATAGGATTAGCGACTGCTCTAAGCATGATCTGTTTTACACTTTTTTGGAGCTTTATGACCTCAAAGTTCTACCCTATAAGTTCCTTATTTTGATGGGAAAGGGATTGAATACTGTTGTTCTTTTCCTTTAAATAATTTTCTTAAGGTAATTGTTCTTTTTATTAAGATAAATAGATAATAACTGATAAAATGATCACATTGCTCATGTGCGACTGTTTAACATCACATTTAAAGTTTGAACCAGCAAAAGAATCTATATGATGACTCAAAACTCAGGGCACTGGTAATTATATCCTTTGATGATAAAAAATTGATGAAGTTGATCTAATTACACTTCGCTTGAGGACATTGTACCTATTAGATCACCACAGTTGGTTAGGAAGAAATTTTTGGCATTTTTATATTTAAATTCTCCTGTATTATAAGTTGTCTGCACACTTATGAAGCTCATTAATTTGGTTCTGTATTTAGGAATAGCAAATTATTATGACAAGCACTCTATGCTACCATATGATTAGTAATCTTACGGTCTTAAAAGGTGCCTTTTACAGAATCAGGATATATTCTTCAATCATGACAGATTGTAATCAATCTATTGGTATGTGTTTATGTGTAGCACGTGTATTAGTTGAAGTAGTTTTCTCTATATAGTCTTTATGATTACGACTTCTGGTGCTGACCTGGTGATATTGTCTGGGATATTCAAATATTCATTTGTAACACATTAAATTCTCCTTTTTGCAGGATTGTTACATAGATATATGCTCTCTAGAAGTTCTGAGTCTTTTTACTGATAATTTTGACTATCAACACCTTCGCCGTCATTTCGTGAAAGGTCTGCTTGTTGATGATGTAAGGCCTGTTCTTCATATTTTTAACAACAACTGGTCCCTTTTTTGATTCATTCATCATGATGTGTGCACGTGCCATGCGTACACACATTTACATTTACTTTGTTCTCAAAATAATGTAAGATATTCAGAAATGGATGTATGATCCATGGATCTCTTTGATTTTTCTTTTTCTGTTGACTTTTGATTACTAATATCTTCAATGCACCATACACAAACACACGTACATTGCAGTCATATTTGTTGTTGTGTCTCCAACTTATGTGATCTTCTGATTGCTATTATTTGTGTGGCATTAATATTCAGTGACAATTCTCCCAATTTATTTTAATGTTTTGATTACCAATGGTGTTCATATCATGCTTACTGCTTATGTAGTGTTTCTCTTATTAGTTAGTATAATAATTATTAGACATCTATGTTTATGCATGATATTTGCTGGGATGCTTTTTTTGTTTGTGCCCCGTGGTTATTATGTCATAGATTCTATCTGAGGAGAAATTTATAACTTGTTGCTTAGTTCTGACATGAGGCTTGAAGTTTTAGTGGTCAAGCCCTAGGAGTTTGGTAGCAATTCTATAATTCATGTTATAGTGATTTTTCTCTATTTTGGTTGTTCTATTCAGCTCATGGGATACAAAATTTTTACTCATGAAATCCATTCAAGTTATGCGGCAAGAATAGATAATTTCAGGAGTTATGACACAATCAGTAAAGACATAATTCAAAGGTGGACATATCCTATTGTGCCAGATGTTCAATATTTTGGAAACTGTTCACAGATGAAGCTAGACAGATTGGGAATTTACAAAGCACCTGGTATGTCAAGAGCAAAATGTTTAACAATATCATAGATTATCTTAATTCATTTTCCGCTCTTTGTCATTCCAATTTTTTCTTTGCTGCCTGTACAGATATGTAGATAGCATGTATCTTCTTTAGTTTATGTTTGGATAACTCCCTTTAATAATTTGATTTTGTAGAGTAATCCTCAAAAATGCTCTCGGCAAATATAGACATTCTCAAAAAAAAAATCTGTTGTTGCTTATATGCTATCAAAAACATGAACTCACTTTGACAACTTTCTACAATGAGTCAAGTTATTCAATTTACTATTTTTGCCCTTAACTCTCACAATTCCTCCCCCAACTTTCAGTTGCTTTGGATTTGTTGATTGCGAGGTTTTAAATACTAAGTACCAAATCCTGTAGCCTTTTTTCATTGGAATGTTGCTGTATTGGAATGATACTGGTAATGATGGCAGGTTCTGAAATTGATAATGTTAGAAAAAAAAATATGAAAAAAAAAAAACCATTGATATGTATTGGTATGGTTGGTATGGTACTGTCAACATGCATTGTTATGGATGGTTTTTGCATCTTTGCACCTATACTAGTGCTTGTTTCACATCAGAATGATATAGGACTGGTGGTACTGTCCTATTCTGGCAGTATTTGAATCCATACCTGCTTGCGGTGATTGTCGGCTTTGCAGAGAGAAAAATAAGCTTTTTTTTGACTTCATAGCTTTCTTGATTTTAACCCAATTAAATAAGTTAGCTAACGAAGTTACTCCTGTATCTCATAAATCTTTCTAAAGCTTAAGTTCCATAGCCTTGTCCTTATTAACTGATTGAGAAAATCCTAGAAATTCAATTAATCCACATAAGAAGTAAAGATCAAAGTGGAGAGAATCAGAAGGAGCTAAGATAATCTAACATCATGTTGTATAACTTTTTTGGAGAGTAGGATTTTGATTTGATCTGGTTGTGGTATGCATACTGCAACAATAATTACGGTACTTTTTTTAAAAAAAATCAAATTTAATCCTTGGATGTTAAAATTCTTTTCTAGTTTTGCTGTTTATATAATGCTGGTGTTTTGCTTATGATATTTTGAACTATTATAATTTTTCTTTTCAGAGATCAACCAATCACGCTCTGCACAAATTGGTGCCTTTTCATTGATTGGAAATGGAACCACCATTGGTGACAACAGTGTGATATCCAATTCTGTTATTGGTCAAGGTTGCATTATTGGACGCAATGTTTCGATCCAAGGATCCTATGTCTGGGATAATGTCGTCATTGAAGATGACTGTAAATTAAGTCATGCATTAGTATGTGATGGTGTTCACTTAAGGGCAGGGGTTGTTTTGGAACCTGGTGTCATACTATCATTTAAGGTACATAATGCCATACTTATCTCTTGGTTACAAGTTTTTATTTTATGAGTCAAGGAAACTTTTTTCCCCTACTTGCAGAATGTGTCAACTTTATTATATACAACAGGGGCTACTTGATTATCTTCTCTTGCTGTTTTAACTGAAAGTTACTTAGTTGCCACCTTTATTTATTTATTTAGTTCTTTTACATAAAATAACTTGATTTAGTATCAGTTGTGTCACCTGGAAATATAATTATTAGTAAAATACTCGTAGTTTTTGAAGATGGTCCTTGTGTCTCTTAAATGTGAGCACATAAACTGTCTGATGCTACTAGGGATCAATAATAAGTTTTCATGGTTGACACATTAGATATGTGTCCCTTTTGCTTTCCTCCTTATTTCTCAATGACTCTCCATGTAAGGGGATGCAGTGCCATCCCATCCAATCTCGGCTTATGGGACGAGGGATGTCTCAAGATGTATCGATTGAGGCGTTGGGATGATGGCGGAACAGTCTTGTTATTCGAGCTTGATTATCTTTAAACCCAATGTGACTTTTCTATTTTGACTTGTTCCCCCACCATGATCAAACAAGAATGGATAAGAGGCTTGTGGGATTGACGTGATAGGGTAGGGATGGCTATATTGTTAGGAGTGAACTCCAGGCTAATATGAAGTGCATGGATACAAGTTATGCTTTGGAATGAAAGAGAATTTTGAGTCAGCTTTGTCTACGAATAAGGAAGCTATAAATAATGCAACCATGAATCTCATAAAGAGTTCGATCCTGGCTTAGGATGACTCACCATCATTTTTTATTTAAGAATTAAATTTTCTTATGCAGCAATGAGATGAATGATAAAATATAAATGCTTTTATTATGGTTTTCATTAATGCCAAGGAAGTATGGCATTGTCTCCTTATGTGATATCGCATATTAAAGCTGTGTTTGGTTGCTGCATGCAAAAACCTGGGATAACCACCCTTAACCCCTGTTATCCCTTGGGCCTCAAAAATTCCTTTATCCCTACGTTAAGAACAATTGCTGTTTGCTTGGGGGTCAGTGGGATCAACTGAAAAAGTGGGAAAACTGGGGAAGAAGTTAGAGAGAGAAGAAACAGCTCTCACATTTTACCCGACTAACTTTATTCCCCACCCTCACCCCCCCCTCCCCCCTCTGCCACCAAAAGAAATGATGTTGGCTCAGAATTAGAGGATTGACAGTGTTTACCAGGTTAACTAACCCAGTAAAAGTAAGTCTGTTTTGCGGGATAACCCACCACCCCTATTCTGGGCTTATCCTGCAACCAAACAGGCCATAAAAGTTATTAATGTATTCATTAATTTTTTTCACTAGCTTTAGTTTATGTTGGTGACTGGTTATCTGCAATATTGAGGGTACTGAATTTGCTTTGTCTAAAATTCTCACTTACATCTAGTTTGCAATCTTATGTATGTTTGTACACATACATGCATATGCTTTCTGTAAATTCTCACTTATAATCTTTTGCAGTAAATGGTTTCTTCTTGGTTGACATGATTGCATGGGTTCTTGAGCTACTCATAGAAATTGCTGTTGATCAGTGTTACAAGAAACATTTGGTGGTGGAAATGTCAATGCAACCATGTTACTATTTCATTTAGTCTCATAGTTCTCTCTTTAAATTGGTCTTTTATGCTATAATGTGCATATCTTTTGATATTTGTTTTGGTTTCTTTGGATGAAATGTGTAACCATCTTTATCATCCTTGTTAATTTTTTTCATTAGATGACTGAAATATAAGATTTTTTCAAAGTTAACTGCATGGGAGTATCTAAAGATTTTCTCTTCAGGTTGAAGTTGGGCAAAAAATTGTGATTCCTGCTTATTCAAAAGTATCTTTACTTCGGCAACCATCCAAGCAAGACAGCGATGAGGAACTTGAATATGCTGATGCCAATAGTGCTGTTGTAGAAAGTCCATGTAAAATCTTTAAGCTTTGTTAATCTAGCTCTTTTTCATTTCTCTAGCGAAAGTGAGCTTTATGAACTTTGCAAATGATTCTGAAATCATTCATTTAGACATCTTGGTTCTGTATCCTGATTGTTTTTTTAATTTTTTTCCTTATTAAGTTACCTCCCATTGTTTTCTATTTTCAAGAAAAAATGGGGCACATATAGTCTTATTAGATTTCTAGATCAAGGGAAATAATTAAGGGGTCCTATCTTCAGTCGACTCATACAAAAGAACCCCAATAGTCCCCTTAGTTTTGGGGAAGAAAGGATTATTAATTGTGAAAAATACGCAAAAAGGTTACATAAAGATGATGACACAGGATAGTAGTCTTAGGTTGAGGCTATGTTAACCCCTATCTGAACAAATTATTTCATTTGAGCAAATATTGTGGCCTAATGCAAGGAGGTCTTTGATGGCTTCTTGATAACAGGTTAAAAATCTTGATTCTTTTCCCCGATGACCTTAAATTCCTCCCTAGTTTGAGCTTTCTAGCAAAATGCCCTCTGAGACAATCAGTGGTGGGCTTGACAAAACCCTCTTTCGTGCATGCAAATGCAATTGCTCCTTAATGTCATAAATATCCTATTGCAGCAAAGTTTTTGATGTTTCATTTTATTTCAGAGTTCGTACAGGAAACCACCCTGGGAAAAGGGTGATTTGCATTTTACAGATTAAAGCTTTCAAATTTTCTTCACTTGAAATGGCAAGTTAATGTTCCAATCTTTTTTTCAAATCTTATTGTGTGATCAAGCTAAAATGAGATGAGAGGTATATCATTCAATTGATTAGCTTCATAATTATTTTTATTAATTTAATCCCTTTTTTCCATTCATTACCATATCACATTTTATGGAATGAAGACTCTGACAAGAACTTCATATGATATGTTGAAACATGACTACAAATAAGCATTCTTGATTATTCAGTTCTTATGTTATGTAACTTTCGTAATTATGCTTATTCTGCAGCAATTACTAGTATGGTGAATGCTGGAAATGTGGAACTTGCGCCAGATTCATCAGATGCAGAACACTCAAACACATCTGAGGCATGTTTAATGTTCCTCTGTTTATGCTTCGTGTATCTTATGTTCACATTTGTCATGCACCTTGTATGTTGTCTGAGATTAGCCTTTTGAAATAGGGTTCTGTGCCGCATTTTTTTCCGATCTAAGTGAGAATTCTAATAGAGAGAACAAGAATTCTAAGTTATTATATGCTTTCATATGTTAAAATTTGTTAAAGTACTTTAGTTGCCCGGTCTCAATGGTCAAAGTATTAACTTGTTACATGTCAAGTCCTTAAGGATGTGCCATCCAATCTGTCTTGTCTTGTTCTAATCTAACCTTATTTATGTCACTTGCTTTCCCAACTTCAAAATCTTCCTCAATCACCATAGCACACTCTTTTGAATTATGTGCTTGCCTTGGCAAAATCTTACCCAATTAAAAAGTTCACTTATGATATGGTACTTTCCTTGATGGGAACTAATATATGAAAGGAGTGATAGAAGAAGAGAAGTTTGTGGGGTAGAGGGGGGAGGGTTATTCATTCAAAGTTATATGAAGAGAGGGGAGAAAGGTATAGATGGAGGAAGAAAGTCTATACTTGACATTACTAGTGCCCTCCAAGGTGGCAATGCTCAACCTATTTAACCCGTTTAACTTAGTTTAACTCATTATAAGTCAGATTAGGCTGCATATTTAATAAAATGGTTAGGTTCAGCATTGGATTTTGGCCACATTTAATACACAGGTTGGATTTAAGCTGACATGTTTTTGACATATCTTGTATTGGAGCTGACTTGTATCTAGTCCGACCCAAACCAATTGCCACCTCCAGGACCAATGCTCTCTTACTTCATGGAAAAACTATGTAGAAAATCCCAACCATATAATCCAAGTCCCAATTTTTTTTCCCAAGTCTTTGTGCTGCCCATTCTATTTGATGCATCCATTGCCTGTTATTACCGCTCTTCGCTTTAAGTGATGATTATTTTCCTCATCGTTGGACCCTCGTACAACCCATAACCTCCAAATGTTCCTATTCCTCGTTGCACGCACATTTGAGATCACCTAAGATAAGGGTGTGTGTGGGTTGACCAAACCTTTCAAACAGCCTATCACTAATCTAGGTGTCAGCTTTGGGTTTTTGGTCTAGCTTGGAAGGACACCTATATGTCTCTTGATCGAAGTCGTTCCAGCTGTCTTAAAGCATGGAATTTAGCTTTAATGAAGGTTCTCTGGAATTTTAATTTCCTTCCTGTATTATTATTAGTATATGAATTCAAGATGGTTATATCCTAGAATTCTGATTCTCTTTGCAAATTCACTGGATTGAATTGTAATCTGGAAGTTGAGGAATTTAAGACCATACTTGAATAACTTGAGTATTTCTTTGTGCAATTTAGTATTTCTTAAAAGTTTTCTGCAAGATGTTTCTGGATCTGGTCTTTTGTAGATTCATTATTTGCATGGTCATTGAAGAATTAAGGATGCAGATTATTCAGAGTAAGCTGGTTATAGTAATTGTCTCATTCAAATTACTAACTTTTTATATAGATTTAATGGATTAAAGTTTTTCAAACAGAAGGCCTGAGTCTGTTATATATAACCAGTTAATTATTTTACTAGTTTGCTTCTTATCTATTCCTGGGAAAACATGACCTGGAGTTTCTATTTTTCTTCCATTGATGCATGATTTCAATTTTGTAGAACTTAAGTTCTAGCTATTTTATGCCTACTTTCTATTAGCGTCTTTCTGCCTTTACTATGTCAACAGTTTTCTGTTTTATTGTTTGATTCCCCTCTGCCTCCTCTCGTTTCAACTTGTAGTTTTCTTCATGTCAGATTTTATCATGTAGGTTGGTATATCTGGGGTTGGTTACATTTGGTCATCGTCTGAGGGAGGACATGAAGAAGAGTGGAGACATTCAATCGCACCCATTCCTGCAGAAAAACTAATGGAGTTCTCTCTAAGTGCTCGTGCTGATCTTGATGTATCGAATCAAGATGTAAATAGTGTTCCAGCTTCAGGAGAATTGCTGCCTGACTCAGAGAGTACTGGTTCTGATGATGGTGGAGATAGAGATGCTGCTGATTTTGAGAGGGAGGTAATAGCCAAATAATTTGTAGTCTTTGATAAGTTCACCCTTCTCTTGCTGTACTTGCTACTTCATTTCTCTCTCTCTCCCTCCCTCCCTCCCTCCCTCCCTCCCCCTTTTTGGTCCATTTCAGGTAGAAGCAACTTTTCAACGAGCTCTTGCAGGCGTAAATCAAGATAATGTGATTTTAGAAATTAATTCGCTACGGTAAAATCCTACTTTTCTTCTGTGAATTCGGTGGCCTTTTCACTATCTGCTATTTCACTAATATGTCAAGGCATTCTTGCTGTTTATGAACCCTGTTCTGTGACATTCTGTTAGCTATTCTTTTGTGTAGCAACATATTTTTCAATGAATATTCTATATTATTAAGAAACTGAATCAGATTAGGAATGATTTATCATAGCTGATGGCCATTATGTGCCATCTATCCTGCAAACTCAGACATGTAATTATCTGTAGAAAAACTTCTAGCCGATGAATAATGTTTAGTGCTCTTTTATGTGCTCCTGGAGGCATATAGTTATGAAAGCAGATTGCAGTAACCGTACAAATTTTAACTGCTGATATATAGCATACAGTATCAATCCTGAATTGATGTCTCATGAAGCTTGGAAATTGGCTTCATGATTCCATCACAACTGTATGATTATGATCAGGTTGTGGTCTCTTATTCTCTACTACCATATCTTCTTGTTAAGGCTTAGGTCCTCCACATTTGAAAATCACTTCTAATTGGTTGAGCATACACTAGGTTACCTTTGCTATTCAACCCATGCAACATTATTTTTTGTTACTTAATATGTGAATATTAGCTGTCAAGGCGCTTTTTTAATGCTGCCATCGGGTATACCTTATGTCCCTATCCTAGATTCTGAACCATATGAGCACATAGTATTGTGTGCTTTAAAATGCCAGGTTGTGGGAGTGAGAATAGTTTTGATAATTTAGTTGTTCCCTGTTATCAATTTTAATATTTCAACATATAATTGAAGGAAAGGTTTCATGATTGCACTAGATAATGTGGTCACTGTGGGAGTAGGTGCAATGTTCTTGGGGATATGGCTTCTGAGCTCAGAGGTTCTTGAAGTTAGGGTGCTTTCCACAACCAAAAAATGCACTTCTTTATCTCTCTCTCTGAACTGACAAATTTAATTCTCTATTTGTGATCCATATGTTGAGTTATTTTGATTTGCTTCATAAAGGTAATGTATGATTTAAGCAGCATTTATTGCTTCAAAGGGTCAATTACATTTGTAAGGCTGAAAACTGTGTATTCATATCCTTGAACATTTCTGGATGGAATAAAGCATCTAATGCACGTGGCCTGCTATAATCATAGTCTATTTCATGAATAAACCTGAAATGGTAGCTGGTCTTTTTTCACGTATTTGTCTCCTCTAAACTTTTCCTAGTTTCTGAAAGCAAACTTAAAAGTAGGTAATTGTTCTTCTTTTCTCTTATGATACTAGTTTGCTCAATTAAGCAACATATTTCATAAATAGCTGTCTCTTCTGATGTTCAGGTTGTCATACAACATGTCGCATGCTGGTTGTGCTGGGTCATTGTTTTATTCCATAATGAGATCAGCTCTAGCAGCTCCTCATTCTTCTAATCGTAAGTATTTATTTGAAAGTTGTGGCTATTCTCTGATGAGTTTAGCACCACATTCTTTTAGAAGGTTGATTGTTGCCAGTGTGCTTATTTTCATGTACAATTAATTTGAATATAGTATTATTCAATTTGTATCATGCATATCGAAGAGATATTTATTGATATAAGTTGATGCACGTGGCCAATGTGTATGGTACAGTGATGCACATCCCTGTATCATTTCTATGACCAGCTAGCATGACATGTACCATTGTATACGATACTGTGGTGATTCGTCTGAGTGCAGCATAGTACAAATATATGATGCAGACCATTTTTTTTAGGAAAGCAAGGATTAAATTGTTAAGACTTGAAAGTGTGCTTTGGTAGCTGTTTTAGCCATTCATATATGTGAAAGGAAAACATAATATATGAAGTTAAGCTCCAAAAGGCCTGTTGCTTTTGGTTACATGATGATGTTTGTTCAGATTTGAAGTAGAAGCCTTCTGAAAATGTAATAGTAGGCATCATTTCTCACTGATTGCAAATTTTAACAAGACTAATTTTGATATTCTCTGTTCCTTTCAATCAAATCCTTTCTCCTTAGATAATTTGCAATTTGTTTACTATCACTGGGAAATTCAACTTAATGATTAGGTGAGCTGCTCGTGAATACTGTCAAGGAACTTAGCAGGTGGAAGGATCTTTTGAAGCATTACCTCAAAACGGTAGATGAAGAGGTATTTCTGTGTACATTGTATGGTTGTCATCCTTTTAATTATTGTACCTGTTATATCTCCAATTTGATGTACGGACCAAAATATTGATGTGGGCTGCATCTTTATGCAGTTTCTTTATTTGATTTCTCGTTATTTAGCTGTTCTAAAGCATACTTTATATGATTTTATTATTAATATTGATCACAACCACATTGTTAAATATTCTCTGTATTTTTTGTTATCTTTTCTTAAAAATCTCCTCCATAAGTTTGATTTTGTAACAAGTACGACCCTTTTCTTTGAGTGTTGGTGGGGGGCTTCTCCTCCTCCTCTCCTCATTCTTTATGCATCTACTAGCATCTATCCATATTCCTTGATTATCCAAAGCAGCTTCGAAGGGTGTATTAAAAGAGCAAGTCATCATTGCTGGCACCAAAGTTCACAAGCCAATAGGCACTTTGTTCCCCTTGATAGATATGGCTGGTTATGGATGTCTACCTTAGTAGATTGCAAATTCATCTAAGATTGGGGAGCTTTTATGATATTGATTGCCAACAGAGTCACTATTTACACAACCACATTTGTCTTGGAAGATGGTATACATGTGGCTTATGTAATATTCATAAAATCTTGGTAGACACAAGCAATCACTTCAACCAAGCCTCACTTGGGTCTACTAATTTTTACCTATCAAATCGTTTAACCATCCACCCTTCTATCATGTTTTGTTCAGTTAAATTTGTGTATCCTTAGTTCTCTAGTTGAATCAATGTTGTGGTGACTCTGAAATATTCCCCATTTGGTGATGCCACCTCTTACCACAGCTTGGGCTACCGTTGCCCCAGCTGATGCACATGGACCCCCACATAGGACAACAGAGTCCATTATGTTTTCAGAATCCTCTCTTTTGTTGCATCTTAGGTGATCATTGATGCATTTATTGATTTATTTGTGATGGTTGAGGGAATCTCTTCTTTTCTATGTCCCGTTATTTCATATAAATTACAAATAAATAATCTTGTCATAAATGACCACTTTATGAGTGCCAACATTTTAAAGTATACCATAACATTATAATCGATACATACTTTATTGTTTGATTCATACTTAATTGTTCAATATTTAATTGATGAAGTAATTTTTTCAGCCTGCATAATGACCAAAAATGTTTTTAGATTTCATGATTCTTATCTTGAATTTTGATGTGATGATGATACACCAGTGGTTTGCTCTAGCTTTTGATGTGCAACATACCTTGAAGCTTTCATGGCATCACCTAGCTCGTAGTTCTTGCAGTTAAATTGCCATTGCTAAATGTGCTTATAGGACAAGCAGACTTATCTATCTTGGTATTGGGCGATATTATAAAATGCTACTTTTTATACCATACAATATAAAGTTTTACCCCTCTTAAGTCTCTGTCATATCCATATCATACAGCAACCAAAAATTTTCTCAACTTTCCATCTGCTGTAATTCTACTGGATATTGTTCAATTTTCTCTCTATTTTGCTGTATAATAATTCTAAGATAATGAAAAAATAGTCATGTCACCTCCTAACTATCAATTCTGCTTAAAATCTTTACCAGTTATGATATGATTTAGCTCTCTAATCTATTTTTCTTTTGCCAGTTAAACAAGGAGACATAAAGTTCATGGAGCTGCTAAAACATCCAATAAATTTCTAATCATGATAATCTTTAATCTATCATGACACCATCTCATCTACTTTTTTATATTTTTCTTACCTTTCCAGGAATTTTTCAAGGGGACAATGATGTTATATAACTTGTTCCTTACTTTTTTTTTATTAAAAAAAGTTTTTTGCTGGAACATAATTCATAATTCTATGGAACTGTCTTAATTATTTCTGCCCAATGATATTGCAGATTGAAGTAATATTGAAGTTTGAGGAGATGTGCTTGGAGACTGCCAAGGAATTTGCTCTTTTATTTTCAGCAGTAAGTAATTCGTTGGCTTATGATATTAATAAATGGTCCAACGCGAAAGCTGCATTAAATTCTGCTGCAAAATTCAGGGCGTGTCAGTCTGAAGATCATAACATGGAGTTGAATATCATTAGATGTGAAATATTTAGAACTTCAAACAAATTGTTGATAGTTGCTGAAGTAGTAAAATATTAAAGATGATGAATATATTTAGTTTTCCTTTATATTAACTAGGCTGTACACTGAAAATAGCGTGGTTGAAGGTTTCACTATTACCAGCTGAAGAATGAAGATGTTCAGTCTGGTCATAGGCATCTAACATGTCTTTATGTTCCATCCGGTGCATCACTTGTGACAATGAAATTTATGGATAGCTATGACTGCCAACAAGTTGGACTCATTGGGCATCTGTGGACCCTAATTCTCTAGTTCTTTCATTCTTTTTTTTTGTTCTCATGAAGAACAGCATACAGAAGCGGTGAAGATTGGATATAATGTATATGACAGTTGTGTCGATAGCAAAATGTTTCAATTTAAACAAGAAGGATTTGTATCAAAGTGTGAGAATCTTGAAGTGTTTTTTGTTTGAATATATTTTATTTTCTTTGTCAGATCTTGAACCACTTGTATGAGAAGGACATCTTATCAGAGGGTGCAATTCTGTCGTGGGCAGAGGAGAAAGGAGGAGCAGATGAATCTGATAAAATCTTCATTAAGCAGTCTGAACAATTCCTCAAGGTAAAATTAAAACCCATAAAGATCAACAATCTCCATTAGCAACTGGCCATCTTTTTATTCATTTATTTATTTTTGATGATACCAAATATAGGCATTGTTATGAGCCTGAAGTAAAGATTGACTAGAATGCTTCTTGCAGGTTCAAAACCTAAATTTTTTGCCAAGCTATCCGTGTAAAAAGAGGATAATCTTAAAACTTTATGTGCTGTCCAAGTTTCTAGTAAAATATGCAGTCGTATAAATAGGCAGATTTTAATAAAAAAATCCAAAGTAACCTGCATTTGTCTACTTCATAGTATGATCTCTAACAGAAGCATAAACGGTTCAGTCAGCATCCAAATCCATGATTATATATTGTTCTGTAGGACACAAAATTGGCGTGCTACAAAATCCAAACTTTGCCTCTTGCACAGACTTTGATGGTGAATATTATGATTATTGTTAGGGGCAGCAATTCTAACCTGGACCCATTTAGCTAACCTGTCTCAAGCTGTGCTCATTGAGCCAATCTGAGACTACCTGGACCTGACCCACCAAATCTAACCTGCTGGATTTGCACGTTGTGGAGGGGTTAGAGATCTCCAACTCACTGGTGGCGTGGGTCAGGTTTGGGTCAAAGGCTCCCAAAATGGTCGGGGCAGAATTATTCAGAACAGTAGAGGCCTTTAGATGGGCACTTGGTATAAAAATAAATATATAACTTAAGAAATTTTAAACATATTGAATGATATGAACAATTGAAAATGTCTTGCTATTAGGTTATTGTTGCTTGTCACAGGAAACGGGAGGTTCTTCATGAATGCCCAAGGTGCAATCCAGAACAGCCCAACAATGACCAAAATCAACATTCCGAACCTGCTCATTTTTTATGCCTAAATAACAAAAAAGCTGAGAAATTAAATGTGCCTGGGACTTGAGAAGGTCAGCTTGTCGGGTCTTGGCTAAGCTTAGTTGGGTTGGATCAAGGTTGCGTCAGTCCCCTTCGACTTGATAAAGGGGCATCGACCTAATCAGAACTCAAGCTAACAAACCCATTGCCACCAACAAGTAGTTACCGTGAACTTTGATGACCATAGGGTCTTTTTAAATATTAAAAATCAAATGTTAGTTATTTCTTATAATTTTAGTTCCGTTGTTTTCATTTTGTCCGTTCTTTGTTTAGTCAAGCAAACCTCTACCATATCTTGATGTGTACTTAAAATCTTAGTACACATTAGAGACTAGCAGGGGAATAGATGGACCAGTGCAAGTTTATGTTAGCAGATGTATTTTTTGCACATCAGCCATTATTTTTCTCTCCTGTAATTCTTCTTTGCTGATGCTGTTGCAGCATGTCATGTCAGAAACATGTTTCTTAAGGTATTCTTAAAATGCCATGAGATGTCATTGTTGCCATAATGGTGGTGCTACTGTCTTCATCAAAATTTTCCCATCTCTTGGCATAAGCATCACTTGTCACTAGATATCTATATCTATATACCCATGTTTAAAGCAACCAGATTTTTGGTTTGCATGCACTGGTTTCTGTTGTTGTAATATCCTTCCATAGTCTCCCATTTTCTGCAAAGTTAACTAATATCATAAAATATCTATTCGTATTATGTGCTCTTTCTACCTGTTTTCTTTCCCCCCAATAAATTTTGATGCATCTGTCAATCTGATGCAGTGGCTGAAGGAGGCTTCTGAAGAAGATGAAGATGACTAAGGTGTTGGATCTCTTCTATGATTATGGATCCAAAACATGAGTGCAGTATCTGTCAATTTGGTTTATTTAGTTTGCCACTGTTAAAGGAATGGTTAGCTATATGCTAGTTGTACGCCAAGGTGCAAAAATGGAGTGCATGTTTCCTCATTTTTGAAGTTTGGATGTATATTTGTGTTGTGGAGTGCAAATGAGCATTTGGAGAAGCATTAGGGTTGCATTTGGATGAGGCTTTTCAAAGAAATGCAACAGTATTTTAGAATTTCTTAATTTTTATTTTTAGATAGTTGTTTCGGAAAATGAAATTTTATTTAAGGGTTGTATTTCTTTTTTTTGTAAATACTTTTCCTGTAATATAATTACAATGACAACAATGAAGCTTTAAATCTTAAAGTGGATGAGATTGGCTGCATGAATCCTTTTTATCTTCATTTTGTTCGATTTTAAGATATATTTTTAGATAATATGTAAAAATTTTAAATCTCTTTTATCACTTTCGTTCGTGTAATTCTTAATTTCTTTCTTTTTTTTTTTTTTTTTTTACATATATCAAATTACTTATTTGCATAAGTATATCTTTAGGTGTATGTTGTATATGTGCAAATTATTTAACTCATCATTTTCTTAATTTGTGCTTGCTTGGTACTATCTTCATGTTTTTACAAAGGATTTTATTTCTTATTCTATCTATTTTTTGGATACTTGATCACTTTAAGGAATTTTATAGTTTTAATTTTTTACTTTATATTTATCTTTAGTTATAATTATATTAAAATTATATTTCATTTATGCTATCTGTTTTACTCAACCTAAAATTTTTAGAATCTCATACATTTCTTCATATTTCTTATTTACTATTATTCCTTATCTTTAGTTTCATTTATTAGTAGCATATCATTTATTAATAACATAAATTAACGGGTTCTCCTTTCTTTTATAACATATATTATAAAAAAAATTTTAAAATTTTATCATATACTTTTTTTAAATCAATAAAAATTATGTGAAATCTTACTATTTTTCTATATTTTTTTATTAATCTTTTAAGGAAGAAAATAATTTTTATAATCAATCTTCTTAACATAAAGCTAAATTGATTCTCTAATATTTTTATAGTATATTTCAATATATGTTCAATTTTCTTTCCTAAAGTTTTATAGCATATAATTTATGAACTTAATACCATGATAATTAAAGTAATTTTTAATATATTTTTTATTCTTATAAATTGATATTATAGTGTTCTTTCTTTAATCATTAGATATTTTCTTAATTTTTAAAATCTTATTAAATAAATATATCACTTAAGTTAATCTAATGTTACCTAAACATTTTCAAACTATAATGGAAACCTTGTTAGACCTTAGTGTTTTTTTTGTTTTTATTTTTTTCATAAATTTTTTATCTTATATGTCCTAATTGTACAAGTATATATCGTAATTCTATCCTTAATGAAACTAATAAGCTATTCTATATTATCTATATAATTTTTATTTAATAATTTATTTAAATAGCTTATTCATTTTGCTTTGATCTCATTTTCTTAATTAAAATATTTTGATCGTTTATCTTTCATGCATTTAATTCGAATCATATTTTTAGTTTTTATTTCTCTTAATCTTATAATTTTACACACATATATATATATATATATATATATATGTATGTATGTATGTATGTATGTATGTATGTATATGTATATGTATGTATATGTATATGTATGTATGTATATGTATATAATCTCCCTCACTAGTTTATATTTTACGATTTATTTCTTCATATACTTTGTATCTAGTGTTCTGTACCATTTTTTTTAACTTTTTTTTTTAGCTATCTTATAGTTTTTATATGCTTTTCTAATTTTATATTTAGGTAGTTTTTTATAGTAATTTTTTTAAACATTAACCACTAATTGAATTTTCTCATTCCATTATCAAATTTTTTTATCAATTAGCATTTTTTTCTTTTTAACTCTTCTAACATCTTTATAACTATATTTTAAATATTATTAGCCATTTTTTTCTATATGGTATTGAGTTCACCATTGATATATTTTTTTATAATTCTATTCTTAAAAGCTATTAGTTTTTATACTTTTTTTTATAATTCTATTAGTTTTTATACTTTTTTTTATAATTCTATTCTTAAAAGCTATTAGTTTTTCTTCTTTAAAATTTTACCATTTAATATGAAGATTTATTATACTTTTTACTTCTTTTTTGTTTTCAAATACATATATCCATAACTATTAATATATGTTGCGTAGTTAAACTTTTACCCAGAGTAATTTTACAATCTTTATAAAAAAAAATTTAATTAATCTTTCTACTAAGAAAGAAACCTATTTAATTAGAATTATTTTTACTTTTAAAAGTTATTAAATGAGAATACTTATTTTGAAAATTTGTGTTAGCTAATAATAGATCATATACAATTTTAAACTCTAAAATGGTACTTTTTTTTTTACTTTTATTATTTCTATATCCGAATTGATAGCCTTAATATACTTTTTCAAAACCTATATTTTTTTTTTCTATATATTCATTTAAATTTCCTTTGATTAATATATTTTTTGGCTAGAATTTTTTTAAATTAATATATCTATATCCTTTTAAAAACTTTGTTTTGTAGATTTATTTAAATTTACTTGAAGAACATATGTACTAATAATATTAATTAACTTTTTACATAATACCAATTTAATCAAAATTATTGTATCTCCTATCCTCTTAATATCTACAACTTCATTTTTTTAAACTCTTATTTGTAATAATTTCTATTCTATTTTTATTTTTTATTTTTACCTACATACTAAACTTTAAAACCAATTTTTTTTGCATTTTCTTTATTTACTTAGTCTCTTGCAAACAAACTACGTTAATTCTCCTTTTAGTTATTATATGTATGGGTTTTATTAATTTTCTTGCTAATGACCCTATATTCTAAGTCGCTTGATGTATTTTATTTTTTATTTTCTTTTTATTTTTGAACTTGTTTCTGGATCCACACATGTCCGAATGAGAACCTTTATTTTTAACAATTACCATCGATGTGATGCATCACTTTTGATATTTTATTTATTTATTTATTTTTTATTAACTAGTTTCTTTACCCATACCTATTACAGCTTTAGCAAAATTTTCCGCTCTATCCAAAATTTAATGTAGCCCTTTACTTTTAGGAACCATCCTAACTTTAACAATTTTCTCTATAATATTTTTATTTATAGGATGTGACGAGTTTTATATTGACCATCAATCTACCGTAACCCTCAGGCTCAAAACTCGCTATGCACTAAATTTTATACATAAGTAAAGTTATAAATATTTTTAATATTTATATAAGTTTATGTCATAAATATTCAATATTTATTTTAGTAATACTCATTGGGATTTTAATATTTTTAAAAATATTTTATAAGTATTTTAATATTTATTTTATTAAATATAAAAATTTTATTATTAATATTAAAAATTTTCAAATATCTATGCAAATATTAATAGTATTTATGTAATATTAATGTTAATATTTATATTTATGTATTTATTAAAAATTAAAATTATTATTAATTTATGTAATTATTAACAATATATTTAAGAAATATTAATATTTATCAATATTTAATTAAACATAATCATGAAATAAAATATTTATAAAATACTTTTAAAAAGATATTTTTAATTAATTTTTATATTTTTATTATAAAATATTTTTTTAATTAAAAATAAATACAATTTAAAATGCATAAATATTTATGTAATATGAATAATTATTATTAATATTTATATAAATATTAATAGTGAAATATTAAAATTTTTATATAAAAATAAAATATTATGAAATAAATATTTAATAAATATGTAAAATAAATAAAATAAAATTATATAAAATATTTAAAAATAAATATTTGCAAGTAAAATAAAATAAATGTTAAAATAGATATTTATGTAGTGTTTATGTAAATAAAATTATTGTTTAAATAAATATAATTATTTATAAACATTATTTATAAATTTAATTATTTATAAAAGCTCCACCTAATTTTCAAACCTATAATTTATTGTGTTGCAGTGAATAATAAATTTGTAAATGCACTCCACAGACGCGATTCCAAACGGTGTGTTAAGGTGAATTAAATCTTTGGTCACGTAGCTTTTTGATCCGAGGGATCGATGGCCAAGCGTTGGAAGTTTTTCTTCGGGAAATCCCTCCTGTTTAGGGTCTCGTGTCTTTGGATTCGTCAATCAGTTCTTGCTCGATCTCTTCTAGGATCGATCAGTATGTCTATTTCCCTCTCCCTTCTCGTTGTTAGCGTTCTCTCCAAATTCTGGGATTTTTTAATTTTTCTTGGAAATCCTACACGATTTCGATTTCTTGCTTGTGGGTGCCGATGCTGGTTCTTGCTTGGGGTATATGCATTGTTTTTTCAAATTTCTGATTCGATGAATGCGTCTTTAAGTCAGAGTTAAGCTGGGTTTGAAATGTTTCTTTGCAGCAAGATGGAAAATTTGATCTCAAGCTACATAAAGTTATAATGGCCTTTCTTCCATTTTCCCCATCTAAAGAACCCTAATTCTTGTTGTTTATTCTTTGGCATGTCTATTTGATTGTTTTTGTTCTCTTGTTCCATTGGATCAGTGCACCATGGATGAGATAATTTCAGCTACAAGGATTTTGTGAAGCTTTGTTGGATTTAGTCCTGCTGATTGGAGATAAGTCTTCTTTCATGAAGTTGCTGCTAGAATTTCATTTTCATAGTTTTATTTATGTCTGTTTTTGTTTTATAATCTGGATGATGAGACAGCACAGCAGTCATGACCGTCGCTTGCGGTGGTCTCATCTTTGGTCACCCATGAACTATTGGGGATCATAAAGATCATTTTTGAGTGATCGGGCAAGATTTCTCAGATGTTAAACAGGCAGAGAGAGAGACCATAAGACCATATGTGATTCATAACCAACTGATCTATGTGGAAAATCTAATGACCATGATACCGTCATCAATGTCCTTTCTTACTTTCTACTCCTCTCTCATGACTAAACCCAATCCAACCTAGCTACCCCCACTGGGATACTCATGGAACCAATTGGGTGGTAGCATCAAGGAGGGAAGAGTTACAGGAGGAGATAGGGCCATGATTATCATTTGCTTAAATAATGTAAATGCCACTGTAGGATTGGTGGACTGTAAGGATCCGTTTACCAATTCAATAATAAGACAAAGGTGAGTCTGAGTTTTTTTTTTTTTTTTTTAATAGAGGTCTACAAGGATCAAGTTGTCAAAAACATTCTCCTTCATTAAAAAGTTCTTTTTATTTGTATCAAAAAAGGTAAAATATTATTATGTTCCAGGGATGTGTGATTTATTGGACTTGCATCATATCCAACCAACTGAACTACTTTTTTTTTGTCCTCCACTATACCAATGGAACTGTTCTCATGTGCCAACCCTGACCGGTATTTATAAATGAGGTCTCCTTATTTTTGCATCCATTGATGACTCTGTCTTTTTGATCGCATTTCTTTCCTTAAGCTTTTTTAATCACTTGAGTGTATAATAGATTTGGTGGGAATTTCTTTTTTTTTTGGCTTTTTCCCTTTAGTAAATAGATTCTTTTCCCTTTAACTATTATGCCTAATGACTTAGCTTTTACATGGGGATGTTGGGGCAGGAATGTAGTATCTTTGCCAGTTCTTCTTGGAAGCCGAAGATGAATTGGGTGGGCAGCAAGTTGATATTTATCACATGGCAAGTTGATATTTATCACAAGGAATGTACGGTTAATTATTTTTTAAGATCTTTAGTTCTATGTTGGATTTTATGTTTGAACTGGTGCATAAAATTTGTGATTCATGCTGCCTCGTAGCATAAAAAATTGGAGAAGTATGTCTCTCATATGCATAATGAAGAGCTCAATAAGTCTCTTGAGAATGTAGTTTAATATTTTGGGAACCTTGACATGGTTTTATAGAAATCTCTTGAGGATGAGGAAGTACTCTCACGATTTCTTAGTTCTACATACACTTGTTGCTGTTTCACTTGTCAAAGATCAAGAATATGAATCCAGGCCCTCTTATATTAGCCAAAGTTGCATCCTTACATACAACATCTTTAGCTAACAAAATATTCAATAAGTTGATAATTCAATCAAATTCTATATTTTTCTGTTGTTCCTATTTGTTCTAAGTAAAATTATTCATCAAACCAAGCTATTTCAGAACAAGAAATCTAAAGGTATATATGTCAACCACTGCTCCAAAAATGACACTGTTATACATGTTTTATATTTTTAATTCAAGTTTCACTTATAATGAGGATAATAACCATTGGCAAATCGATAATCCTAATAATAGCAGGTCACTGTATGTAATGGCTCAAGTTGAGTTTTATGCATCTACAATTTTGGAGAACACTAATCCTTTGTCAACAAGAAGTGATCGTAAGCATTAAACTGCATCCTCCTGTCACTTGCTGATATAATATTGATGTCAATGGTCAACCATGGACCAGTTGTTATATGGTGTCTACCTGCTTCCCAATGCATTCATTAATCAGAGTTCTTTGATTGGAGGAGCTAGTTGACTAGGTGAGTGATACTGATATGCATGCAAGACAGTAAAATGTGCTATTAACTTGGCATGGTCCATTGGATCAATTTAGGGATATGCATCTTAACAATGGAATGAAAAGGAAGCTAGATTTTTTTATAGTAAACATGCTTATTACATCCATACAGGTCTTTATTTATTCCAAATTGTTTTCATCCCAAAGGTATTATTCCCAACCTTCTTCATTGTTCAACGCTTCCTTTGGGCTAAGAGATTACTAGCCTCAGCACATTTCTCCAGCTTCTTTTTTAAGAGTGCCCGACAATCATTGCATAATATCTGAAATAAAAGAACAAAGCATTTTAAATAGAACTTCAACTAATAAGACATATAAAGAAACAAAAAAATTGTTCCTTAAAAATTATTGCATATTTTACTAAGCCTATATGGCTAAGCTATAAAAAACAGTTATCTATTGCAACTCAAGGGATTTGAATAATAGCTACTTTCCTTCTCAAGAGGATAGGTAGACATTATTGACTTATTGTTGTACTCAGATCACATAACTCATAATTTTTATGTTTTTTGTTAAAAGACATGTGTCCCATGATCAATTGAGATCATTCCTTTTCTAACCCTCCCTATTTTTTGTTATTTTACTAAACATGTAATAAGTTATATCCTTGAGTAAATGGTGGTTTTTTCTGGGCGGTATGAATTCCTGGCTACCTAGTCTGCATGTTATCTCATGTAGAGAGAAGGCTAGGGAATGAAATAGGAGAGATTGGGAAGGTAGCTGGTGCCTTCTCATGCCTTCTTTTCTCATGCAATTGCCACCGTTTCTGAAGATATCATATGATTTGAATAGTTGGAAATCCGTACAGCCCCTTAGAAAGACCTATAGATTGATGGAATGACCAATAAATAGTTTCACTTGTAGCCAGAAAATTAAATTTTTTTTAAAAAAAAAAAAAAAAAACATTACCCTGGGTGCCTGGTGGTCCATTCATTCGGAGCACTTGATGTGGTTCAGTTTTTGATGGCTGCAGTGGTGTCTCAACTTTATAGCCCAACCTCAGTGTACAATCTATGTCAGAAGGCTTTCCTGGATATTCTCTTGCCCCATGAAGGACCTGTCATGTTATGCCAAAGATAGCAACATATTCTTACTTGTCATTGTACTTGTACTAATTAGGCCAAAAAAAGAAAAGGATGCATATGATGGTCTGTCCTTAAAATTCATTCTGCAGCAATTAAGTTATTGCCTTTTCTCTGTTCTCCTTGTATTTCTTATGCTGATCACTATAGTACCAAATCCTCTACCTTTTGTGCATGTATTAAATTCTCGGCTATCTCAAAAAGAATTCTGAATGTAAGAACACCCATTTAATTAATGACTTGAACAGGATCCATATACAGCAAAGGATGAAAAATGTTAATTACCTGTGGTTGGTAAGGGGTTGCTTCCTTTGCCAATTGCAATTTCAAGTTGGGGGAAGATCCCAACCTCAATGCACAGTCTACAGTTCCATCGTCATACTCTTTAGGGCATTTGTCATCCCCATAAAGGAGACGTTTTCCTTTCAGGTCCATTTCAATGTCCTAGTCTTGTATATGAGACATGCAATGATATTAAGGAAAAGTAGAAGTATCATGTGGTTATTGCAGTTCAAAATTTTAATCAATGAATTGTAGGGTTGTCCCATAAATGAGAAGGAAGAATTATAACAACCATTTGCTCTAATAATATGAAAAAAAAGTAGTTGCCAAATCTAAGTTAGGAAAGGTAAAAGACTAGCATGTGCTGCTTATGCATGACAGAACATTTTCAATAAAGGGCAAATTACAAGATAACAAAGAACAATTAGACATTGTAATTATAACATTGATTTTTAAATAACTTTGAGACTCATAAAATTGAATATACAAAAAGATTGCAAATTGATTGCTTGAACATGACAAAAAATATTGAACAAATCTGAAGCTTCATGGAATCATATAAACTACAATGGATGTTATAAACCAATATAAGTTGTAATTATCATTTGATATCTACCAAGGGTTTAAATACCAAAGCTGAGCCCCGTATCATTTTCATCTTGGAGTGGACAGTACACGACTCTTAAGATGGTTCAACATCTCAATACCATCTCAGAACATTTTTTTTTTTTTTTTTTGGTTTGCAATTTTTTAACTTTTTTCCTTAATGAAATTTTAATGGATTTTGATATGTTTTAATATTCTTAGATCAAATTTTTGGTAGCAAGGAAATTGGAACATGGTGAAGACGAAGGCTTACAATCTCGATGCCAGATCTTAATAGAAGGGTTGGTTCAGCGTATCAAGACTCGGTACGCCTCCTATGCTAACTCTCAATTCGGTACTATTATTGTGCAATATATTATATACAAGATGGTACGTATTAGTACAAGGAAACTTGGTGAAGGTAGATTGGATCCGCCCTATTTTTCCTCCTTTCTCTTCTCCTTTTCTCTTTCCTGCTTGTGTTTTCTCCATTTCACCTGCGTGACTAAACCTATGAGAAAAGAGAACACAACCCTCCACTACTATCTCTCTCTTTTTTTGAGAACCAGGCGACCCATTAGGGTTGCACCTTGGTACTAGCCAAATTGGCATGGGTATCAGTCCATCCCAACCGATTTCAATCAAGACAGATGGAACATTTTGGCCTATAAAAGGGCTGGTGTGTCACACCTATGCCGAGTAGTTTCGTTAGTACAAAAAATATTGATATCTACCATGCATTCGTCTGATGTAAATTATAAAATTTCTGATCTAAAATAAATGGATGTTAAATCTAGATAAATAACGTGAAAATCTTCAAAATTCCAAGTCCACATCCTAGTGTCAGTATTGGTTGGGAAGTAGGTCAGTATGATACCGAGATACTCTCGTACCAACACTTGAGATATGACAATGTCCCCATAAATACTAGGACCTATATTTTTTTTTATTTGTTTTCATAGTTTCTATAACTATTTCAAGCAAGGATTGCAAAACTAATCCAAATTGCCCAATTCAGGGCATAATGTAACGAATCGATGCGCAATCACATCGGTTTGCTGGTTCATCACAGGAGTTGGTCTGTGTTGACCTGTATTGGTTCAAACCAAGCTGATCCATGATTCTGCTCAATACCAACTGGTATCATCTCAATACCGACTTACACCTTTTTAGTTTCGAGCACTACCATCATAAGAAGTACTTGGGGTTATCTTAGTCTGGGATGCATACCGTACCATATTGAACATACTATATTGAACCAATAACATATGGATACAATACCTAGTACCAAGATTATAAACCTTGATTTCAAGTTTCTTATTCTGTTTGGCATTTTTTATATTTGGTTGAGTTGGATCTAAGTTCTTCCCAACTTGACCTTTGCTCTCATCCTCTCCTTCCTTTCTTTTTCTCTTTTCCTCCTCTCCACTTTTTGAATATGACAAAAAAAGAAAAAGCAATTGGGGCCCTTTGACAATGCCTTGTTATTAGTATCAAATGGTTCTGGTCTTTATATTGCTTGGTCCCTATACTATGCAATACCAGTTGGGACTTATTGGTTTTAAGGGGTTTGATGTGCTAGATCTATCCCAGGACTTGGTCAATCATTAGTACAATTTGAGACATCATTATGGATGGGAAACGATTAGTTCCTCGTTCCATGA
This sequence comes from Metroxylon sagu, assembly GCA_017589505.3. Classification (NCBI taxonomy): domain Eukaryota; kingdom Viridiplantae; phylum Streptophyta; class Magnoliopsida; order Arecales; family Arecaceae; genus Metroxylon; species Metroxylon sagu. Next base: position 993,952 of record JACVBY030000639.1, read on the forward strand.
TATTTTTGTTATTATTTTTCATTCACAAGAAATAAGTTAATAGAAAGCCAGTACTTATTAGATAGGCATAACCGGTTTCAAAAAATTAACACAATCAATAATAATGATATGACTAATAAAAAAGCTAGTGTGATTTAATGGTAGTAATATAACAGAAAGAATGACGATACTCGAAACAAGGAAAAGAAATTGAGCCATATATGGAGATAGATGTTAAGTAGTATAGCAAAAAGAATGGCACCATACTATTAAGGAAAAAAAATATAGTTGGATATAGGGATGGATATTTTACCTCTTATGGCCCTTGCAGCAAGAGGTGCAAGGTCTATAGCAAGAGACCTATGAGCAAACCGGATGAAAATGAGAGTAACCTTCTCTCTGCCCTTTAAATAGAGAGCTTGGGAAGATAAGGGGATATGGTATATTTAATGGTTTTTAATTCCTTCCACGAAAAGGAGATTCTTTGCGATAAAAAGAAGATATTGGCGATCGTTAAAATCAAAAATGAGCAATGTCTTTATTCGTAGAACTCGTGTAGAGAAAAGGAACAAGGACCTAGCCTTACATGGCTAACAATGTCCTGACACATGTAGGTTGGGCCACAATCGACAACTCTTTTTAGGTGGAGTCCGGCTTGAGAAGACAATGTATCAAAGTTTATCATCTCGGTATGTGAACCCCATACAAAGTACTTCACATTGGTATAGTGTCGGTGCACCCAATATGCATGTCGGTGCATCCAGTAATGCTAGTTCATTCAGCGTATCAAGACTCGGTGCGCTCTCATACTCAAGTCCGTATCTCTCTGGTACCTCAATATGTATTTATGATACGCTTGATATGGAACAATCGTGTATCGATACGGCAAGACATCATGCATTATATTACATTGGGCTTGACTAGAGAATCTTTTGATCTATCATCAATTTGAAATAGGAGATGGTCTATTACTGCAACAAATAATCGTCGAAATTAATATTAGTTTGAAATATTTCTATATTATGGTTTATCAATTTCTCAATCTAAATATTTACTAAAAAAATTAAAATATAAGCAAATTATGTATTGATGGCTAAAAAAGTAGGTTTGTATTTCTATATTATGGTTTAATTGTTGTTGTTGCCATTTTTTCATCATCATCCTATGATTTTCTCATTGGTATATGGTCAATTATGAAGCACACTACTTTAAAATATGAAGTTTCTCTAAATGGATTCATTAGATTCTAACCTATTGTCTAACATGATATGTGGGCTCTAATTGTTGTTAGGATCCTGATCAATGCAACTTTAGGTGATAAGGGTCATTGTCATGTAATCTTGCAAGGAAAGTATTGATAAAGAGGGAGCCATCTTGTGCATTTCATTCTAGGCTCGTGTAACTACATTGTAGTCCTCCAAAATTAGTTGAAACATTCAGCCAAGAAGAAGAGGGTTGATGAACTAATGACAAGGTTTCATAAAAGCAATTCTGTTCTTTAATGAGGCACAAAATATAATTCATGGAGTCAAACTAAGACACGAAATACATCATAACACTATAGATCTAATTTGAAGCTACTGACACATTAATAATTTTGTGATTTAATTCAAATAACCATTAAATATTGTATACTTTTTGTTTTTTCCTTCTCATTCCTCATCTACATTATCCATCTTGATGAGTCTCATGGATCTGATAAAATTTCTGTAACCTTACGTATCAATCCTTATCCTAACTATTCGGGATCATCTCCATGAATTCTCATTCATCAATAACTCCTATCAAGGGAACTTTTTCCTAGAGCGTTCTAAATCATTTATCATAACTTCTATCCATTTTACTGTTCATCTTACTCTCTCTCCTCTCCCTAAATTCTTTTACAAATATTCAAGTAACTCTCTTCGTTGGATCCTTCTTGAATCTTTATTGTACAAGCCTATACCACCTCAATCAATTTTTCATTACTTTATCCTTAGTGTAATTCTTGTAATTCATTCTATACAATCATTTTTCACTTTATAATTCTCTCTTACCTAACATTCATCCCAATGTTCTCACCGCACTTAAATTTATGTTGTTTTTTTAGACCCTATGTATCTCAATACTTTGAGCAAAACAATATTGTGGGTCTTATTGTCATTTTTCCATATTTTCCCTTAAAATGCCAAGGTGTATATCATTCCAATGACACCTGAATAGAGCCTCTTAATCCATCTAGCTTTGATCTTTGTACACCACTACCACTCCACCTCCCAAAAACAACCCCCCTCCAACACCCCCCTCTCCTCCTCCTCCATTATTGAGTTAATGGACCCTAGATGATGAAGTTGATCACTCTTCAATGTTCCTTGTCCACTAATCTTGGTTTGGGACCTCATTTTCATCTCTTTTTTTATTAAAAATTCCATTCCATACTTTCGCTGTGCTGATTTTAAACCCTTCTTTTCTTCACTAACTCTGATCTAGCATTGACCTTATCCTTTTCTCATTAATCAAAACTGTCATTTGCAAATAGCATACACCAAGATGCATCATCCTGATACTATAAATTTAAGCTTCATCCATGATTAATGTTAAAAAAAGATATGGACTTAAGTAGTACCCATGGTGTCAAAATATATTTTCATCATCCTCCTTGGTGAACTCAGTTTGCTCGTGATGGTTAAGGTTTTGCAAGAAGATTAGTGCAACATGTCATTCAAGCATCTGAAGCTCCAAGGCTCCCCCTACTTGGGAGTGGGAGATAAAACCAAGAAGCAGGAGAGTTAAGTTATGATTTTGATGAGCAATATAATTCAAATGTAAGATAAATATAAGTTCCAAATTGTTGTTCATGGCCTGGATATGCATTCATGCGTGTGAGGGTGGACAGCAGCAGTATTTGTTGTGCATGGTCAAGCATGTTAGGATTCAAAGCCTGTCTGCTCTTCTTCCCCTTTCAACTGCCTTCGTACTTGCTTGAGAACCCACCAATATTAAAGAGGTAATATCTTTATGCTACTCTAGGATCCAGGAAAGAATTAACTGAAGAAAAATTTGGGATTCCATTAGTGTCTCAATATTGATGGGGGAAATGTAAACAAGTAGGAGTGCAAGAAATTGTATTAGCATGATTCAAAGCCAATTTTAATGGTTAAGATTGTTTCATTTGATTTTGTTGATTAAGATGACTTATACAGTTTTTCTTGATTTGTAAGCATCACTTAGATGTATCATTAGGATTTATGTCTAGTGTCAGAAACTAAATTTACTTAGTCTTTAATTGCTGAAATTTGTTGATTTTATGATGGATTTTGTTGATTATTCTTTTTCAATGTCCTAGATGTGGGTCTATTTTTCATCTCTTACTTGTGCATGAAATAACCTTCTTGGAGAATCCTTGGCAGGTATATTGATTTTGTCATTGACTTTTCAGACAGAGACCATCGTGGCGAAGAACCTAGAAATTTTGTTGAGGATGCTGCGTGGGGGCAAGATAGCGCTGTTCATACATAGCCCCGATGGTTTGGTTTTCTTCTTTTGGTATTGCTGTTTAGGATGCTCTGTAATTTGCTTTGCACTTTCCCCTTGAGTTTTTACTAGTTATTTGTTCACCTGGGTTTACTATTACTGGTTTATTTCTTCTTTCAATCATTTGATTATCACTATTAAATATAACGCTAGGGAATCATCTCTATTTCTCAAAAACTCTCCTCTTTGGGCTCCTGAGAAGCTGGGAGAAGCTGCTAGTTGGATGTAACTGGTTGTCAATTTTGGTAGCCGAGCAAGTTAAAAATGGTTTCCGTCAAATGTGGTTGCGGAGCATAAAAGTCACTTTCTTTTTGTTAAACGCATTTGATGAGCAAAAAGGGTGCCATTGCAACGAACAACGGATGATGAGATGGAGTGACCGATCACAAGTTATATGGAATAAGAACAGGAAATAAGCTAGATTGAAGCAGTATGAGAAATTATATATAAAATAAATGTCAAAAGATTGCAAGGCATTCATTCTACCCATGCTGCTAAGTTTGGCATACAGAAAGCTCTTTGAAAAATGTTCGTGGCACCTAAACTGCTCCCATGCTTTTCCAAATAGGTCTGATAAAAATAATAGGGAAATGAGAGATTGATGTAGGGCTTACATCCATAAGGTTACTGGCCCCACAGGGTCATGGGTTCTTGTCACTGGCGGCGTGGTGTTACAGACCAGATATTGCAAATATCTTGCATCATTTAATTTTTAAATGTTGAAAATGGCATCTTATTTCAATTTTTGATGAATTCCTTTTGAGGGGTTTGAGCTTCTTCTTTTATATTATATTAAATGTAGAAAGATAAATAATGTATTTTAAAGGCCAAAATATATTACTCTGTTTTTATTTTTATGCATGTGTGAACTGGAGCTCCACCAGTGAAAGTTGGACATCTAGTTCAGTTTTTAGTAGTTAAAAAGTATTTTATTGCTATATTTGTTTTAGTTATTATAGTCTTGAGAGGATGTTGTTGAAGTTTGTAGTCGCTGTTCTACGTTTCTTCGCATGAAAAATAGGTCGCTTGGAAGGTCGACACAGAACCCCTCTAAAAGAGTAAGGCTGATAAAATGAATCAAGCCTGCCATCTTAAGCAATGCTACGGTGCGACTTGAAGGGGACAAAAAAAGAAAAAAGGAAACCAATCACTTTGCTGCTTCATTCCTTGGCACACATCACGATACCAATTGGAGGGGAGAGCTACGAGGAAATACACCACAGCAGCTCACGAGCTCGATGACTCTCTCAGCGATATTTTTAAGTTACCTGAGCATTTTGCCTGTTGCATTTTCTTTCCATCCAGAGATATCCCAGGTGGATGTAAAAAGAATGAAGGTACCCAAATTCCATAATTCCGTGCAAGACAATACAAGTGCAAGCCATCATTAAGAATAAAACTGCTTAACGTTTTTGTCAGCCAAGAAAGTGGAAATGTTTCAAACAGATTAGAGAGCTCATCAATGAAATTTCATTGAAACCACACGAATGCTCCTCCTTCAAACAGAGACTATAGTGAGGTCCTATGGTACCGAAAATGTCACAAATTATTCAACAGCCACAAAAAGACATTCTTATTAGAGGTATGATCAGCTCTTTGCTTCTTCCTCTTTTATCTTTTTCACACCTCCGTTTCTGCGTAAAGATACATGACAGAAGATTTTAGTAAACATTCACTTGGAAAAAAAAAGAAGAGTTTATTAATGAAATTTGCAGATTTCAAGCAAAAAGATGCTGCAGGTAAAAAAAAAAGAAGAAGAAAAAGAAAAGTTTTTAAAATGATGATATCATGGGAGCCACCAGATGCAAGCAGCACATTGTTTAAGCAATTGCAAGATTTTCCTTTTTCAAGCAAAACAGCGTAAAAGACCTCTGCACATTTTCATTAGAAAACCCTGAACGAAAATGACAAGTAAAAGAGAGAGAGAGGCAGCAGAATCCAAGCAGCCCAGCAAGCTCAACAAATCCCAGCCTTACAAGAAAGGCCACTAGCCAGTACAATTGTAAGGTTTTTTTAATATATATGAGTGTATCAGGGTTCCATATGGCTGATGCAGCCAGCAGAAAAAGAAAGAGAAAAGAGGAGCGAACTCATATCCCGCAGTTTCGCTGCTACAAGCTAAGGGAGTGAATTAATATAAAAACAACCTCAACTCATGATAAAAAATCCCTTAACCCATTTCTAACCAGAAAGCATTTGACTGGTATAGGCACCCTCTCAACCCTTATGCATCTGTATCAATCTTCCCTGGATTTACCAAGTCCAAGTCAGTGTTCTCATCTATGGTACGCTCATTCTTGTGCACTTGTACCCTCTTATTTATCTGGATCCATATAGCATTGTCATCATTATCTTTATTTGTATAATGTTTCATCTAGTATCAAAAGCAGCATCTTCAAGAACACACTCAGAACCGTGTCTAGTTACAATGGAACGGTTGTCATCCATTTTCTTACACTTGGCCAATAAAAGATTCAAAATGTCCAAATACAAGCCTTGTTGTGGGTAGGCCCCATTTCCATTTATGCTAACCAGAAGGTTGTATTACCTGCCCAGTTGCATCCGTACTTCCGCATACATGACACAGACATTTTACGAGGCAACAATGAAGATGACAAGATGTCTCAGTTCGTGGGCGCCAACTTGTCTTTGCTGGTGTGTGCCATTATGACCTCACTACAGCATGGGTTGGATTTCTTGGGAGTAGAAAAGGCGAAGAAGCTCCTACGGACAGTGAGACCACTACTGCAGTGCACTTAATGTGGTTTTATCACAACAAAGTCTCCTCTTTAATATTAATCTTAATGTGGTTTTATTCTACTCTGTCTATCCTTGTCACATCAGAGATAGTATGATATGATGAATATATTGCACCCAGCCAAAACACACAAAATTTACATGAAATCATAAAGACAAAATTTACATGAAATCATAAAGTGTACTGCAAGCATGTAAGATTAAATCTGAAAAATAATAAATACTCACAAATAGCGACAAGTGCAGAGCCTAAAGTAAATAAAATTCTTATATCAAAAATTCAAGTAGTGATAATATAATTACATAAATACACACACGGGTGTGTATCAGAAATTAAGTTTGAGTTACATGCCAGTCTGTAATCAATGTCTTACAGTATCCAACGATTTATAAAATGCTTTTTTTTTTTTTTTTTTTTGACATCTCAGAATCTACCATCCAGCCACAAGAAAAATATGTGGCCATGTTCTAATTTTTTTTTTTTTTTTTTTTTTAGGAAAAAAAGATCAAGGCTATCTAAATGTAACAGGATTACGAGGTCACGTCGCTAGCTTGGGTAAAGGATTCAGACTGTGCAAGCTCTCTCACTAAGTCCTATAAAGCAAATTAAGAAGTATTTATTCGTGTTAACATGTTATACGCATCAAAATTCTTCATTTGCAAACTTAAACTGCAGTAAATGATCCAATGCAATGCATCAATCATAACACAGCTTTTTACTGGAGCTTCATGGATATGATTCTTCCTCAGGACTGTATAAAAACTCATCATACTTATACTAGCATGTATGTTAACGAACAAAAATGCTTTTATGTTTTGCAATCCATAAATTTCTCAACTACTTCCTTAAGAGCAGCAGCAAGAACCATAGTTTCTTATTATTAAATTACTCAAAGATCTAAAATGCGTAGTTACCTACTGATACACCTACATAATCTGATCTACTAGAACATTTTGAGCTTCATACCAGTAATAATTTTTCTCTCCCACTTTCTTTTCTCCTTTTGAGCAAAAACATCGATTATTATCTAACTTCACCAAAAATATCCTTACAAACCACCATCCTTTTGGCGTGTGAACCACAACCAATCCGATACATTCATTAAAAATAAAAGAATTTTTTACTTAAAGCAAGTGACAAGAATTTTTTTTGGTCACTGCACCAACACATTACAGCATTCTCCTTTTTGAATTTTTTTTTTAGGTCTTTGCTCTATAATTAGAACTATTTCTGAAAACCTTTTTGTCGAACAGTTTATGAGCATGACATTTTAGAAGAGATTGCAGCCCCATGCCTCAACGTTCTTTCACACCCTAATAAAGGATTTGTAATTGCATGGAACGATCTTTTCCTCTAATACATCCCTAGTTTAATATGATTTCCTCAAATTCAGTCAGGATACGGGAGGATTAGAGCAACAGTGGACAACAAAATGGAGAGAGAGAGAGAGAGAGAGAGAGAGAGAGAGAGAGAGCTAAAAGGCTGATTTTGAAGTGAAGGCATGGAGAGAACGGTCGAGTCCTGACCTTATAATCCAATAGCATTTCTGGCATCTTCTTCATCAGCTCAGCAGTAATATGTGCCCGCCTGAAAAACAGCCGAGCCGTTCAGATAAATCAATAACATTTAAACCCAAAACCCTAGAAGAAAAGTAAGAAAGAGAAGACCCTAAAAACGAAGAGAAAGATATAAAGAGATAGAGTCGCACTTCTCCGCAGCCACACGGTCGCACTTGTGGCCTTTCCTCTTGTTCCTCATCTCCCTTTTCGGCGGATCGTAGGGCCAATCCCTTGAACCCCCAATTCATTAAAAAAAAAAAGAAGAGAAAACCGAATCATCGAAAAATTAATCAAAAAAAAATCCGATAAAGGATAAAATCAAATAAGGGGTAAAGAGATGGAGGGAGGGGATAGAAGAAGGGAGGTCGGGGAGATTACTCTCCGAAGAGGAGAACCTCCTTGCGGAGGCGGGCACGTTTGCGGGCGCTGAGGGCGAGGGGCTTCCAGGCGCCGAGCTTCCCAATAGCCCCACACCCCCTTGGCGAGCCTGCTCTTGTACTTGGCCAGCTTCTCCCTCCACGGGTACTGGTACCCCTCCGCCGCCACCACCGCCTTCGCTGCTGCTGCCGCCGCCGCCCCCGTCGCCGCGGCCTTGCTCGCCATCACCACCCCCACTGCCACTCCAGCGCTATCTCGATCGAGGACGGTCCACGGTGA
>JACVBY030000639.1:1002517-1088006 GCA_017589505.3 Metroxylon sagu
TATTGCTGTTTAGGATGCTCTGTAATTTGCTTTGCACTTTCCCCTTGAGTTTTTTTACTAGTTATTTGTTCACCTGGGTTTACTATTACTGGTTTATTTCTTCTTTCAATCATTTGATTATCACTATTAAATATAACGCTAGGGAATCATCTCTATTTCTCAAAAACTCTCCTCTTTGGGCTCCTGAGAAGCTGGGAGAAGCTGCTAGTTGGATGTAACTGGTTGTCAATTTTGGTAGCCGGGCAAGGGTTAAAATGGTTTCCGTCAAATGTGGTTGCGGAGCATAAAAGTCACTTTCTTTTTGTTAAACGCATTTGATGAGCAAAAAGGGTGCCATTGCAACGAACAACGGATGATGAGATGGAGTGACCGATCACAAGTTATATGGAATAAGAACAGGAAATAAGCTAGATTGAAGCAGTATGAGAAATTATATATAAAATAAATGTCAAAAGATTGCAAGGCATTCATTCTACCCATGCTGCTAAGTTTGGCATACAGAAAGCTCTTTGAAAAATGTTCGTGGCACCTAAACTGCTCCCATGCTTTTCCAAATAGGTCTGATAAAAATAATAGGGAAATGAGAGATTGATGTAGGGCTTACATCCATAAGGTTACTGGCCCCACAGGGTCATGGGTTCTTGTCACTGGCGGCGGGTGTTACAGACCAGATATTGCAAATATCTTGCATCATTTAATTTTTAAATGTTGAAAATGGCATCTTATTTCAATTTTTGATGAATTCCTTTTGAGGGGTTTGAGCTTCTTCTTTTATATTATATTAAATGTAGAAAGATAAATAATGTATTTTAAAGGCCAAAATATATTATCTGTTTTTATTTTTATGCATGTGTGAACTGGAGCTCCACCAGTGAAAGTTGGACATCTAGTTCAGTTTTTAGTAGTTAAAAGTATTTTATTGCTATATTTGTTTAGTTATTATAGTCTTGAGAGGATGTTGTTGAAGTTTGTAGTCGCTGTTCTACGTTTCTTCGCATGAAAAATAGGTCGCTTGGAAGGTCGACACAGACCCCTCTAAAAGAGTAGGCTGATAAAATGAATCAAGCCTGCCATCTTAAGCAATGCTACGGTGCGACTTGGAAGGGGACAAAAAAAAGAAAAAGGAAACCAATCACTTTGCTGCTTCATTCCTTGGCACACATCACGATACCAATTGGAGGGGAGAGCTACGAGAATACACCACAGCAGCTCACGAGCTCGATGACTCTCTCAGCGATATTTTTAAGTTACCTGAGCATTTGCCTGTTGCATTTTCTTTCCATCCAGAGATATCCCAGGTGGATGTAAAAAGAATGAAGGTACCCAAATTCCATAATTCCGTGCAAGACAATACAAGTGCAAGCCATCATTAAGAATAAAACTGCTTAAGTTTTGTCAGCCAAGAAAGTGGAAATGTTTCAAACAGATTAGAGCTCATCAATGAAATTTCATTGAAACCACACGAATGCTCCTCTCAAACAGAGACTATAGTGAGGTCCTATGGTACCGAAAATGTCACAAATTATTCAACAGCCACAAAAAGACATTCTATTAGAGGATGATCAGCTCTTTGCTTCTTCCTCTTTTATCTTTTTTTCCCACCTCCGTTTCTGCGTAAGATACATGACAGAAGATTTTAGTAAACATTCACTCGGAAAAAAAAAAGAAGAGTTGATTAATGAAATTTGAGATTTCACAAAAAGATGCTGCAGGTAAAAAAAAAAGAAGAGAAAAGAAAAGTTTTAAAATGATGATATCATGGGAGCCACCAGATGCAAGCAGCACATTGTTTAAGCAATTGCAAGATTTTCCTTTTTCAAGCAAAACAGCGTAAAAGACCTCTGCACATTTTCATTAGAAAACCCTGAACGAAAATGACAAGTAAAAGAGAGAGAGAGGCAGCAGAATCCAAGCAGCCCAGCAAGCTCAACAAATCCCAGCCTTACAAGAAAAGCCACTAGCCAGTACAATTGTAAGGTTTTTTTAATATATATGAGTGTATCAGGGTTCCATATGGCTGATGCAGCCAGCAGAAAAAGAAAGAGAAAAGAGGAGCGAACTCATATCCCGCAGTTTCGCTGCTACAAGCTAAGGGAGTGAATTAATATAAAAACAACTCAACTCATGATAAAATCCCTTAACCCATTTCTAACCAGAAAGCATTTGACTGGGATAGGCACCCTCTCAACCCTTATGCATTCGTATCAGTCTTCCTGGATTTACCAAGTCCAAGTCAGTGTTCTCATCTATGGTACGCTCATTCTGTGCACTTGTACCCTCTTATTTATCTGGATCCATATAGCATTGTCATCATTATCTTTATTTGTATAATGTTTCATCTAGTATCAAAAGCAGCATCTTCAAGAACACACTCAGAACCGTGTCTAGTTACAATGGAACGGTTGTCATCCATTTTCTTACACTTGGCCAATAAAAGATTCAAAATGTCCAAATACAAGCCTTGTTGTGGGTAGGCCCCATTTCCATTTATGCTAACCAGAAGGTTGTATTACCTGCCCAGTTGCATCCGTACTTCCGCATACATGACACAGACATTTTACGAGGCAACAATGAAGATGACAAGATGTCTCAGTTCGTGGGCGCCAACTTGTCTTTGTTGGTAAAGCCATTGCGACCTCACTACAGCATGGGTTGGATTTCTTGGGAGTAGAAAAGGCGAAGAAGCTCCTACGGACAGTGAGACCACTACTGCAGTGCACTTAATGTGGTTTTATCACAACAAAGTCTCCTCTTTAATCTTAATGTGGTTTTATTCTACTCTGTCTATCCTTGTCACATCAGAGATAGTATGATATGATGAATATATTGCACTCAGCCAAAACACACAAAATTTACATGAAATCATAAAGACAAAATTTACATGAAATCATAAAGTGTACTGCAAGCATGTAAGATTAAATCTGAAAAATAATAAATACTCACAAATAGCGACAAGTGCAGAGCCTAAAGTAAATAAAATTCTTATATCAAAAATTCATAGTGATAATATAATCATAAATACACACACGGGTGTGTATCAGAAATTAAGTTTGAGTTACATGCCAGTCTGTAATCAATGTCTTACAGTATCCAACGATTTATAAAATGCTTTTTTTTTTTTTTTTTGGATAACTCAGAATCTACCATCCAGCCACAAGAAAAATATGTGGCCATGTTCTAATTTTTTTTTTTTTTTTTTTTTTTTTAGGAAAAAAGATCAAGGCTATCTAAATGTAACAGGATTACGAGGTCACGTTGCTAGCTTGGGTAAAGGATTCAGACTGTGCAGCTCTCTCACTAAGTCCTATAAAGCAAATTAAGAAGTATTTATTCGTGTTAACATGTTATACGCATCAAAATTCTTCATTTGCAAACTTAAACTGCAGTAAATGATCCAATGCAATGCATCAATCATAACACAGCTTTTTACTGGAGCTTCATGGATATGATTCTTCCTCAGGACTGTATAAAAACTCATCATACTTATACTAGCATGTATGTTAACGAACAAAAATGTTTTTTATGTTTTGCAATCCATAAATTTCTCAACTACTTCCCTAAGAGCAGCAGCAAGAACCATAGTTTCTTATTATTAAATTACTCAAAGATCTAAAATGCGTAGTTACCTACTGATACACCTACATAATCTGATCTACTAGAACATTTTGAGCTTCATACCAGTAATAATTTTTCTCTCCACTTTCTTTTCTCCTTTGAGCAAAAACATCGATTATTATCTAACTTCACCAAAAATATCCTTACAAACCACCATCCTTTTGGCGTGTGAACCACAACCAATCCGATACATTCATTAAAAATAAAAGAATTTTTTACTTAAAGCAAGTGACAAGAATTTTTTTGGTCACTGCACCAACACATTACAGCATTCTCCTTTTTGAATTTTTTTTAGGTCTTTGCTCTATAATTAGAACTATTTCTGAAAACCTTTTTGTCGAACAGTTTGCGAGCATGACATTTTAGAAGAGATTGCAGCCCCATGCCTCAACGTTCTTTCACACCCTAATAAAGGATTTGTAATTGCATGGAACGATCTTTCTCTAATACATCCCTAGTTTAATATGATTTCCTCAAATTCAGTCAGAGACATGGAGATTAGAGCAACAGTGGACAACAAAATGGAGAGAGAGAGAGAGAGAGAGAGAGAGAGAGAGAGAGAGCTAAAAGGCTGATTTTGAAGTGAAGGCGGAGAGAACGGTCGAGTCCTGACCTTATAATCCAATAGCATTTCTGGCATCTTCTTCATCAGCTCAGCAGTATGTGCCCGCCTGAAAAATACGAGCCGTTCAGATAAATCAATAACATTTAAACCCAAAACCCTAGAAGAAAAGTAAGAAAGAGAAGACCCTAAAAACGAAGAGAAAGATATAAAGAGATAGAGTCGCACTTCTCCGCAGCCACACGGTCGCACTTGTGGCCTTTCCTCTTGTTCCTCATCTCCTTTTTCGGCGGATCGTAGGGCCAATCCCTGAACCCCCAATTCATTAAAAAAAAAAGAAGAGAAAACCGAATCATCGAAAAATTAATCAAAAAAAAATCCGATAAAGGATAAAATCAAATAAGGGGTAAAGAGATGGAGGGAGGGGATAGAAGAAGGGAGGTCGGGGAGATTACTCTCCGGCGAGGGAGAACCTCCTTGCGGAGGCGGGCACGTTTGCGGGCGCTGAGGGCGAGGGGCTTCCAGGCGCCGAGCTCCCAATAGCCCCACACCCCCTTGGCGAGCTCGTTCTTGTACTTGGCCAGCTTCTCCCTCCACGGGTACTGGTACCCCTCCGCCGCCACCACCGCCTTCGCTGCTGCTGCCGCCGCCGCCCCCGTCGCCGCGGCCTTGCTCGCCATCACCACCCCACTGCCACTCCAGCGCTATCTCGATCGAGGACGGTCCACGGTGATCCCATTAAACCGGCTAGGGCCATGCGACTAACGGGTTCTAGTATAACCCAAATCTTAACCCGTTAACAGGAAATCCGCTCACGCTGTCCACTTTAAGATCTACAATCGCTGCATCAAAGGGCCAGCACGAATCTCCAGGCCTATCCTCTCGCATCTGAAGCAACAACATCCCAAGAGCCTCATGATTCCCTCAAGCCTCGTTTTGGAATCCCATCTGGCAACAATATTTCATCTGTAAGCCTGATAATGGTTCGAATCCAACTCATATTAAAGAGGGTGATCTAGTCCAATAAGGATCTGATCAATTAATATATGATACTGTTCTAATATTTGTGTAGAAATTTCAAGCGTTCATTCTATGGCATTAGCTATTAGAATCATATAGTTTTGATTTGGTTTCGTTATGTCATGCACATAAAGGCACATTTCCAATTTCTTTTCTTTTTTTTTTTTATATATATATAAAAAAAGCATGTATAAAGAATGATAATCTGAAGTTAAATCATCAAGAGCAGCCTGAGTCATAGCATCTAAGTTTGGGATGGATCTTATCATTCTTTGATCAAGTTCTTAGCCTTTTTAAGACATGCTGATCTTAATGGATTTACTCTCAGAGGAAATTATTGTATGCAAGTTATTCACCAACTGCCTAGCATAATTTTTCATCCTTCTAGGTTATTCCTACTTGAGCTTTGCTAGCCGTGCTAACACCTAAAAAGTTTAGGTTTGACTTTGAAATACAGCTGAGGTCAAATTTTGTCTGCATTTGTTCATAGAGATTAGCTTCAGAGTCTCCGCCAGCAAGAGATATTGGTACTTGAAACCAAGGCATAATAATGGAATATTTGAAGTCATATCGACGACATTAACAAGATGATATCTCAACCAAGTGGTTGACTCGAAAGAATTTCTCATAACACTCTTTCATCCATTGAAACCAACGCCATGTTGACAAAAGAGTTGGGTCCGGTCTCTTTTTCATTAAGAAAATGAAATAAATTCAACCAATGGAGTTGGTCGTTTGCTAAAAACGCAGTTGTTCAACTCCCTAATTAGCTGCCATTAGTAGTTTGTGGCATGTTCATCCTTAAAATGCCTGCATCCTTCACTACAGGACGTGCATACAAGACAGGGATCTTTCCCTGGATCCAAATATAAAGCAACAAAGTTTTACAGCCATTAGTTTTGTGGCATGTTCATCCTTAAGAATGCCCGCATCCTTCACTAAAGGACGTGCAGACAAGTCAGGGATCTTTCCCTGGACCCAAATAAATAAAGCAACAAAGTTTTACAAAGCCCAATGTAAGGTTCCCTTTGGAAGTGCCACAAAATAACATAAAAGTTTTGGCTTGCAAGTATATATATATATATACACGTAGAAAAGTTCAGTGCAACCAACCATATACTCAAATCAGCCCTTTTGAGTGCAGAGAGATCATCATGTCTTCTGCTCCTTCGGGGAAGTGGACTGTTGGCCTGGGTGAATGTGATAGTTTGGCTACATGTAATAATTCTCATCCTCCCCCTGTATCTATGTTAAAAGAGTGTTGTTGGTTATCTAAGGTATTTTTCTTCTTTTTTGGGCAAAATTAATCTATGTAGTTTTAAAAACTCTGAGTTAAAATTATAAGCTCCTTATTTTTATTTTTTATTTTTTTACATCTAATGTGGAACTATTTTGATGGCATTGAACCAGCATCCCTTTATTGAACACCAGGTTTGACTTGTGAAGACATTGAAGCAACATAAGCTTGAAATGACTTCCAAGTCAATAGAGGATAACATTGGGCTGAAAAATCAGGGCCGCTATCTTAATTACCGGTAGTAGTCCAGTCGTTTCATCTAAATTTAATTTTAAGCATGACTTGATAAAAATAGCACTGATACAATTGAGCAAAAATGCACCTAATATGTTGTTATTTGCATATTTCTCATGATTTTGATATTTTCTCATTCTTTTTGGTTTACCAGATGTTGCTTTTGTTGACATATGAACCACACTTCTTTTTGTGATGGTAATGCTAATTTCATGTAAAAATCCTCTTCTTTCAGGTTGCGTCACTAGGTTACTCCCATGTATCACCTTTGGCGAGATTGCAGAAGCTCTGGATGACGAACAGATCTATGAGTATAAAGAAAAAAAAGAAAAAAAAAAGGAACAATAATGAAAAGTGTTGTTTCGTGTGGAATTGAATAGCATAGATAGGTTTGCAAGGATTTTTTTTGCTAGAAGTAAATATTATAGATCTTAAGTTAAGACCGTACCTAATGGAGGTGCTGACAGGGCAAAGTGTTGGGTTTTGGTTGCGTAGCGAAAGACCAAATTTCAAAATTTTTAAACTTTGAAATCCTAGTTAACCAAAACCCTAGACACAGGACCCCTTGATTATATCAACTAACAAGGCAATATATTAAGTTATTGAAGAATACCTGTAAGACTAATATCCTTTATTCCACTAGGCACACAAGTGTATGCCCTACAGAGGTGATCCATATAAGAACTAGGTTCAAGAGTCTAACTCTTTCAAAACTTTGATTCTTGATGCTTAATCCTTCCAAAGGATTTGATTGGCTTGCTTTCTTTCCCTTCTAATTTTTTTTTCTCTTACAAAAAATCCTTCAAAGCCTCTTGTCCTAAAGAAGACCTCCTTATCCTGGTTTAGGTCTTGTCTTGAAGAAGACCCCTTATTTTGGTTTAGGACAAGACAACCTCTTATCCTGAAGAAGACCCCCTTGTCTTGGTTTAGGATAAGACATATAAGAGAAATAAAATAAGAAAGAAAGGTAATTGATTTCTCTTTGGATGGATTTTTTATATCTCATTAAACCCGGGACGCACTCCTATTTATAAGAGACGGAGGGATGCATCACTAAGGGATGCATCCCATCCACATGCATTACCATGATAAGGCATGTCTCAAGGGTAACGCCTTACCATGATGAGGCGTGTCCCAAGGGTAGCGCATCATCATGATAAGGCGCTAAAGGGGGGGCGCATCTATAAGAGAGCGAAAGATGCTCAAAAAATGAGCTATCAGCCTTCTCACGCTGATAACCTCACCCTACACTTATTTCATGATAATCCAATGGTCCAGATTAAGGCGTCATCTAATGGTCCAGAAGCAAGGCGCCATTTCCAATGGTCCAGATTTAGATGCTAACTAATGGTTCAGATTCAAGTGACAACCAATGGTCCAAGTCCTTCATCTAGGAAGCCATCCAATGGTTCAGATCCATTATTCAAAGAGACATCCAATGGTCTAAATAAAGCCAATTGAGTTCCAACTCTTGGCCAACCCACATTAGGTCATAATCTAATCATATTAGATTAACCTAATATAAGAATCAGATTCAAATCCAATTCGAATCAGGAGCTAAGGTTTGCAACACGTGCTAGCATGTCTATCTTGCAAACATGATCTAATCCAATTAGATCCTTGATCAGTTTCTTTTGTGTGTGACCCTTTAGGTTCCTCATCCAGCCAGCAGTAGGTCTAGGCTTATACGATTTATTTCGATTAAAAATCAACTAATCGAATTAGGTCAAATCGAGCTAACCCTAGTTGCCAATTTGAACCATCTTTCAAATTGACTCATAAATTCAATCAATTTAATTCATAAAAATCTACAAGATATGATTGACGTCTAGCAACGTATCATGCCTACCCAGAAGATAAGGAATTTGGTAAAAAATGCCAAAATACCCTTCAGTGGCAAGTTACCGTGCAATTCAATCCTTTGATCTTCCTTTATCCCGAATATACGATGGGTTTGAAAAATTGTCAAACCCTAATACTTTATTCATTTGAATCTCAAATCACTAATGAAGACTCGATCGATGAAATATTAGAAACCATTTCTAATATCATCATGCTTTGATCAAAGACTTCCTGAGTTATCATTTGATGAGATTACATAGGATAAATACTCCTCTTAGTAGGAGTGATCGATTCCTTGTTGACCTACTCACAATCTTCATATACAATTCATCATATCCATGAACACCCCGTACATGGCTAAGTCATGAATGAGTATGAACCAAAACATGGATTTATGTGTACAAGATTCCATGGTAATCTCAGGTCTAAGGATCATTTGCACAACTCCCACTAAGAGAATCATCTTTTGACAAGCAAGTAAGACTTCCATAAGCTGTTCTCATTACGAATCAATTCAGTGAACTCATACCTTGATGAGCACCCACATCCTTGTATTAGTGTCCCTACACAAGTGATCGTGAGACCAACCACTCTCTCCATTGAGCATACATAAAATGTGTCAGTCTTTCTGAAAACATCAATCCTCTACTCGATGATCCTTCGACTAGGAATATTCTAAATTAGGGTTTATAAGATCTTAGGTCTCACTGTTATGAACTTCATCATGACCATAAATCCATTGCCCTAATCTATAGGGTTTATCATAATATTAAAATAAAAAGTTATAAGACACAGCATATGATGAATCAAAATACCTTTTATCAATATCATTCATGAGTCAGAAGAATTTTACAGAAAAGCCCCTGTTACATAAGAAATATGATTGGCTTTCAAAATACTATTCTTTCAATCTCCCACTTGCACTAAAGCCAATCGCCCTTGTATTTAATTCCCATACAATCTAAATGACGATTATACTGCTGTTGAGGAAGGGCCTTAGTGAATGGGTCTGCTATATTGTTTTTTGTATCTACTGGTTCTATAACCACGTCTTGTCTTTCATTGATTTTACGAACGAGATGGAAGCGCCTTAGGATATGCTTGGATTTTTGATGAGACCTAGGTTCCTTTGCTTGTGCAACAACTCCAGTGTTATCACAATAAAGTGACACTGGTTGTTGTATCGCAGGAATTACACCCAACTCCGAGATGAACTTCTTCATCCAGACTACTTCCTTAGCGGTTTCACTAGCAGTTATGTATTCTGCCTCAGTAATTGAGTCAGCTACAGTTTACTGCTTGGTACTTTTCCAACTTACTGCACCTCCATACAGAGTAAATACATACCATGATATGGATTTACTATCGTCTGGATCTGATTGAAAACTAGAATCAGTATAGCCTTCTAGTTTTAAATCTGATCCTCCATATATTAGAAAAACATTTTTAGTCCTTTTAAGGTACTTAAGAATGTTTTTCACAGCTTTCCAATGATCTTTTCCAGGATTAGCCTGAAATCTGCTTGCTATGCCTAAGGCATAAGCAACATCAGGCTTAGTACATAACATGGCATACATGATTGATCCTACAGCCGAAGCATAAGGAACCTTACTCATCCTTTGTCTCTCTTCAGGTGTCTTAGGAGACATCTTCTTAGAAAGATGTATGCCTTGACTCATAGGCAAGTAACCCCTTTTACTTTCCTCCATATTGAATCTTTTTAATATTAAGTCAATGTACCTGGATTGGGATAAGCCGAGTATCCTCTTAGATATATCTCTATAGATCTTAATACCTAGTATATAAGATGCTTCTCCCAAATCCTTCATGGAAAACCTTTTAGATAGCCAAGCTTTGACCGATTGCAACATTGGAATATCATTCCCAATGATAAGTATGTCATCAACATACAAAATTAAGAAGACAATGGCACTCCCATTTGTCTTCTTATACATACATGGTTCATCCACATTTTTTATGAAACCAAATTTCTTGATTGTTTTATCAAAGTAGATGTTCCAACTCCTTGATGCTTGCTTTAATCCATAAATGGATTTTTTAAGCTTGCATACTTGGTTCGGTCTCCCACTTAAAACAAATCCTTCTGGCTGTAACATATAGACTTCTTCCTCAAGATACTCATTGAGGAAGGCAGTCTTTACATTAATTTGCCAGATTTCATAATCGTAGTATGCAGCTATAGCAAGCATAATCCTATTGGACTTGAGCATAGCTACTGACGAAAATGTTTCATCATAGTCAATTCCATGTCTTTGTCTGAAACCTTTTGCCACTAGCCTAGCCTTGTATGTTTCTACTTGGCCATCTGCTCCAATCTTCCTTTTGAAGACCCATTTGCACCCTATTGGGTTTACTCCCTCAGGTGAATCAACCAAGGTCCAAACTTGGTTGGAATACATAGAGTCCATTTCAGATTTCATGGCATCTAGCCATTTGTCAGAATCTTTACTCTTGATAGCTTCCGTATAGGTCACAGGATCATCATCTTCAATGATGCTTATTGACCTCACATTGATTTTGATGATCACAAAATAATTAAGTTACTAATGAGTTTTATGGAGAATCATGTTGAAATGCAGGCATACATAAATCATCAAGATGATTAAAAATGATTTCAAGCACCTAAATGGGTTTATGATTCAAAAGAGGAATTTTTGTAGAAGACCAAGATCAACTAAGAATGATTTAAGCCTCAATTCAGTGAATTTCATATGTTTGGGAGGTTTTTAAATGAAGAAAGTTCAAAACTATGAGAGTCAGAATGACTCAAGCCTCAAGTCAGTGATTTTCAGATGTTTTGGGAGGTTTTCAAATGAAAAAGTTCAAAACTATGAGAGTTAAAATGATTCAAGCTTCAATTCAGTGAATTTTAGATGTTTGAGAGGTTTTCAAATGAAGAAAGGTCAAATTATGAGAGTTAAAATATTTATCTTCTTCATTTCAATGAATTTTATTGATTATGGAATGAGTTTTCAAGTTTTGGAGGAATTAGACAACTCCTACAGCAGCTACCAGCACTTTGAATGAAAGATTGAAGCTTTTAGTCAACTACTTTGAAAGCTATCAAGTCAAAATTATGCCACAAGAGAGTTAGCAAGTTTTACCAAGTTAGCCGACTAATTAATCAGCTACTATGGCAAAACAGTGATAAAAATAAAGTTAGCCAACTAACCAGCCGGCTACTGTGGCAAAACAGTGAACTCTCATAAGTTAGCCGACTCTGTAGTCGGCTACTGTGGCCAAGACAGCAAGCTTCCTGAAGTTAGCCAACTTTGGAGTCGGCTACTGTGGTCAGAACAGAAATGTTAATAAAAGTAGTCAACTCTAAAGTCGACTAACTTGCCTAGAAATGCTGTAACGGCTAGTTCTGTGTCTCCAACGGTCATAAACGGCTAGTTTAACGTTCTAATCCCACAGTAAACTATAAATACTCGTAAATGGGATTGATTAGCAAGAGATTGGGAGCATTTTTGAGGGATTACAAGTGAGAAATAAAGAGGAAAACAAAGGGAAAAATCAAGAAAATTTCAGCCTTCCAGTTTTTGAAAAGATAGAGAGCTGCAATGTTCAAAACTCCTTCAAGGGTCCTTCCAACTACCCAAGAGGCTTCTTAAAGTGCTCATTACTCCAACATTTAAAGAGGAGAAGCTCATTCAAAGGGGGAGGTCTTCTAAAAGTGTAAAGTGCTTTTATTTCTGAATTTGCTCACTAAGGAGCTGTAATTTCTGAAACTCTTTTCATTGTGAGTTTGTTTGAGTTTCAATTTGGTTGAAACTTGTGGAGGGTGTGCCAAACCCATAATTGATGATTTATAAGGCTCCCTTATGCCCGGAAATAAGAAGTTAGCTGAGAAAGCTAAGGAAAGGCTTCCTTGTGCCTGTGAAACAAGAAGCTAGCTGGGTTAGCTAGGATTGTAATCGTTTGAAGAATGATTAGTGGAGAAAATTTTCAAGGAATTCTTGGGGAGTGGACGTAGGTGCAAGGAGTAGCACCGAACCACTATAAATTACTGTGTTTGTGTGCTTGTCTCTTATTGTTGCTATACTTGTTCTTTCTATCAACACTTCACACTCACATACAATTTACTGTTTTGCAAAATTGCACATACTTGTTAAAAATTTTCAAAGAACCCAATTAACCCCCCCTCTTGGGTTGCTTAGCTAGGCAACAATGCTGGCTTCATTTTCATTTCCAATGAGAAAGTCATATCTGAGAGGTGCATCTCGCACTCTCTCTGACCTACGGAAAGGAGGTGTGTGTTGTGGTTGTCCATGATTAATAGGTACTTGTGGTTGAGGAATTTCAAGTTGATTGTCTATAGGAGTAGGTTGTTGATCTTGAACTTCACTAAGTTTAAGTATCCTCCCACTGCCTCCTTCTTGGATAAATTCCTTCTCCAAGAAAGTCGCATGCCTACTGACAAAAACCTTTTGTTTAGTAGGATGATAAAAGAGGTATCCAATACCCTCTCGAGGATAACCTATGAACCTACATTTATCAGCCCTAGCACTTAGGTTATGTCCAAATATATTTGTAACATAAGCAGGGCTACTCCGAATCTTAAAATATTTAAGATTTGATCTTTTGTCCTTCCATAATTCATATGGAGTGCTAGCTACTGATTTTGATTGTACCCTGTTTAGTATATAGGCAGCAGTCTCGAGGGTATAATCCCAGAAGGATTCAGGAAGATCGGTGAAGCTCATCATGGACCTTACCATATCTAACAAGGTGTGATTCCTTCTTTCTGCTATACCATTTAATTGTGGTGTATATGGAGGTGTCCATTCTGAGAGAATGCCTTTGTCTTTAATATAATCAAGAAATTCACTAGATAGGTATTCTCCTCCTCGATCTGATCGAAGGATTTGAATACTTTTTCTGGTTTGCTTCTCAACCATACTTTGATATTCTTTAAATTTATCGAAGGCTTCGGATTTATGTTTTATAAGATACACATATCCAAATCTTGATAAATCATCAGTAAAGGTGATGAAATAAGAATATCCTCCTCTGGCTTGAGTTGACATAGGTCCACATACATCTGTATGTATTAGCTCTAATAACCCAGTTGCCCTATCTCCATGACCAGTAAATGAAGACTTGGTCATTTTACCTATGAGACAGGACTTATAAGTTCCTAATAATTCATAATCATAAAGGTCAAAGAAGTATCTTTGTATAACTTGTTTATCCTAGACTCACTAATATGACCTAATCGGCAATGCCAGAGAAAAGTGACATTAACATCTTCTCTCTTTCTTTTCTTATTTTCTACAAGTAAAACTTTATCATTGAGTGAAACAACTAAAAGACTATTAATAAATAAACTACTTCCAAAGTAATTATTAGAATAAAAAATGAAGCATCCTTTGCTCTTTATATTAATTTCAAAACCTTGTTGTAATAACAAGGGTACAGAAATAATATTTCTAATAATATTTGGAATATAATAACAGTCTTTCAATTCTAAAATTTTGTCCGAAGGTAATAATAATAGATAGGTGCCCACATCTTCTGCTTGAATGGCTTCACCACTCGCATCATGAAGCTCAAAGTCACCCTTCTTCAAGCTCCTAATTCTCTGAAGTCCCTGCAAAGACTTGCATATATGAGACCCACATGTGGTATCCAATACTCATGAATCAGAAGCTGATGTACTCAATGACAAGTTAGTATGTATCATGTACAAACCTTTTGATGCTCCACCAGCATCATACTTCAGACTTACTAGATATGACTTAGTTTTTCTTCCAGTGTCACTGCTTGCCGTAGTGAAAACAGGTTCCATCAACAGAGGGCTTTTTTTCCTTCTTCCTCTTTTGGATGCTTTTCTTTGAGTTCAACTTTCTCTTTGAACTCTTCTTCATCATTGTTTTCTTCTTCCTATCAGTTAGAAGAAGATGAGCCTTATTACCCTTAAAGTGGCTCTCAGCTGTCTTAAGCATGTTAAGCAACTCAGGCAATGAAATGTTTAATTTGTTCAAACTAAGAGAAGGAATCAGGGAGTGATTGCAGGATGAAGTCCTAATTTATCTCTCCATCCATCATAAACCCTTATTGACCTAATCGAGTGATTACGTCAATCATCTTTAGTACATGGGCTTGAACGGATGAGCCCTCACTCATACGTGCTCGGAACAACTGCTTCGATATTTCATATCGGGCAGCCCCACTTTGCTCTCCATAAAACTCTTTAAGATTGAGTAGTATGAACTGAGGTTCCATTTCTTCATGTTGTCTTTGTAATTTATTGCTCATAGAGGCTAACATAATGCACTTGACAGTTAAACTATCATTCTGCCACATTTTATATGTGACCCTTTCCTCCTCTGTAGCATCATCTCCAATCGGATCTGGATCAGGAGAATCGAGGATATAGGAGACCTTCGCCTGAGTTAAGATAATTCTCAAGTTTCTTAACCAATCCACATAATT
The DNA here is from genome assembly GCA_017589505.3 of Metroxylon sagu. Taxonomy (NCBI): domain Eukaryota; kingdom Viridiplantae; phylum Streptophyta; class Magnoliopsida; order Arecales; family Arecaceae; genus Metroxylon; species Metroxylon sagu. The sequence goes on from JACVBY030000639.1 coordinate 1,017,547, forward strand.
GGGACCAGTCAATTTATTGGCATCTAAAATGCCCCGCAGTGTTAAAGTAGAAGCAATAATATTAATCTTCAAAAAATAATAATAATAAAGAACAATGTATAAGCAAACCAGTCAAGATGATATACACAATTAGATAAGGACTTATCAATCTAATTGTGTCTCCCACTATTTTACTATGAATACCATAGCCCTTACCTATGGTAAGCAAAAAACCCTAACAGGGTTTCTTTAGTAGGGTTGAGATCCCAATTTCCCATAAATGTCTTGTATTATATAACAAACATTCATGAGTTCAAGGGTAAGAAATTCTTCTTTTCAATTGCAATCCATGCAACTCTCAACATAACAGCTGCCTTTAAAACACTTACAGCCTTGTGTTATACAACAAACTATAATGTCTTAGTTTAGTTAGATCCCTCATTTCTATATAGTCATGTTTGAATAATGTTGCCCTTGTGTTACACAACAAAACAACACCATCAATCATGCTATAAAGCATTAGATGCACCATGATAAATTTCATATCAAACCCTAGATTAGGCCTTGTGTTACACAACAAACCTACTATAGTTTTTGACTTGAATTTGGCTTAGCATGAAGAAAGGCATTTAGTATTTCAATCATTTAGCATTTCCAATTTAAGGTCTAAATCTATCCAATTGGCCAGGTAAGTGGGAGAGAGGTGGGAGGCCCCCCGTGCTTGCCTTAGACACCAAAAGTTTGGCCAAGTAAGCAATGGACTCAATTATAAACAACGTTCTCTTTACCTTCCCAGAACCACTTTCCTAGACACCAATTGATCAATCAAACCCTAAATGGATTTGCATTATGATTTTATAATACTATGGCTAAATATAATTTTTTTTAAAAAAAAGGGCTTTCATGGTCTCATGCACATCCTAATAATACAAACTTTCTTATAGGCAAATAGCACCACAACATAATATATGCTAAGTGAGTCATTATTCTAGGACAACCTTACAACATAGCAGAAATCCACGGCTATGTTAGGACAACCTTATATCAGAATGATGACTGAATAATCTAAACATATCTCTATGTCGATTAGGGTTTAAATGAAACTCATAATCTGTGGCATACATCATATGTTATAACTTTCATACTATATATCATTAGATTGAATATAATCATTCAAAACATTTAATTGACTATAAATTGAATGAATCAAGGTGGCTCTGATACCACTGCTGGGTTTTGGTTGCGCAGCGGAAGACCAAATTTTAAAATTTTTAAACTTTGAAATCCTAGTCAACCGAAACCCTAGACCCAGAACTCCTTGATTATATCAACTAACAAGGCAATATATTAAGTTATTGAAGAGTATCTGTAATGTTAGTATCCTTTATTCCACTAGGCACATAAGTGTATGCCCTCCAAAGGTGATCCACACAGGAACTGGGTTCAAGACTCTAGCTCCTTCAAAATTTTGATCCTTGATGCTTGATCCTTCCAAAGGATTTGATTGGCTTGCTTTCTTTCCCTTCTAATTTTTCTTTCTCTTACAAAAAACCCTTCAAAGTCTCTTATCCTAAAGAAGACCTCCTTGTCCTATTTTAGGTCTTGTCCTGAAGAAAACCTCCTTGTCTTGGTTTAGGACAAGACATATAAGAGAAATAAAATAAGAAAGAGAGGTAATTGATTTCTTTTTGGATGGATTTTTTGTCTTATTAAACCCCAGGACACATTCCTATTTATAAGATGCGGAGGGATACATCACCAAAGGATGCATCTCATCTACACGCCTTACCATGATAAGGTGTATCCCAAGGGTAATGCCTTACCATGATGAGGTGTGTCCCAAGGGTAGCGCCTCATCATGATAAGGCGCTAAAGGAAGGAGCGCATCTGTAAGAGAGCGAAAGAGTATCCGCTCAAAAATTACGCTATCAGCCTTCTCACGCTGATAACCTTACCCCACACTTATTTCATGATAATCCAATGGTCCATATTAAGGCGTCATCTAATGGTTCAGAAGCAAGGCGCCATTACCAATGGTTCAGATTTAGACGCCAACTAATGGTCTAGATTCAGGCGATAACCAATGGTTCAGGTCCTTCATATAGGAAGCCATCCAATGGTCCAGATCCATTATTCAAAGAGACATCCAATGGTCTAAATAAAGCCAATTGGGTTTCAACTCTTGGCCAACCCATATTAGGTTATGATCTAATCATATTAGATTAACCTAATACAAGAATCAGATTCGAATCCAATTCGAATCAGGAGCTAAAGTTTGCAACACGTGCTAGCATGTCTATCTTGCAAACATGATCTAATCCAATTAGACCCTTGATCAGTTTCTTTTGTGTGTGACCCTTTAGGTTCTTCATCCAGCCAGCAGTAGGTCTAGGCTTATGTCGATTTATTTTGATTAAAAATCAACTAATCGAATTAGGTCAAATCGAGCTAACCCTAGTTGCCAATTTGAACCATCTTTCAAATTGGCTCATGAATTCAATCAATTTAATTCATAAAAACCTACAAGACATGATTAACGTCTAGCAACATATCATGCCTACTCAGAAGATGAGAAATTTGATAGAAATTACCAAAATACCATTCAGTGGCAAGTTACCGTATAATTTAATCCTTCAATCTCCCTTTTATCCTGAATATGCGATGGGTATGAAAAATTGTCAAACCTAACACTTTATTCATTTGAATCTCAAATCATTAATGAAGACTCGACCGATGAAAGATTAGAAACTATTTTTAATATCATCATGCTTTGATCAAAGACTTCTTGAGTTATCATTTGATGAGATTACATATGATAAATACTCCTCTTACTCGGAGTGATCGATTTCTTGTTGACCTACTCACAATCTTCATACACAATTCACCATATCCATGAACACCCCGTACATGGCTAAGTCATGAATGAGTATGAACCAAAATATGGATTCATGTGTACAAGATTTCATGGTGATCTCAGGTCTAAGGATCATTTGCACAACTCCCACTAAGAGAATCATTTTTTGACAAGTAAGTAAGACTTCCATAAGATATTCTCATTACGGATCAATTCAGTGAACTCATACCTTGATGAGCACCCACATCCTTGTATTAGTGTCCCTACACAAGTGATCGTGAGACCAACCACTTTCTCCATCGAGCATACATAGAATGTGTCAGTCTTTCTGGAAACATCGATCCCCTACTCGATGATCCTTCAACTAGGAATATTCTAGATTATGGTTTATAAGATCTTAAGTCTCACTGTTATGAACTTCATCATGACCGTAAATCCATTGCCCTAATATATGGGGTTCATCATAATCTTAAAACAAAAAGTTATAAGACATAGCATATGATGAATCAAAATACCTTTTATCAATATCATTCATGAGTCGAAAGAATTTTATAGAAAAGCCCTTGTTCCATAAGAAATATGATAGGCTTTCAGAGCACTATTCTTTCACAAAGGAAGCAGTATCTTCTTGCAAAATCTTGCACTTTCTTGCCCATAAGAATTTGTCGATTCTATTTGCAATACTTTTAGGCTAGTCCAATTGAAACACAGAGGATAAGATTTTGCAATGCCAACATCTATTGAAATGCCAACAGACTGAATTTTTTGAATAAAAATGTAGGAAAGGAAAGGATCGTTTATATGAATCCATATTGAAAGCATGTTTCAAATGTGATAACGTTCTTGTTTGTTTGCTTGCTTTTCAGCATGCATTGCGCATGGTTGTGCGTATGGAATTTTGTGGACTTCAGGGTGTTCCTGGATCTACGGGTGCATCTATAGACAAAAGCTTCGGAACAAATATGGTTTACCACCCGAGCCATGTGATGACTGCTGTGTTCATTTCTGCTGCAAACCTTGTGCCCTCTGTCAAGAATATGCTGAACTGAAGAACAGAATTAGTGATCCTTCTAGAGGTGATGATCATGAATCACTATACCCACTTTACTTGTATTTCACTATTAATTCATCAGTCTGATAATATCTTTTACAACCAACTTATTAGACTCTTACAGCGTCCAAGTCTAGAATTTCACAGCTGCTAGAATTTTGTTTAGGCCAGTTTCAGCTGTATCAGTGACACATTATTGTTTACTAGGTGATGTTTGAGTAGGTTATAAATTACTTGGGCCAAATTCTAGACTTAATATTCTAATTGCTTCGCATATCAAAGCCGAACATGCTCCCAATACTTTATTCTTGTGATTTGAAATGCCAAAATAAAGTTAGGTCTAGGTTTATAACAGCCATCCAAGTTTGCTTCAAAATATATAATAGCCATCCTCCAAGTTCAATTTCTTCCTTTTTTTTTTCCAAGAGATTTTGTAATGATCTCGCTATTCCAGCATGTCGCCAGACTGTAGTTTTATTACTTTGTTCTTCGAAAGAAAATCTACAACATTCTTTCTATTGAGGGTACATTGATTGAGTAGAAGATCTTTGAGAGAATTTAAGATTCAATGGCTCTCAATGCATAAAGACTAATGTTACATGCTAAATGAAATCCAGGTTCGGCTGCTCAGATGACCGCGCCTCCAATGCCACCTACCATGTTTAAATGAGACTAACAACGAAGAATGAACCATTGCAAGAATCACTCAGAATCCTCAGATACTTTGTTGAGATCAGATTAGTTATTTCTTTTTCCCAATTATGAACCGCCAAGTGTTTCTTCCTGTCAATAAAATTACTGGGGACAAAAAAAGTTGCTCTCAATAAAGATTATCACTTCAAAGACAAATTTGCTACATATTTTCTTCCTTACAGCTCCTATGGTTGGAAATGCGCAAAGAAAGAGAAGACAGTGGCGGTCAAATGACACGTAAATAGCAGAACAAATTTCTTTCTGGAAGATTAATTTCTTCATAGCTTATACAATTTTATAATTTCCAGATTGGAAAAGCAAAAACCTATTGGAGATCGGAAATTATGTAGAATAAAATCAAATAACTGCATAGAAATAAAGGAAAGGCGTACGTGTTGTATAAATGTGCATGAATGAGAGAGAGAGAGAGAGAGAGAGAGAGAGAGAGAGCGCTACATGGAAGTGCTTCAGTTAGGAACAGTAACGTCATATAATCCAGAAACAAACCTTGGAACTCTAAATCTAACGTTGCTTTTTTTTTTTCCCTCTTCCTGCGTAATTTGCGTACGTACATTTACCATGCAACTTGAATGACTCGTCCCTTTGTCTTTTTCTTTTATCTTATTCCAGCCAGAACAACTTAATCCTTTGCCACACGATACCTCAACTAATGCCCGCACCATCGAGGCTGGATCGTTGTTTGCACGCCTTGTAGTTGGTATTCATCTATATGCACATGTAATTCAATACCATTCTTTGAACCAGATGGCATCTCATAGATGCTGAAACTCTAAATGCTTGATGGTCATCCACTGCATGACAAATGCCTGATGCCAAGTTATAATAAACACCTATTAATGAAGTTTATAGAAAAATATATTTAACAAGAAAGTCTAATAAAAGTGTTGCCATACCAAATATAAAAAAATAAATAAATGATCAAAATTGGAAAATAAAACATGGACTTGCTGAAAATATGGACATGCCGAGCAATGCAAGTTTGAATCATCACTCTTTCCACGTACATGGTAACTTACTATAAGCCAAGGTATCTTTCTTTTTTTTTTTTTTTTTTTTTTTTTGGGAGAAAGTAGCATCCAATGTATCATTTATGTGATAGCCATCGTTCACAAGACTTAAAACATCCCTAATTAGCTCGAATTAGATGGGAAACAAAATGACCTGATTCAAGAAATGACCAATTGCACCATTCAAATAAGACAACAACAAAGAAGAGACTGAAGTGACACAGTTAAATTCTTGGTACAGACCGCTCTGACCCGTATCAGGAAAGAAACAATTCTGTTTCACAGGTTGACAGGATTCTATTCAGAAACATCAAACAAAATTGGTGTTGGTGTCACCACAGGGTTTTGTTAACCACTTTAAGCTCTTGGTGGTGATTTGTACTACAGGTGGGAAGAACATACAACCGTCATGCAACTCAAGCCGGCTTCCATTCCTTTCCTTCCTGACCACAGTCATGCCTTGTTGCTGGCACTTCCTGTTGATTTAATCTCTTGGCCTCGAGCCTCCTTAGTGCAGATGAACTTAGCTTCTCCCCACCTGTTCCTCCAGATATGAGATCAACAACTTCAATCTATAAAAGATCCAGCAGTGGATTGGTTGGTCAGCAATCAAGCTGTTGGTGATGTTTCTCTGGCTTTTGTTCTATTTCTTCATTAGAGGGGAATAAGAGAAAAATAAAGGAAAGCCATGAATTACACACCTTTAACTGTGGTAGACCTTTCTCAGCTCTCTTCCTGTTCACAGAGAGCCCACCACCCAAAGTCTCCTTGCTAGACATCAATATCATGACAATGATAATAGCAATACCAAAATAAGAAACGAAATTTAGGAATTTCAAACAAAAAGTTGGGAATTTAAGCTCAGTTTACTATTTAGTTCCTGACAAAAATGAACATATATGGTATGCTCACACTGATTCTATGACTTGATAAATCTTATACATTTTCATTTAGTATTTGATGAATGATGATTTTAATACAACAATGAATGGCTACTAAAAGAGATCACTATCATCAGTGTGATAATAGAATTCAAATGATACCTGACGACAATAGCATCCAACTTGTCATCAACAATAGAAGGGCCATACGGATCTGTAATAGGTTCCACTTGCACTACCAATCCAGGTTGAATAGACTGCATTGTATTTGATGAAAAAAAGATAAGACACCATATGAACATAGAGGTTATGGGCATAAATGCAGATTGGCCATGCTTTCTGTTGTTGGCATTGACAACTAGACTCGTTTAAGTAACGAAGTGCTACATCATATACAGGAGAACATGTCAATATTATATGTTGTCTGTGGGTTTGAATTCATAACCATCCAACAAAAACCTGTAAGCATATAGCCTATTAATTAAAGAGACGAAAACTTACCATCTGGAGATGTAGAATATATGATCTGGGAAACGAATTGCCATAGTTTCTTAAGTGTTTGTCACAAAATTCAACCATGCTTGAGATAGCCATTTCCCAATTCCCACTTTTGGAACTTTTCCTAACTAACAATTCCCCACTTTACAGGGTCATATTGTTTCTATGATCTATTTTCTTCAGTGAAAACCACTGTATGAATAACCCATTCTACAAATCCAAAACATGATGTGCAACATGACAAGAACTAATTTCAGATTACAGGTCCCACTTTTACGAAAAACTTGTCATGTTTCTATGGCAAGTAACTAATGACAATTAAATATCAAGTGCATATTGATTTTGACACAATAGTGTAGTTTTGTCTCTGTGTTTCTAAGTACAGTTCATAAATTGGTCACCTGATTGATAATATCAACATTCAAAATCCTGAACAAGTTGTATTACATGACAAACATGCCTTGCTATGCTGATATAAGGCAGTAAAACAGAAATTGGAGAATCCTTTGAGGGAAGAGAGTATATAAATTTTATGCCAAGAAAGTCTATATAAATTGCAGTGAAATGGAATGGACATGGTTATTTAGATATATTATACTCGATAAAAGAACATATATTTATTAAATCATTAAACAGGAAAGATAAAAGACCAAAGAACCATCCTAAGGAAAGTAGTTGAACTGTTAAACATCATTAGATCATCTTATTTGATGGTCTTGGTCAAACCCTAGTGAGAATCTACAGTATCATTACTAGGGATGGCAATGGGATGTATTTGAGGTGGAGGGTATGTTCTCCACTTGTGGCCTTGGCCCCACCTCCATCCCTCAATGAAGAATGATTTCGCCCCATCCCCACTCTCAGAGTTCTCCATTCCCTGTGTGGAATCCCCAATCCCCTTTTTTTCTCTTTTAAAATTTGATATCAACTTTGGGCCCATTCAATTGGAGGGGAAAACCTATTTGAAAGCCAAAATCTATTGTAAACCGGTGGATATTTAAAATACATTAAAAGAAGCAAATTAAAAGGCTAACCCAACATTTAGAGTACAATAGGAGGCCCAAATTAGCATAATTGTGCTTGTTATGATGCATATTTAGAAAACGCTTATTTAATAAGAGTATAAAGGTACTTCTATATTCAGATAAAAGAGCCAGATTTTGGAGATGAGTTTGGGGGTAGAGACCCCCAGTCTCCATCCCTATCTTCGAGCTCGGTAGATTTTTAAAAATTCTTCCCATCTCCCATCTCCATCCCCATGTAATCCTTTCAAACCCACCTCCGCTGAGATGGTTCTCCATAGGGATCAGGTTTCCCCATCCCTAATCATGACAGTCAATGGGAGATTGCACAGGAACTTGGGAAACAGATGAATAAAGTGCAAAATCAAGTAAAGTAAGTTGGATGAGGCAACAAAGAACCAAAACAACTTGCGATCAACAAAATAAAGTGTGAAAATGAAGCATGGCATTGATACAATAGCAATAAAGCACAGAACGCTCAAAGTCCAAAGAATAAAATAAACTCAATAAACTCAATTAACTAGGCCCATGGAAAAGATGATCTAAGGCCCGAGATCATGGTTGCTCAGGTCCCTCCAAGCACCAAAATGTACAAACTTTATTTAAGAGTGAGTACATAAATGAGCTCAGCCCCTAAACTGTGCTATAAAAATGAAATGATGGAGAGACGACTTGGATAGTTTAACATGGTGCAGCAATTGCCAAGAATTGCCTACCAAACAAGACAGACCAAACTTGCACTGATGGATTAAGAAAGTAATGTGAGAGGGACAAGAAAACCATGATGCAAGCCACAAAAGAATAATGATGGCAAAGAATTCCCAGTTCAACATGGGCCCCATGATAGAAGGAACCAGTGGTTTAAATTGTTATCTTTAAAAACTCGTTCAGAAGAATAGCGTGTACCCTCTCAATAATTTTTCACCCCTTTATGAGCAGGTTGGTATTATGTTAAAATTTACTAAACGAACGCTTACTAAATGTATGGTCATAGCATCAACTCTTTTGCTGCCCCATAAAGTAAAGGCAACTATGGTAGTGATTAAGGATTTTTTCCATGTTTCTCTACGCAAAGCATTCACCATGCCATAAATTTAATAAGGGTTCACAACATTACCATCTTTATAAAACAGTGAAAAAAAAAAAACTCTTATTTCCACAGGATTTAGTTAGAATATATATATATATATATATACTTATGTTAACGCTACAAGAAGTAAAAAGTCTGACGAATCCACCTTGATGTAATCCTCAACAGCCTTCATCCTCGTGTCAATGGGTTCGATCAGATGAGCCAGCTGCATCAAGAACACAAATACAACCTAAATTTTCCACTCCAACAGGACTCGATGAGGAAGAAAATGAAGGAAAAAAAGGAAAAAAAAAGACGACCTCTTTCTTGGCCAACATCGGTCCTGTACAGATACCAACCACGATTCGATCTCTCGCCAAATCCGCCGAAGCCTGAAGAGAAAATATAATCCAGATCGAGCAGGAAAACTCTCGTTACCAATATTAATATTGAAATTAGAGGAAAAATCAAAGGGGGCGACCTTGAGAAGGCGGCGGTGGCCATCGTGAAGGCGGTCGAAGGTCCCACCGAGCACGACCGCCCCATAGGAACCAGGAGGGGTGGATCCGGCCTCCACCGGCTCGGGGACCGATTCGTCGACGACCATCTTGTTAAATGAATGGATCGCAAAAGAACGATCGACTCTCTTTCGAGAAAGGGAGAAAGAGGGGCGAGACGGAGTCGGGACTCGTAGGTTGGGAGGAGGGGAAGGAGGAGGAGGAGGAGGAGGCGGTGTGAGAGGCGTCGCGAGAGGTGTGGTGGGTTGCGGTACGGAAGAACGGGCGATCATAGCAAGGCCCGCTTCCTAACCTCTTTGAATGGTTGCCCCTTGACTATAAAACAAAACAGGGGTCGGAACTCGGAGGGTTAACCGGTTGGTCACAGTTGGCGGCGCGCATTGTAAGGCTGCGTAGAGGTTTTTTTTTTTTTTTTTTTTTTTTTTCATTCTTTTTTTTTTCTTTTATTTTTTTTCTTGCCTGCTCTTTTATATATATATATATATTGACATATTAATCTTTCTAACTTTTATATTTGTAAATCATAAAATTTATTCTATAATATATTATATCGTTTAAGTTCACCCACTAATCTAATTAATTTATCAATCATCAAAATCATATAACTCTAAAAAATTAAAGTATAAATTAATTAATAATAAATAAATTTAAATTATAAGCATTTAAATCTTTTTTTTTTGTACCTCATGTAAAATTATTTTTAAGTATTGCATATATATACTGCTTATAAATACTGTATAAAATTTATGTTATATATTATATATCTTTAAAGGTTTGAATATTAGTAAATCTAAAATTAGGCGCAACAAAACTTGGTGAATATCATTAAAAAAAAAAAAATCCTTCTAATTAAGAGTTTCTTCTGGGATAGCCTTTCGTGACATATTTCAGACTATAATAAGACATACACAGGAATATAACTTGAACATCAAATAGAAAATGCGAAAATACCATTTGAAAAAAATGGTGATCAAGAAGTTAATTAAAACCTATATGTGTTCATATACCATGGAGTAATCAACCCAACAACTCCAATAGGTTCTCTAAGATAATAAGATATAAGATTTAAATGTTTGCATAGAGACAGATGCGAGAGCCCTTTATTTTCCTTCCAGGTTCTATGCAAGATCTACGTAATACTCAAAATGCCCAGCAAATGTACCATGTGGCTTTCCACAATCTAGTGTCTGTAGTTTAGCCAGCTCAGACTTCCTCAGTTATCCACATCAAGTCGAGGACAAAAAGAAAATAATCAAATCAAAATACAGACAAAGATCGTCCAAGTTTTTGACTTCTTTGAAGATATTAAAAAAAATACGGAGAAGCAATCCGATATTGTGGGAAAAGAAAAAAAAAAAAAAAAAAAACTGAATCCATCTACACTGAAGCCTCTGTATCATTTATATTGAGATTCTTATCTCGTAGTAAATGCGAAGAATGGCAGTGGAGCCTCCAGATAATAGAAAACGATCTGAACGAATGGTCTTCGGAACAAAGAAAGAAAAACTCTAAACAGATAGGCTGCGAGTGAGAGAGAAACAAAAGAAGAATAAAATGAATTAAATTTCAGCAATGGAAGATGCTTCACATGTAGAAGTGTTATTTTATTTTATTTAAATCTGAGTTGAAACGGCTTCTAAGGCGCAAATGAAAGAATCTTGACAAAATCTTTATATATACTTTTTTTTAAAAAAAAAAAAAAAATCTTTTCAAGCATTAAAATGGTACATGTGGTAGGCTGGCAATGAAAGGATTCCATCTATCTATATATAAGATAGATGGAGAGAAATTCTCTCTTTTTTCAGCATTTCTATTTCATTCCCTTTTAAAATAAGTGTTTGAGGAATCCTAAGAGCCTTACTAAAAATGATCTTTTTTAGTATTAAAAATTATTAAATATAGTAATAACACGTGAAAAGTTTGTCTCATAAGAGCACTTAGATTTTTTTTTTTTTTTTTTTTCTCATACTACCGAAAATTATTGAGGGAGGTGAGAGAGGAATATGACGAGTAAATGTCCATCATAGCTCATAGAAAATATGCCATTATTTTTTCCTTATTTAAAAGATAGTAAAACAGGTGGCAAAAAATTAAGGAGTTATAAAGAGATATTTTTTTCTTTTCTTTCCGTTCTTTTTCTATCCAACATGAAAGTAGAAGAAACTTTCTATCTACTTCAACTTTATATTATATAATCCAATTTTGATACCATAAGATAATTAACAGTCATGCTCTAATAAAAAAAATAGAATCATAGGCCACCATTATTCATTATGCTTATTCTTTTGCTTTATTTTTCAATTCCTTGTATTTAATTTATCTTAAGAAGTGTAACATATAAAGTGTTTGTTTTTCAGATCGAAAATTTTTTAGATAAAGAAAACCATGACAACTTAAACTAAATTCTATCATGCTTCATCCTATTAGTTCAATACTATCATATAAGCTCATGCAATCTACGGTCACCATTACGATTAGTAAAATAAATAGAAATATAAATTTATATATTCTTAAATTTTGTATTATTAATTTTAATTTTTAAAAATATTTTTTTTAAAATTATAAATTAAAAATAAGATAAAAAAATTATATATTAGATTAAATTATTTTTATAAAAAATTAATAATTTGATATAAAATGGAAGTTATGCACAAAACTCCTTTCTCACTTAAAATAGATAAGCAAAGAAAAAAAAGAAAAAAAAAGAAAAAAAGATAAAAAAGGTTATGAGGCATTGTGTTGGCATGGGCCGGGGAGCTCAGTGTTGCCACTAGATTTAGAGATGCTTTGTTTGGGAGATATGAGCTCTGATATAAGAGCGGGATTGATGTCCTCTCTAATTCTAAGACAAGCTTGATACGTAGAATGTTTTAACGGACACGTAATGGCTTCTAGCCATCTTCGGTCAAAAGGCCTCGCAAGCCATGAATAATCCTCCTATCTTATAGTATTAAAAGCTAATAATTATAACTATAAATATCCTAATATTAAAAGTTAATAAATGTAAAATTACGTTTGGTTGACAAAGTTTGCTTCCTAAAGGATGAACGTATCATAATAATTTCTTTTTTTTTTAAAAAAAAAAATATGTAAAGTGTAAAAAAATACGTAACAAATAAAAAATCTTTTAGAATCCATGTATATCAAATCATAATGTCTAATTTTTATTATATAATATATGATATATATATATAGGTCAAATCTTAAAGTTAAATTTTTAATAAAAAATAACTAATATTAGAAAAATAGACCAACCATTAGGGCTACATTGATCAAAAATAAATTTTTGATAAACTCCCAACCCAACACTTCTCATCCTCCTCTTTTTTTTTTTTAACTTTTTTATTGAAAAAATAATATTTAAAATAAAAATTACTTGTGATCCAATACAATTGGAAGAATAAAAATGAAAATATTTAATATATAAATATTAAAAAAATAATATGTAAACATCAAAATTGTAGGGATTAACATGTAATTTTCTTAAGTAAACAGTAGTCAATGATAGCGAAAATATAGAATAACAATAGCACCTACCTAAACTGATAGTGATCCTTATTTTGACTTTTTTTTTAATTAAAAAAAAAAAAAGTAAGCATGATGTAAAGCATAAAACTTTTATATAAGTAGTTTAGAATTTGTCATGCTCCCTCTCGTAATATTATCTTCATTCAACCATCTGTAGCATGAAAAAAATTATTATATTTTTAATTTGTATGTTTAGATAAATCAAATAATTTTTAGAAATAAAAACTAAATACAACCGTCTATCAAATTTAAATAAATAAATAAATAAATAAATACAACCGACGCCATATGAGCATCAGAATTGACGTCATATGGGCATGATAGGACACGTTCACAGAACGACGCAGAACCGTATGACATGATCGAGAAATATTATATCATATCATATCACATCATACCCATGCCATCCTCCTCGATAAACTGCGTGCTTCTCACGTGTTCGACGCCGAAGCGTAAAAGTCAACAGAGCCACCGCCGATTTCTTGAGGCGCCGAGAAGCGAATATAGTAGAAGCGCACAGCGGGTTTATCCCTCTCGTCAAGACGACGACATGGCGGTCCCCGGCGGAGGCCGAAGCGTTTCCACGCCTCCCTCGGAAAACTGGGACGAGCGCAAGACTTTCAGGGTTTTCCCTTTGAACGGAGCAGTTTCGAGACCCTCCGTTTCTTGATAACATTGGCGATTTTCTGATATTATAAGCTGTAATCGAGGCACTTCTATCCAAATTTCAACTGCTAATATGTAAGTCTTGTTTATGGGAATCGAAAGTCCCTGGATTTCCCAGAAAAACTTGTCATCATTCTTGAAAAATTCAACGAATTATTTGGGGTTTAGGAGTTATCCAACGGTTTGCATATCTGGATACGCTTCCATTTTTAAATTTCTCCCTTTTTTTTTTTTTGCGTATTTATTATCACAATGTTCTGGAGATGTATCGTAACTGGAGAAGCGGCTCTTCTTGATTTTTAGACTGCATGGTTTGATGTTATTTAGTTTAGAAAAAGGAGATACAGCCTTGATCGATTCCTGACTCAATATTTCAGTGTCTTTTTGCTGCCGATAAAGCTGTTATATTTCTTCCAGCGATTTGATAATTGCCTTAAAAAAATCGATGAATAGTGTTCGAAGGAGAGGATGCCCTTTGCAGTGAGGCTTTTGAGGGATTGGATGGTTTGTGATGCAGTCAACTTCGAGCTGGGATAGACGGAAGCTCGCATTTTTGTCGCTGTAGTAAAGGTCGCCTTTGGCATAATAGTAGATACGATGAACACGCAGCTTTTTAGCTTTAGAAAGAACTCCTGGCCTCCGGATGAGTATGTTAGCAAGGCTACGTTGCAGCTGGTGAGCCTCCCTCTCTGCTCCCTGTAAAGTTTTAATTTTTATTAGCAGTATATCATCCTATTTTATTGTTGTGTGCCTATGGTTCACATGATTTTGCCTGCAACAAAATCAGCAGGCTTTTATATTTTGGTTTCTTTCTCCTGAGGAACTCATCGCTTAAATAATTCTCGTGACCTTTTCTTCACCCGTGAATCTATATGTTCCTTTTTGCTCTCAATAATATTGGTTCATTTAAATATACTTGGAGGTTCCAGATTTTCTCATTTTCACCTCTTTTTAATCTCGTGGGGTAAGGTCTGCCATATCGAGTGTGAGCACTATCTCGAGTATGAGCACCATCTCGATATAGTTCGATACGGTGTATATCATATCGAACTGGTGGTATACTAATCAGGTGGATTGGGAGGCTTCTACTATGGGTGCTATAGTGGGCTACAGGAGTTGAATGGTTCGGTGCATCAATATGAAGCGATATGGGTGCTATAGAGCGATTTGCCTTCTTATCGAAATGGAAGGCTGAATCGCCTAAGATCTAGAACAGCTCAACCAATCCTATTGTGGGACCTCAGTATGATTGTTTCATCAACATGATCCCTATGCCGTTCTGTGTTTAAGATTGCATTTTTAGACATGGTTAAACATAATTACAGCTTTTAGAATTTTGTGCTGGGTTGTAAGGGGAAGGTGGGTAGCATGGGTGCCCATGGCTGTTGTAGCAATGCTTCTTATTGTTATTATTATTTTTTAATTTTGGCACATTCTTGTAGCTGGACTTTGATGGCGGTGCTCCACCAGAACAGGCATGGAGGAGGAGACTCAATAGTCATGCTAATAAACTAAAAGAATTTAGTGTGACGTTTATGGAGGCAATCAGGATGGTATAACAAACTCTCTCAAACCACACCTGATTGATGATGCAATTTCTTATAAGAATTATCAACACTCTTTCATGATAATTTTGAACTCACTGACATATGTTCGAGTTATTAAATTTCAGATGCATCTTGGCATTCGTCTTTGGTCTTACATTCGCAAAGAAGCTTCACAAGGAAGGGTAGCTATTAGCTAATCATTTCCCCCAGTTTTTGGCTATAATGATTGACCATGTTTTTATTTTTATTTTATTTCAAAACTTCAGGTCTGAACTGCTGAACCCTTTCTTTTCACTGCTGATATGTGCAGAGAGCACCTATTGATCCATTCACACGAGAAAGATGTAAGCCCTCAGCTTCTCTAGGAGTTCCCCTGGGAGGAATGGGGTACGCTACATTTTGGATAAATTGGACAAGAGCACAGTATTGAGAAGACTCTGCTTAAAATTTGATTGTTATTCTTTGTATTACTTTTATGCAGAAGCGGTAGCATATCAAGAGGTTTCAGAGGAGAGTTTAAGAATTGGCAAATCATTCCTGGTTCATGCGACTTGTCACCTGTCATGGCAAATCAGTTCTCTGTAATGTTTGATCTTTGGTTTGATTTCTAGGACTAATTATATTACCTGCCATCTCGCTACGTATTTTGATTTTCTATATGCTCAATGGGTAATTTATAATCAGTTAAATTTTACAGTGATAACTATGATCATAACTGGCAAAGCTTTTACCTTATTATTTGGGTTGGTTTTATGATATCTTTTCTGTTGTTCCATTCTGTTGCAACTCAGGAGACTCCAAAATTAATCAAAATTTATCAACATGATGCTTTCCATGGTCTTAGCTGTTTACTCAATTTAAAAGTGGTGGTTTGCTGGCCTGCTCTCTGACATTGAAAATGTAACAAACAAGGCTAAGAGGATGCTTAGGGACAGAGGTCTTAATACCTCAATTCTACATGTAGAAGTCCGCTTGATCCACCGATTTGGAATTTGTTTCTGCTAAGATGACTGTATGAAGTATGAATCAAGTAATGAAGCTTATTAAAGAAAATCCTTATAATTGTTGTATTTGATACTTGAATCTCATATTTAAGCACAATAACTTTGGTCAACTCTTAACAGATCTAGTACCAAGACCACCCGTAATCAATGTATATAATCTTCATGATTTCATACTTGTTGTTACTGTCCAATAGAAATATTGAAATGTAAATTTTTGCACAACCCTTTTTTTTCCCGCCTAGAGTTCTCCATGAAGGAAACCAGTTTTAGACTCTTTCTGTTCTCAGTGGAGCTACTTCTAGCCATGATACGAGTACTACTGACATAACATATACATTTAGGTTGGTAGACCATAATTTGTCCAATGTTTTTCTCCTAACTAAGAAATTTTTTGCACTTCTGTGCTTCAGATTTTTGTATCTCGAAATGGAGGAAACAAAAAGTATTCATCTGTCTTGGCCCCTGGCCAACATGAGGGGATTGAGTAAGAATATTATCCTTATACTTTTCTTTTAATCTGCTGCCATTTGTTTATGTTTTGTTTACATTTCTTGAGAAAACATATTAGGATTGTACTTGAATTAATTTACTGTGGTGGAAGATTAGTCGTATTATCACTGCACATGCCCAAACAATGTTACTTATACTCAGTCGATGCTCCTTTCACTCGAGCCCAATCCCTTCTTTCCTAAAATATATCATTGTCCACCTTAGCATTTATATGTTGTTACACTCACATAATATTCTTGGATTTCTTTTTCCCCCCCTTTTTTATTTTTTTTTCTTTTCTTATTTTGCCGATTGCCCAAGCTCCTAAAGCATACAACTTTGTGGACCTTTTCTAGTGTAACATAGATACCCTGCACCAGTGCCATGTGTTGAGTGCCTTAAAGTAGTTGACACTTCAACCTCTAAAAGTCCAAACAACAACAACAAAAACAACAAAACCTTAATCCCAAACTAGTTAGGGTCGGCTATATGAATCCTTTTTCTTCATTTAGCTCTATTCTGAATCATATTTTTTGTAAGATGTAAAAATTTTAAGTCTTTCTTTATCACTTTCTTTTATGTGATTTTCGGTTTACCTCTACCTCTTTTTACCTTTGCATGTATCAGGTCACTTTTCCGCACAAAAACATCTCTAGGTCTACGTTGCACATGTCCAAACCATCCAAATCGTCCTTCCCTTAATTTATCCTCGATTGGAGCTACCTCTATCATTTTATAAATGGTTTCATTTCTTATTTTATCTTTTTTTTGTAATATGACATTAAATATAAAAATACAGAAATAGAGACCTATGTCAAAACATGTCAACTAGTGAACTAAGTTGACCATGTATACTTCTTGTGAAAAATCTATCACTATTGCCAGATAACATTAATGAGGAAGTTAAAAAATGTCTGACCTTTGACTATATAGTGCCCCTACACTTGAGGTTAATATGGTGCAGCATTCAAAATGTTTAGGCACTAAAGTTCCATCGTCTGCATTGAAGTGTCAATTGGGAGAACTCTTTTAAAAGCAGAGCCATGCGATACCTGGTTCAGGTAGTGACTTTCAGGAAATGTTGTTGTCTTTCATTTTTGTCCGTGTGTCCAGTATTTCTGGAACTTTAGGATTTCTATGAAGTTTCCAAGTAACATATTGCCATTTTCTAATATTTTCCTCAGGCATCTAAGGCCAGAGTTCGTCACATGACACTCCAGAATTCTTCTTCACATTATGCAATCCATCTTAATTTTCATTATATTTTTTATCTTCCACTTCATCCTCTCTTTACTAGAGTTAAAACAATAGAATGTTAACAGCATGGCATCTCAGAACCATCAATTTTGATAGGGTCGACATGTGGATTTTTTTCCATTGGAATAGTGGAGTTGCATTGAAAATTCAACAGACTTTCAGATTGTAACTTCCTGTTTACAATTTTTGTTTTATTACATGGTATACCATTTTCATTTTTCTCCTTTCATTTTTAGGAAATTTGGTGATCAGGGTATATCATCATGGGATTGGAACTTGGGTGGTCAGCATTCCACATACCATGCTTTATTTCCTAGAGCATGGACTATCTATGATGGTACTGTTAAATGCTATCTGTTTTGTGGTTGCTTGACTTTCTTGTATTGTTTTCGTATACCTTCACAGATATGTTATCTTCATGTCTAATCTATAGTGATTTTTCTAGTTTTCTTTTAACAGGCGAACCTGATCCAGATCTCAAAATTTCATGCCGTCAAATATCACCATTTATACCTCATAATTATCGGGAAAGCAGCCTTCCTGCATCGGTGTTTGTTTACACTGTATGTACTATTGACTTAATACTATGGTTATGTATTCTCAACATTACCATTTCAAAACTTTTGAACAGAATTTGTGATTATCTGTTAGATGGCTATTCATCATTTTGTATCACTAAAAAGAATTCAACACACATTTCTCATGGCTGACATTGGTCGAGATTCTTTCTAAATCATGTATCGTTTTAGATAAAATTCCACTCATTTTGTAAATCACATCACAATGTTGGGTTTGCTGAGAAGTTCTTGACCATGGAATTACCTATAGTATGTTTATTTGGTAATTCGGGACAATCATGAAGCGAATTATTCAGTGTATGTTTATGCCATCTTATGTGAATAATCAAGCATACTTTCCTTTTTCCAAAGTCATCTCTATATTGAATTACTGCTTCTCTATTGTAGCTAGTCAATTCTGGGAGAGAAAGGGCAAAAGTCAGCTTGCTTATGACCTGGGTGGTTGGTGATTTTTCCCTTTTCCATCTATTCCTACCTCATGTTGTATGCATCTTTGTTATTTTTTATAACTTATTTTTTTATTTGTCGTTTACTTTTAATTTTCTCAGAATTCTATCGGAGGAGATTCTCATCAATCTGGAGGCCACTTCAATGAGCCTTTTATGTTAGTGATGCTAGTGGCTTTCTTAGTTACTTTTCTTCATCAAGTTTCTTTTGCAGTAATTAAGTCTTTATCTCATTTTCTTATGCAGAGGAAGAGATGGAGTATCTGGGGTGCTTTTACATCACAAGCAAGTCGTCTACTTTTAATTCCGTTATTTATCTTATCTCAGTTACTGTGGCCTTAGTAATTTCATGCCTTGCTTTATCTTTTCCACATCAGTTCTTTTCTTCATTTATTAGATATCTTCCTTTTTCACCATTTCATGTTCTCAGTTGTATAATAGATGTTTGTATTGTATGAATCGATTCCTTCTGTTATGCCCTTTCTTGTTTAGTAGTGCCGAGATCTGTTTCAATGTTAACCGAGTCTGGCATAGTAGAAGGATCTTGTAATGTGATTTAAAAAAATTGCAGGAATGCAAAAGATAATACTGAGGTTACTTTTGCTATTGCTGCTTGTGAAACTCAAAATGTCAGTGTGACAGTCCTTCCAAGATTTGGGCTTTCTGGAGAAAGTTATGTTACAGCTAGGCATATGTGGGGTACTATGGTTCAGGTAAATGTTCTTGTGATGTTAGATAATTTCACTTGAAAATTCACACTATACGTTGCTCACTCTTTCCACTTAAAGATCTCATATAGCCTGGAAATATGAAGCTTGCTGTATGCTTTAACAAATTTTCTAATTTGTTATCGGTATGTTGTGTGCATATGTGTGGGTGTTTTTTGTTAAATTCTTGAGGACCAACATAAATGATAGAAATTTTCTTTTTTTAAAAAAAATTTCTTATTTCTTGGCTTGTATTGTTTCGTCTTTTTTCCTTTTCGACTGCTGAGATTTGTTGCTTGGATTGTAGAAACAATTGTTGGTGCACCTTATAGAATGTGACATATTTGGTGCGTCTGTAGGCCTGATGTCATTTGCTTTGGGATTTTTTGAACTAATGAACTTTTAATATCTCAAGAATGGACATTTTGATTGGGAGAATTTCAATTCTGGTCCTTCTATGCCATCTTTGCCTGGAGAGACTCTTGGTGCAGCAGTTTCAGCTTCCACCTGGGTCGAACCTCATGGAAAGTGCACTGTTGCATTTGCTTTGGCATGGTCATCTCCTAAAGTGAAGTTTCAGAAAGGACGTACTTATCACAGGTACTTTGCCGTCATCCTTGTTCAATGTCTAACTATAATTAATACACAAGCAATTTATTATAGTTCATACACCAAGAATCTTTCTGCTACTGTCTAATTTTTGTACTCTTCCACCCTTTTAATTTATATGGACTCAGGAGGAACATTGAGATCCACCTCTATGTGCAAATTTCAAACTTCTATTAGTTTTATTTCATTGCTACAGCTGCAATGATTTATATTTAGTTCCTTGAAATCTCTTTGTGTATGCTCACATGCATGCACACATGGATAAAGGTGAGGGATGCACTGGTCTTTAACACTGCCTTCTTTTTTCCAGTGTCTGTGATCTCAGTTTACATGGATGCATTTAAATTTCAATACCTGTTAAGAATCAAATTGCTTAAATATGAAATTGATTATCGAATGTCAGACTGTCTGAAATGCTAACAAAGATTCAATTTTAAAGGCTTTATTGTTATCTTATTTTTGTACCGCAGGAGATACACAAAGTTTTATGGAATTTCTGAAAGATCAGCCGTCGATTTGGTGCATGATGCACTGACAAGTATGTATAGCATGGCCATAGTTTCCTTTTCATTGTGAAAATTCAAAATTACTCATATGCTGACATTCTGTGATCAGCTCTTCTCTTTTGCTTTTATTTATTTATTATTATTATAAGATTTTTTGCAGTTTGTTGAAGTACATTAAATTATTTGATAAAAAAAATCTGATACAATTTTCATTATCCATGTAGAGTATAGATGGTGGGAGGAGGAGATTGAGAAATGGCAGAGTCCCATCCTGAAGGATGAAAGGCTTCCAGAATGGTAATTTTGACTCTTCTAGACTTGAAGATAAATGTTTTCCATGACTCAATTCTGATCTTCGCAAATTCTTCTTTGTGAATCATTTTTTGTCAAAGCTTCTCCATGAATTATTGTAATTCACAGAAACATGCTTTTTTTGAGTAACTGCTTTTTTTTGTTGCAGTTTAAAATTTGCTCGTTGGTCTTAAATATTTTCCCTGATGTGTTAACTGAACATTTTTGTCTAATGATTGTAGGTACAAATTCACTCTATTTAATGAACTTTACTTTCTTGTTGCTGGGGGAACAGTTTGGATAGGTAATTTTCTTAGCACGATTGTTTATTTTTGGCATTTGACTGAGTCCTGAATGTATCTGCTGTCCTTCATATTATTCTCTAAATATCTTCAATTTTCATCGCATTCATGCTTGCCATTTGGTTTTTGGACCATACAAGTTAATATAAGCCTTAAGGTTTAATTATTTGTTACTTCTGAAACAAGAACATGTCAAATCTTCAAAATCTTGACATCATCAAAATTTGCTTTTGTTCCATGCTTTCATCACCATAATTTTTTTGTTAGAAAACTGTCCCAAGTAGTTTCTTCAAATGGTTGAATAGCCTAATCACTTTCTTTATTGCAGATGGTGGTCCAGCTGCCGAAGAGAACACCAGTCACCACAAATCCACAATGATAATGAATGAGGATGCAACAATTATATCTACAGAACATAGGAGGATGGACCTGGTAGCTGAGCATGGTGCTTCATGTACTGGAACGGATATTGCTGATGCTGATGGGGTTCCAGAATCTGATGATGTTGGGAAATTTTTGTATCTTGAGGGGGTAGAATATGTCATGTGGTGTACCTATGATGTCCACTTCTATGCTTCTTGTGCACTTTTGTCTCTCTTTCCCAAAATTGAATTGAGCGTTCAGCGAGATTTTGCCAGGGCTGTCTTGGCTGAGGACAGAAGAAAAGTGAAGTTCCTAGCAAGCGGCTCATCGGGAATCCGCAAAGTCAAAGGAGCCGTTCCTCATGATCTAGGAATGCATGATCCTTGGCATGAAATGAATGCTTACAATATTCATGACACTAGTAGATGGAAGGACCTTAATTCTAAGTTTGTCCTTCAAGTGTACAGGGATTTTGCAGCAACCGGTGACATGTCCTTTGGGAGGGTTGTCTGGCCAGCAGTTTGTGCTGCAATGGAGTACATGGAGCAGTTTGATCGTGATGGTGATGGTCTTATTGAGAATGATGGGTTCCCCGATCAAACCTATGATGCTTGGACAACTCATGGTGTCAGCGCTTACTGTGGGTGTCTATGGCTAGCATCTCTCCAGGCTGCAGCTGCAATGGCTCATCATCTTGGAGATTCTGCTTTTGCTGAAAAATTCCAGCTTAAATTTTTGAAGGCTAAACCTGTGTTTGAAGCAAAACTGTGGAATGGATCATATTTTAATTATGACAGTGGGATGAGCAGAAACAGCCGATCCATACAGGCAGATCAGCTGGCAGGCCAATGGTACACTGCCTCCTCAGGATTGCCCTCTCTGTTTGATGACACAAAAATTAGAAGCACTCTTCAGAAGATATATGATTTCAATGTAATGAAGGTCAAAGGAGGGCGTATAGGAGCAGTTAATGGAATGTATCCTAATGGAAAGGTCGATGACTATTGCATGCAATCACGAGAAATATGGACTGGGGTAACATACAGTGTTGCAGCCACTATACTTCTTGCTGGAATGGAGCATCAAGCATTTACTACTGCAGAAGGCATTTTTACGGCAGGTTGGTCAGAAGAAGGATTCGGGTACGTTGTTAACATCTAATTGCTTTGATCTTTTTGCATCTTTTGCCCTGGTGTCCTGTGCTTGAGTAATTAGTCATCTTTAATTTGTGAGGTTATATCAGGTCAATTCAGCTTGATCTTGAAAAGTTGCCATGGAATTTGCATCATTTTTTTTAAAAAAAAAAAGTTATAGAGAAAAAGGTTAACATATAATATCATTTTTGGTAAAATAACTGTCTCAATAGACTCTTATCTTCTTGCAATCAGATAATGAACCATTCTTTTTGCTTGATACCATTTAGTCATGTGGCACATGTTCTGCATGCCAGCAATCATGATGGCTTTCATATATGACGAGCGTCGCACATATCTGATACATGCGAGAGGAGGTGTGATGTCTATGATCCTCATGAAAACTTTTTATTAATTACGTTAATATATGTGCACTTCGCGTGTTTCTCTAGCTTTAAGAGAGCAAAAGCTGGATGGAGAGTATACTTTTGAAAAGATGGGACTATTTATAAATATATGGATGGTATAAACACATATGGAGTTGGTCATCCATGTTATCCAGATTACAGTCTCAACCAAGCTCAAAGGAAAAGGGTGGGGGGAAGAAAACATTTGCAGTCCAGCTGCAAAGCCTTTCCCATTATACAGTATATAATATAGAAGCATAAAACAACATCTCACACTGAATGCTAGAACTAAGCTGCTGGGTTGCACCGTTGGATTCTTTAGCCATAGTATTCTGTCTTCCTTTAGTTGGCTTTCTTTCTCTCACAATTTGTATTAACTCTGTTTAACTCCAAAGATTGTGTTAACCAGAAAGCTAACAGACCAATGCCCCGTATTATGTTTTCCCATTTTATAAATGTATTCATCGTGTATCCCCCCTTCTTTCTCTTTTTTTTTTTTTTTTTTTTTTTTTTGGTACATGTAGGTACTCCTTTCAGACCCCAGAAGCATGGACGGTTGATGGACACTACCGCTCCCTTGGGTACATGCGTCCACTGGCCATTTGGGCCATGCAATGGGCATTGTCACCTCCGAAAGCAATTCTCGAGGCTCCCAAGTTTAGTGTCGACAGAATCTACGCATCCCCTCTTGATGATGATGGTTTGAGGAAGGGTACATCTAAAAGCAGGTCTTTTCGTAGAACTGTTTTCAGCTGTGTCAAATAAGAACATTTCTTGGCTGTGGAGATCTGCTACTGAATCATTTAGAGAGGAGTGTCTCTGCAATTATACTTTGTAGCTTTTGGCAAGTGCAATTAGGACCCATTCATCTTGGCCGTGATATTTTAACTGGGATACAGTTACATGATTTTATTATTGCTCGTAGACCTCAGGGAGGGATGGTTATCTTAACTTCTTAGAGCCCTACTTAATTGGATCTTGGCTCTCGTTGTTCCTCTCGATCGATCGGAAGTTTTCCATGACAGTCATGAAATACAATCCATAAATTAGCTCTAGGTTGCAAGATTTTCTTCTAAGGGTGATCGATAGTCTTGTTTCGAATGTTGTAATTTATGTATCATCATGCAGATTGTAAATGTTGAACAGAATAATTAGTTCTTTTTTTTCTTTTTTTTTTTTTTGACTGTCTGATGTATTACATTTGTTGTGATATATAGCAGTAAATCAGTTGACCCATTCTCTCTAAATTTTAGTTTCATTTTTAGAATATATATCTCTGAGGAAGCCTTTTGTTTAAGCAGCTTGCATGGACTCGGTTCATATCTTTGGACAGATGCAGTAGTAAACGTTTTGACTTGGAGAAATAATTACCTTGGTTCCTCGCATATTCATTATGCTCATCTCTGACTTTCAATGGGAGTGGGGAAATTAATTGCAATTATTAGGACAACCCTCAGGACTTGGGTTTCAAAGTTCATGAAATTTTTTTTTTTTTTTTTGCTTCGTTGTACGTAAAAATTGCTAGGCCAGCTGTACTTAAAACACACAAATTTTGATGTAGTTTATTATTATGCATATATATATATATATATATATATATATATATAATATGTTTTATTAGGACATTAATTGAAATTAAAACCGGAGGGCTGCTGGTGGAGTTGATTTTAAGAGAAGGAAAGTACTCGACCGGATTAAATAGCAAGCTATTGGTGGACCATCAAAGGGAGACCTTAGAAAATTTTGATGATGAGATCAGTGCCAACGAACGCCATTGATATGGTGGCCAATCTAAAAGCTGATGTAATTGATTGCTGGACAAGGGTTGGAAGTTCAAACCAACCAATGGCGCCTTTCGACGCTCCTTTTGGTTGAGCTGCAACTCAGCTAAACGAAGTCTAATCTAATCTGTAACGTGGTACTGTAAAATTATTTTAGATTAATCTAATTATTTTAGATTAATCTAACCAATGTCTCTTATCAGATAGGTATCACCGAGCGCTCCATCACGAGCCTATCTCTTATCAGATAGGTGTCACCGAGCGCTCCATCACGAGCCTATTCAAACGTAACGCTTAGCGTTATATGCATTCGAGCGGATATGTACGTATGTATCTATATATATATTTATAGATATATATAAAAATTTTATATGTATATATATATGTATTAAAAATATAAATAAATCTAATCATTTTCTTTATTTTTCAAACAACATATGTTTTAAAGATTAAAAAAAATAAAAAATGAGGTAGATTTAAAATTCATGTGATCCAAGGCTAAAAAAAAAAAAAAAAAATAAAGGTTAAATTATGAATCATGTATAAACTATTATAAATATGCTTATGTAAATAATATATTTATAGGATATACATTGTAAGATATATATAATTTTAAATATTAGGTGGTTTGGACATAAATCTAAGAAAAAGTAAAAAAAATGGATAAAAAAAAAGATTGAAAATTAAATGACAGAAAATAATAAAATTTAATATTTTTGTAAAAGTATGATTTTAAATCGAGTAAAATGGTAATTTGAGATTAAGGCGTTTTTTTTTTTAATTTTAATAACAACTTTGTTATTGTCCATTAATAACTCTATATATATATATAAAGCAAAGGCGGGGATTTTGGATCCGCAAAAATAGGGCAAAAGAACAGAGCAGTCCATTTCAAGAAGCCCACCGATCCGAGGGTCGCTACCACACGGTATCCGTGTGAGACCGCGAAGCCCTAGAATCCGCTCGCAGAAGGTAAGAAGCTTCGTTTTTTGTTTTTTTGTTTCTTTCCGCCAGAAAACTATCCGTTTTAATTTGCAAAAATCTCTCCTGCTCACCTTTTGGTAGCTAAATTTTGGTTTGGTGTCGTTTCTTTCTCTCCACAGTGATCGTCTCATCGATTTTGTAGATTGTTATCGTTTGTTTATTTTTCACAATAATATTTTCGTAACTTCTTTTTTTTTTTTTTTGTCATCATGGGATTCTTTTCGATCTCCTCATAATTATGATCTTACCAATTTTATCCGTTGATTTCGTCTCGATTTCCTTACAATAATAAGCTCGGCGTTTTTTTCCTGCCAGGTAATCAAACTCTCCAATAAATTCTCATTGTTAGTGCTGCTTGTTTTTTTTTTAGGTGTGATTTTTCGATTGCTTCCTTTGCTGTCTTGATTGAATTTGAGAGTGGTTGCAGGGATAATAATGGCGAGAAAGATGCTGATCGATGGAGAGCTGAGCAGCTCCACCGCGGCTGAACGGGAGCAAAACTACGATTTCGACCTTTTTGTTATCGGAGCTGGCAGTGGTGGTGTTCGTGCTTCCCGAATTTCTGCTGGCTTCGGGGCTAAGGTTAGGTTTTAGATGATCAGGAAAGAAACGATCGGTCTTTTTAAGATATCTTTTACGTTCTCTTTTTGTTTTTCCCGAATCAAGTTGGTTCTTTATTTGATCGTGCCGCCGAACAGAAGTTTCTCTATGTTTTTTTTGGGTTGAAAGATACCATGATGAACTACGATAGCTGGGTCTGTCAGACCTCAGATGGAGGCTAGAAAGATGTAAAAGAACTGAGATATTCCAGAGACATCTTCCGATGTAAAGGAATCAGAATATTGAAACTTCAGCAAAGATAGTTAAATGGAGAATAACTATCATTTCAAGCATTCATTTTATTTTTAATAATTTAAAAATCCATCTAAGAGAGTAATAGAGAGTGGCTGATATATAAATATTTTGATATTGGATTGAGTGACATTCTGGGACACATAAGTTTATAAAGAATATTATAGACACCGTAACATAGAGTGCAAGATACTGATACAGATCAATGTCTTGGCCATCATGGTTGGTTTACCCTGCTATTTGGAGTTGATTGGGTTTAAAATTCAGGACATTATGGGTCCTCTTTTCTAGAACTCGCCTAGTAAATACTCTGTGATGTTGGTGGAATCTTTAGCTACACATGTTAGATAATCAGTTATGTGTGCACATCCACTAGCTTCTAGACCTTGTATTGCATGACTTGTCTATAATTCATAGGGAATTATAATTCTGGCATCATCATAGTGAATTATAATTCTGACATCACTGCAATTTCAATGTTTTTCTCCTTTCTTCATCACGTTCAGCTATTCATTTTTTTACTAGATAAAATCTGAGTTTTGGGCAATGTGCTTTATATTGTATTGGACTAACCAACTATGATATTGTGATGCAGGTTGCAATTTGTGAGCTTCCATTCCATCCAATCAGCTCAGAAGTCATTGGAGGAGTAGGTGGAACGTAAGTTTGCTAATACAAGAAGCTTCGATTTGTTGTATCCATGATTTAGTTTGTATTTTATTTGATGCTGCATTGCATTAATGGTTAGAAGAATCCTTAAACTTTCCATTGCTAGGATCTTCTGTATAAATTGACTGTTTCGAAGTAATTACATATTAAGGAACTAGTTATTTTTCAACATATGCTTGCTTGGTTCTGTCATAAAGTCATATGAATCAAACAAGCTCTTCCGACTAGTCTAACTTTTCTCCTGATAAATAGGATTATTGAAATTCACCTAGTATTTGCTGAACAGTGTTAAAACATATGATACTGTAGGTGTGTAATACGTGGCTGTGTTCCCAAAAAGATATTGGTTTATGCGGCCTCATTTCGAGGTGAATTTGAGGTAAGATTTCGATCTTGTTCACCCTGAAAATAATTATTATCAGCAAAGCTCTGTGATGTTCTCGAGAGAAAAAGTAGAATACTTTCTTTTCTTTTAGAGATTTATCTCAATCAATTTTACCTTGTTTTATTGGTATTGGTATATGATTTGGATTCTACAGCTTGCTAATTTCAGGTTTTCTTTGCTTAACAGGATGCAAGAAATTTTGGATGGGAACTTAGTGAGCAAATTGACTTCAACTGGAAAAAGCTTTTGCACAAGAAGGTAAGGCTAAAAACTACTTTAGTGTGTATTTTTGCATTTATGCTATGTTCTTCTCACATCAAAAGGCTTGAGTTCTTCTCTCTCTCACGAGAACTCATATTAGAAATAGATACAACTTTTTACTTCATTTTGATATAAAGGAATGCTCAAATTCTCTGATGTTCATGAAAGGACTTTTCGCTTGCCTCTAGCATGATCTTCTTCTAATTGTGATCGAGTTATTATTAAGCAATCTGTTGCTGGGGTAGATGGATTTCCTTTGAGCCTGCTGTTGTTCACAGACCATATCCAAATTTACACGATATACTTTACTAACTATTCTATCATGAGAGTTACATAGACTGTGAGACTTCAGGTTGTTGTTCATTAGGCCTTTATGGGGCTGAAATTGATGATTCACAATGTGTCATGATATTTACATGGCCTCTTCATCCCACAATGTTCACATCTAACTTGTTTACCAAGTAACCTTTTTCATGCCACCAGGTTGCTTTATTTTTGCATAGTGACAATATTCTATTGAAGAAATCTTGTGGATGTAGATAACAATGTTTTGAATGTTTTTCTTCTGAAACGGGGACTTATTGAATTTATGTTCAATAATGTGCAGACTCAGGAAATAATTAGATTAAATGGTGTATACAAGAGATTATTGTCTAGTGCTGGTGTAACAATGCTTGAGGGGGAGGGCAAGATGGTCGATGCTCACACAATAGAAGTGACAAATCCTGATGGTTCAAAGCAGCAGTATTCAGCAAGACATATCTTGATTGCAACTGGTAGCCGGGCTCAGCTTGTAAATATTCCAGGGAAGGTTTGTGTTATCCTTGCTTAATTAGATAGTTGAACCAAAAGAGTTGTTTAGGTAATATCCTCATTAGTAGCTGATTTGTTGGTCTATATATATATATTTCCATCTTGATTTCAGAATCATCATTTTTCTTAATTCATTCAATGGCAGGTGGTCTCTAAGATATTGATCAACTTATGTATTAGTTGGTGTAAAAACCAGCTTAAATAAGATCTAAAGTATGCTAAAATCATTTTCAATATGGGACAACAAACTGCTACCAAAAAACAACTTGTAGCTTTGTTGTATCAAACATGCCAAAAGTCATCCCTTTGATATGCAGTGGTTCACAAATATTTTATACATATAGATACATATGCATGCACGTGTGTGTATATCTGTGTTTTGTTGTTTTGCTTGCTCAAGTATGTGCTAAGTTTCATTTAGCAATGTAGCTAACAATAATAAGAAGTTGACTTTCTCAATTGAATTATTAAAAGAGGTTATGATTGATATCTATTTGTAGTATACTGCCTGCTTCATGTTTCTGGATCTTCAGCTGCTTCTTGAAGCCCTTGTTTGGCCCTTTCATTTCAATGTACTTTCTTTATGCTCATCTTGTATGATATGCGGACCCTCCTTCTGTGTCATAATTTAACATTTCCTACTGTTGCTTCTTAAGCTTCTCCCACAAATGCTTCTTACCAAAGATATTTAACCCAATATTTAATTTTGAAATGCTGTAGATCCATGGTGGACTTGTCATGTGGAGTTGTTCGTATGGCATGCAAAAATCCGTGCAAATGTTATCAAAATTTTTTATATGGCATAATTTGAGTCTTTTGAGATCTATGTTGTGTGAAAACAAGAATATGATTAGTTTGCCTTTATTCATTTGTGGATATTGTAATTTGCCATGAAACATTAATTCTAATTTGATGTATCAGGAGTTGGCAATCACTTCTGATGAGGCCTTGAGCTTGGATGAACTACCCAAGCGAGCTGTGATACTTGGTGGAGGGTAATGCCATGTTTTGTCCAATACTTTTGTTTTAGACATCAAAATAATTCTTTTCCCCCTGTTTTTGTTGTTGTGATGTTGTTGCTGACGCAACCTTATGCATCACAGATACATTGCTGTTGAATTTGCTTCAATATGGCGAGGTATGGGTGTTACAGTGGACTTATTTTACCGAAAAGAACTTCCATTAAGGTTTGTGGCATAGTGTGTGATTTCCACATGTGCTTGGTTCAGGTTTCCATATGTGCATTATCATAGAAGCATGTAATGGTAATTGTTGAGTTCATTGTGCCAGACAATTTTGTAACTGAACTAATAATTGGTCCATGTAATAGCTCCTTAACACCCTAAGCAAGCTTAAAGCTTGTAAAGTGAAAACCCTTAAGCTAGGTATTGGTGCATCTTTGGTCCTAGTCCTTTTATGAAACCTCTCAGTCTGAGAACAGTGAGGGTTGTTCTAGTTTATATGAACTTTTTATTATTATTATTATTATTATTATTATTTTGTAGTAAATAGAAGCTATATACTTGGGATTTCATTTTCAAAATTTTGTGGTTATTTGATTATGAAATGTGAGCTGCAGGCACATCCCTTTTCACATTAAACTTTTGGACTGGTATTAATTAATGATAAATAAGGAAGATTCTGGTAATTATTTTTTATCATGTTGTTGTATATCAGTTTGAATGGAAGTTGCTTATCTAAAGTTAGAGAACCATGGTACCCAAGTGTTAAATTGATCTAAGGAAATTTTATTTGGCTGATGGGCAAAAAAGAACTTGATTTTCATTTATCAATTCTATGCCACAAGCTTTATCATAGGAGAAAATGTCTTGTTGAAAATTTAATGATAGAACGGCCAGAACTAGACAGTACAGTGATTCTGAAAAAGGACAGATATGGGGGCTCCTTGTAGACTCAGTGGAACAAATCTTAGTTGCCACAAGTCGGAGCAGATGCTTTAGTGGATTTGGGTGTGGGTACAGAGAAGTAGGTCTCTCAAAAGAATTTAATATGAAAATGCTAAGAAAACAGGAGAGGGGATGAGTTTCAGAAGTAGGTACACTGCCCTAAATAGAAATTTCCATCTACTAATGGCCAAATATGATGGTCCATCTGAACATGAAATCAATCAACCAACCTATTATCTGTCTATAACATTTGAGTCTTGCATAAAGGTGCTGATTTAGGTGCTCAGTGGCTTACATGCTTGACCCCATTACCTCATTGCCCCTTTAAATGGCTGGATAAACCTGAATGAAACATGAACACGTTTTATAATGTTTTATTGGAAGATCTAACATTGTTTTCCTTTTCCTCCATTAAGCTAAGCGTTTACATAGTAACTATATTGTGCTTGTAGTCACTTCATAATGAATTTTCGATTGATTGTATTACTTTTTATTCAAGGTAAATTACCTTGATTGAATTGGCCAAAGATTTCGTAGTATTACTAGCTGTAACCTTCAATATGTGAATTCTTGCATACAGAGGTTTTGATGATGAAATGAGAGCCATTGTTGCAAGAAACCTTGAAGGCAGGGGAATTAAATTGCACCCTGGGACAAATTTGTCCGAGGTATATTTTCCTTTAAGAGGATTGATTTAACTCATCTGTTACCCTTTCCTTCTGCATCTTCTTCTTTTTTTTCACTACTCTAAAATGAAACCCTTTTTTGATGTTAGTTGAGTAAAACAGAAGATGGCATAAAAGTTGTGACTGACCATGGAGATGAAATTATGGCGGATGTTGTTTTATTTGCCACAGGTATACTTCTATTTTGCTCTTGTTATATAAATATTCTCAAGAACATTTTGGAGGAATGCAATGAAAAAACAAACCATGGCTATTGTTGTGTCAAAATTTTAAAAAATAATGGATTCTTACAGCTAGAGTGCAGAATGAGTAATATGTAAAGAAAATGTTCCTCTTGGAAAATTTTAAATGGCTAAATCTGAAACTTAGACATGGTAATCATCCTTGGAGGTTTTCAGGATAACAATTTGAGGTTTTTCAGATGCTTTTTTCATCAAGAAGTCCATTCTTCTTGGCATCAAACCCAGAAGTTGAGAGCCCACACAAGCACATAATGGCATAGACTAAGGCCAATACTATATTGGAGAATTTTAAATAAAAAATTAAGCTAAAAATTGTTATTTACTCTTTTAAAAATGTGTATGATAAGATTAGAAGCTAACCAATCCATGCATTTAAATTATAATGTTTCTTGCATCCTAGGTTTCCTTCTGAAAGATGTATTATGGCATGTATCTGAATAATATGGGCTGGAACTGACTGAGAAACTAAGCTTACCTCATTTCTCTTTCATGCTTAATGGCATGCACAATATCTTGAATTCTATTTCCTATTCAGCAAAAATTGTCAAGCAATTTTTTTTGTGGAAACCCTGTAGTATATATACTCAGAGGAAATATGATTTGCCACCTCTAATTTTTCATAGATTTTCTTGAATATGCATTTTCCCAAGTCCTCTTGTTGACATGCTTGCACTTATTTGTTGTTAGCAATTCACAGATTATCATTGCTTTTACCTCAAATCTCTAAAAGGAGTCAGAGTTACTCAATAAAAATATTGGTCTGTAAAAATGCAGATATTATCTGCCCATCCTTCATATTGGTAGGGCTCACAATCAATGTATCATTAGCAAACCTGTGCCAAAGATGGTTATTTTGAACTTTAGTATGTACGGTAGACTTTTGGAAAGGAATTGAAACTGATGGAAGAATATTGGTGGAATATGAATGGTAAAGTCATGCTCAAGGTTCTTGATTCCATTCTAGAGAAAATACCAAATCATGAGATATAGTTAAATTCCTATTTTCTAAACAATTAAGTTTCACCTTCTTATTGCTAACTTGTTAATTGTTGTATAGTCTTGACGCAAATAATTTCTTTCTTCATTTTTATGTTTTATTATTAGACCGCAAATTCCTAGTATTTTGCACTGAAATCAACTTTCTAGTCTTTTTTGAGCTATATGTGATCATAAATAAGCCCATCCTCCATGATGTGAGTTCATTTAGGCCATCGTGTAAACATTGTCTGCATGTATAGCTGGTGATCTTGAATGGCTTCAATCATATTAAATACAGATGTGACAAGCTGTCCAGCTTTTCAGTTTTTGCTTACCAAGTTACAACGCAACTGGTTTCTCGTTGACAGTTAACTAGAGTTGTTCTGGTTTAGGAAGTGACATGTACTGTTGGTTTCTCCTTTGACACGGAATTCTTGCATCGTGCGTACCTTAATTCTATTATTGTTTGCATCTACTCTTTGCATAATTACTTTAAGACAGCAGTATATGAACCTAAAAGTTCAAATTAGAGGAAAGAGCCATCTCCATCTTCTGGTGATGTGATCTGATGCTTGCTATGACAGCATTCATAATAAGGTTTAACATTTACAGTAATGTTTAGACAGTTCATTTAATTTTCTGTGCATCTATTTTTCAAATAAATGATATAGAGGACGGTAGAAATTTTCATGGGAAGACACTTGACTATTGACAAGAGGAGGTATGGAGGTGACACCATGGTGAGGAAGCTGGTAGAGTTGTGTTCGTGAAGCGATGAATGACGAAAGGAGGGTTGTTTTTTTCTGTCTTCTTCCTCTTATTTCATTATATTTTCCCTTTTTCTATTCTCTTTTTTGTTAAGAGGGATGCTGAGGGCTACTGCAGGCAGTAATTGTGGTGGTTTTGCTGCTACCAATGGTTCCTAGCCTGCAACACCACTAAGGGTGGTGGTTCTGCTGTCACTGGTGTTCTTACAACACTACAAAGGATGGTGGTTCTGTTGCTGTCAGCGGTGTCTGCAACAACACTGGTGGTGGTGGTTCTGCTGCTGCCATTGGTGCAGCGGTGATGGCGGTCAGGCACTCGCCTTGTGCCTAGGTGCTGAGTTCCCCACTTGGCTGCTCACCTCATCTCTCGGTTATCTTAAAACCCTGCTTCTGAGCATGATACATGATACTTGAATGTACGCAGGATTTTGTTTAACTAAATCCCTGTGATGGATATCAAATACACTCTGTCAGGAAGCAATATCTAAACTAAGAATTTTAGGAACCAACGCAGTGTCCAAACTTGTAGCAACTCTACTATGTTTGACTCCTTGATAAATTGTTGATGATTTTTGATACTCAGAATGATAGGTTACTGTATTAAACTTGTTGCCAGTATGTACTTTTGCTCTTATTTCTTATGCCATTTTGTTGTGTGTTGAACCAACTGGTTGTTGCTCCTTTCATGAGGTTTCCTTTGTGCCAATCCCTCTTTTAGTTCACAAGTTCTAGCAATGTTGAATTCGTGAAGTCTAAGCCTGCTTTTGTATTTACCATAAATACTGGGAATCTTATCAATATTTATGAATCCCCCTCTCCCACCCCTCCTTTGTTCCCATTGTTCTGTTGTACCAAAGTGCATATTTGAAATTCTAAAATAAATTCATGTAACATTCTGCTTGTGCCATACTTGTTTTGGGGATTGCAGGTAGGAGTCCAAACACAAAGAGGTTGAACTTAGAGGCTGTTGGTGCTGAGGTTGATAAAATGGGAGCTATAAAAGTTAGTTGCTTTCTGCCATTCTATGATGATAAGTACTGGATTCATATAGTAGTTAATGTGAGGCTTCTTTTTTTTTTTTAAAAAAAAAAGGAAAGAAAACATAGCACTATTATGATAATGGAAGATGTTACTGGATTATTTTGTTTGGGCTCTTGGGTTCTTAACAAGAAGATGCGCCTTTTGAGCTAACTGTTGTCTTTTTCTGCGTTTGTAGGTTGACGAGTATTCTTGTTCTTCTGTTCCCAGCATATGGGCTGTTGGTGATGTTACAAATCGAATGAACCTCACACCTGTGGCATTAATGGAAGGAACTTGCTTTGCTGTATGTTGACTGCCTGAGGCTTTATAAGTTACCATAATTGGATTTGAAGGAGATTTGCTTCTTCATGATATTAGCCTTGAAATAATTAAGTTGTGGTCTATGGGTTGCAGAAAACTGTATTTGGTGGACAGCCAACCAAACCTGATTACAATTTTGTACCTTCTGCTGTGTTCTGGTAACTGGTCTCTTCCTATTCTCACTCTGCCACATAAAAATCCATCCTTTTTTAATTTATTTTATCTATTTATAATTCCATGCCTTTTTCAGCATCACTTCTGCTGTGGCTAATGCCTTCACCATGTAACCCTTGCATACCAAGAGAAAATAACTCAGGAAATATAGGGTAAACACATCCCACACTTTCTAAAAGTTACCAAACATGCCAGCACTAAATGGAGATTGATGTTTTGAGTGAGAGACAATATGTTGATTAGTTGAGAGGGACATTTTCTTCTGCTTCATAGTGAAGGAATGGTTTCCTGAAGATATTAAATGTAGTAGATTCACAGGTGTGAGTGTTTTAGATCTGAGTCAAATATTAAATGAAGTAGATTCACAGGTGTGAGTGTTTTAGATCTGAGTCAAAACAAGTAAACAAGGACCATTATTATCTGCATGTCTTGTAATAGTTGTTATCTTTTTTACCATCACCTGTTTTGAGTGAGAGGCAATATATCAATTTTGTTGAAAGGGACATTTTCTTCTCTTTCATGGTGGAGGAATTGGTTCCTGAATGTAAGTGTTTTAGATCTGAGTCGAAGCAAGGACCATTATTATTTTTACCTATCTTAATGTATTGTGATAATTGTCATCATCTTTTTGACTATCAACTGTTAGCTTGGTTGGTAGGTTGGCACCTCTCTCCTAAGGGCTTTCCCTTGGAGGATGTCAGGGGTACAAATCATGCATATTGCTCAAAAGATAGTTATCTCCTTTTTTTGTACGTATGACATATTTACTTTCTATTTCAAGTTTAAATAATTTATAGATACTCCATACTTTTTTTTTTTTTTTTTTTGTATTGCTATAGAGAGATTATTGTAGAATATTTTGAGTCCGATTTCTATTATTTTCAGACTCATGTTATCCTAGGCAATCCTTGTTCCTTCTTAATCATTAGTAAATTTTAAATTGTCCCAAATATATATTCACTTCATTTCCTCCATTTTCCTTTTTTTTTTCAAAAGTCTTCTATGTTGCATAGATTCCTATTTTGTTGTATCATGCTTGCATCAAGTCAATGTATTTTTGTTCAAGAATTAAAACTTTCCATGTCCAAAATCATGGAAATTAATACCAAAACTAGTGAAAGCATATGTTTTCCAGATAATTCATTTTAAGCTTCCATGTCCCACAGTTTCTCACATCTATTTCCCTCCCTATTTTAAGTTTCTCACACTTTAAGATGCGTTATGATTTTTGGTTAACCACCACCACCACCACCACCAGCAGCAGCAGCAGCAACAACAATTTAATCAAAATTATTGTATCTCCTGTCCTTTTAATATCTACAACATCATTTTTTTAAACTCTTATTTGTAATAATTTCTATTCCATTTTTATTTTTTATTTTTACCTACATACTAAACTTTAAAACCAATTTTTTTTGCATTTTCTTTATTTACTTAGTCTCTTGCATACAAACTACGTTAATTCTCCTTTTAGTTATTATATGTATGGATTTTATTAATTTTCTTGCTAATGACCCTATATTCTAAGTCGCTTGATGTATTTTATTTTTTATTTTCTTTTTATTTTTGAACTTGTTTCTGGACCCACACATGTCCGAATGAGAACCTTTATTTTTAACAATTACCATCGATGTGATGCATTACTTTTGATATTTTATTTATTTATTTATTTTTTAACTAGTTTCTTTACCCATACCTATTACAGCTTTAGCAAAATTTTCCACTCTATCCAAAATTTAATGTAGCCCTTTACTTTTAGGAACCATCCTAACTTTAACAATTTTCTCTATAATATTTTTATTTATAGGATGTGATGAGTTTTATATTGACCATCAATCTACCGTAACACTCAGGCTCAAAACTCGCTATGCACTAGATTTTATACATAAGTAAAGTTATAAATATTTTTAATATTTATATAAGTTTATGTCATAAATATTCAATATTTATTTTAGTAATACTCATTGGGATTTTAATATTTTTAAAAATATTTTATAAGTATTTTAATATTTATTTTATTAAATATAAAAATTTTATTATTAATATTAAAAATTTTCAAATATCTACGCAAATATTAATAGTATTTATGTAATATTAATGTTAATATTTATATTTATGTATTTATTAAAAATTAAAATTATTATTAATTTATGTAATTATTAACAATATATTTAAGAAATATTAATATTTATCAATATTTAATTAAACATAATCATGAATTAAAATATTTATAAAATACTTAAAATATTTTTTAATTAATTTTTATATTTTTATTATAAAATATTTTTTTAATTAAAAATAAATACAATTTAAAATGCATAAATATTTATGTAATATGAATAATTATTATTAATATTTATATAAATATTAATAGTGAAATATTAAAATTTTTATATAAAAATAAAATATTATGAAATAAATATTTAATAAATATGTAAAATAAATAAAATAAAATTATATAAATATTTAAAAATAAATATTTGCAAGTAAAATAAAATAAATGTTAAAATAGATATTTATGTAGTGTTTATGTAAATAAAATTATTGTTTAAATAAATTTAATTATTTATAAACATTATGTATAAATTTAATTATTTATAAAAGCTCCACCTAATTTTCAAACCTATAATTTATTGTGTTGCAGTGAATAATAAATTTGTAAATGCACTCCACAGACGCGATTCCAAACGGTGTGTTAAGGTGAATTAAATCTTTGGTCACGTGGCTTTTTGATCCGAGGGATCGATGGCCAAGCGTTGGAAGTTTTTCTTCGGGAAATCCCTCCTGTTTAGGGTCTCGTGTCTTTGGATTCGCCAATCAGTTCTTGCTCGATTTCTTCTAGGATCGATCAGTATGTCTATTTCCCTCTCCCTTCTCGTTGTTAGCGTTCTCTCCGAATTCTGGGATTTTTTAATTTTTCTTGGAAATCCTACACGATTTCGATTTCTTGCTTGTGGGTGCCGATGCTGGTTCTTGCTTGGGGTATATGCATTGTTTTTTCAAATTTCTGATTCGATGAATGCGTCTTTAAGTCAGAGTTAAGCTGGGTTTGAAATGTTTCTTTGCAGCAAGATGGAAAATTTGATCTCAAGCTACATAAAGTTATAATGGCCTTTCTTCCATTTTCCCCATCTAAAGAACCCTAATTCTTGTTGTTTATTCTTTGGCATGTCTATTTGATTGTTTTTGTTCTCTTGTTCCATTGGATCAGTGCACCATGGATGAGATAATTTCAGCTACAAGGATTTTGTGAAGCTTTGTTGGATTCAGTTCTGCTGATTGGAGATAAGTCTTCTTTCATGAAGTTGCTGCTAGAATTTCATTTTCATAGTTTTATTTATGTCTGTTTTTGTTTTATAATCTGGATGATGAGACAGCACAGCAGTCATGACCGTCG
Source organism: Metroxylon sagu (assembly GCA_017589505.3). Lineage (NCBI taxonomy): Eukaryota > Viridiplantae > Streptophyta > Magnoliopsida > Arecales > Arecaceae > Metroxylon > Metroxylon sagu. The sequence goes on from JACVBY030000639.1 coordinate 1,056,213, forward strand.
CTTGCGGTGGTCTCATCTTTGGTCACCCATGAACTATTGGGGATCATAAAGATCATTTTTGAGTGATCGGGCAAGATTTCTCAGATGTTAAACAGGCAGAGAGAGAGAGAGAGAGAGAGACCATAAGACCATATGTGATTCATAACCAACTGATCTATGTGGAAAATCTAATGACCATGATACCGTCATCAATGTCCTTTCTTACTTTCTACTCCTCTCTCATGACTAAACCCAATCCAACCTAGCTACCCCCACTGGGATACTCATGGAACCAATTGGGTGGTAGCATCAAGGAGGGAAGAGTTACAGGAGGTGATAGGGCCATGATTATCATTTGCTTAAATAATGTAAATGCCACTGTAGGATTGGTGGACTGTAAGGATCCGTTTACCAATTCAATAATAAGACAAAGGTGAGTCTGAGTTTTTTTTTTTTTTTTTTTAATAGAGGTCTACAAGGATCAAGTTGTCAAAAACATTCTCCTTCATTAAAAAGTTCTTTTTATTTGTATCAAAAAAGGTAAAATATTATTATGTTCCAGGGATGTGTGATTTATTGGACTTGCATCATATCCAACCAACTGAACTACTTTTTTTTGTCCTCCACTATACCAATGGAACTGTTCTCATGTGCCAACCCTGACCGGTATTTATAAATGAGGTCTCCTTATTTTTGCATCCATTGATGACTCTGTCTTTTTGATTGCATTTCTTTCCTTAAGCTTTTTTAATCACTTGAGTGTATAATAGATTTGGTGGGAATTTTTTTTTTTTTGGCTTTTTCCCTTTAGTAAATAGATTCTTTTCCCTTTAACTATTATGCCTAATGACTTAGCTTACATGGGGATGTTGGGGCAGGAATGTAGTATCTTTGCCAGTTCTTCTTGGAAGCCGAAGATGAATTGGGTGGGCAGCAAGTTGATATTTATCACATGGCAAGTTGATATTTATCACAAGGAATGTACGGTTAATTATTTTTTAAGATCTTTAGTTCTATGTTGGATTTTATGTTTGAACTGGTGCATAAAATTTGTGATTCATGCTGCCTCGTAGCATAAAAAATTGGAGAAGTATGTCTCTCATATGCATAATGAAGAGCTCAATAAGTCTCTTGAGAATGTAGTTTAATATTTTGGGAACCTTGACATGGTTTTATAGAAATCTCTTGAGGATGAGGAAGTACTCTCACGATTTCTTAGTTCTACATACACTTGTTGCTGTTTCACTTGTCAAAGATCAAGAATATGAATCCAGGCCCTCTTATATTAGCCAAAGTTGCATCCTTACATACAACATCTTTAGCTAACAAAATATTCAATAAGTTGCTAATTCAATCAAATTCTATATTTTTCTGTTGTTCCTATTTGTTCTAAGTAAAATTATTCATCAAACCAAGCTATTTCAGAACAAGAAATCTAAAGGTATATATGTCAACCACTGCTCCAAAAATGACACTGTTATACATGTTTTATATTTTTAATTCAAGTTTCACTTATAATGAGGATAATAACCATTGGCAAATCGATAATCCTAATAATAGCAGGTCACTGTATGTAATGGCTCAAGTTGAGTTTTATGCATCTACAATTTTGGAGAACACTAATCCTTTGTCAACAAGAAGTGATCGTAAGCATTAAACTGCATCCTCCTGTCACTTGCTGATATAATATTGATGTCAATGGTCAACCATGGACCAGTTGTTATATGGTGTCTACCTGCTTCCCAATGCATTCATTAATCAGAGTTCTTTGATTGGAGGAGCTAGTTGACTAGGTGAGTGATACTGATATGCATGCAAGACAGTAAAATGTGCTATTAACTTGGCATGGTCCATTGGATCAATTCAGGGATATGCTTCTTAACAATGGAATGAAAAGGAAGCTAGATTTTTTTATAGTAAACATGCTTATTACATCCATACAGGTCTTTATTTATTCCAAATTGTTTTCATCCCAAAGGTATTATTCCCAACCTTCTTCATTGTTCAACGCTTCCTTTGGGCTAAGAGATTACTAGCCTCAGCACGTTTCTCCAGCTTCTTTTTTAAGAGTGCCCGACAATCATTGCATAATATCTGAAATAAAAGAACAAAGCATTTTAAATAGAACTTCAACTAATAAGACATATAAAGAAACAAAAAAATTGTTCCTTAAAAATTATTGCATATTTTACTAAGCCTATATGGCTAAGCTATAAAAAACAGTTATCTATTGCAACTCAAGGGATTTGAATAATAGCTACTTTCCTTCTCAAGAGGATAGGTAGACATTATTGACTTATTGTTGTACTCAGATCACATAACTCATAAATTTTATGTTTTTTGTTAAAAGACATGTGTCCCATGATCAATTGAGATCATTCCTTTTCTAACCCTCCCTATTTTTTGTTATTTTACTAAACATGTAATAAGTTATATCCTTGAGTAAATGGTGGTTTTTTCTGGGCGGTATGAATTCCTGGCTACCTAGTCTGCATGTTATCTCATGTAGAGAGAAGGCTAGGGAATGAAATAGGAGAGATTGGGAAGGTAGCTGGTGCCTTCTCATGCCTTCTTTTCTCATGCAATTGCCACCGTTTCTGAAGATATCATATGATTTGAATAGTTGGAAATCCGTACAGCCCCTTAGAAAGACCTATAGATTGATGGAATGACCAATAAATAGTTTCACTTGTAGCCAGAAAATTAAATTAAAAAAAAAAAAAACAAAACGAAACATTACCCTGGGTGCCTGGTGGTCCATTCATTCCGAGCACTTGATGTGGTTCAGTTTTTGATGGCTGCAGTGGTGTCTCAACTTTATAGCCCAACCTCAGTGTACAATCTATGTCAGAAGGCTTTCCTGGATATTCTGTTGCCCCATGAAGGACCTGTCATGTTATGCCAAAGATAGCAACATATTCTTACTTGTCATTGTACTTGTACTAATTAGGCCAAAAAAAGAAAAGGATGCATATGATGGTCTGTCCTTAAAATTCATTCTGCAGCAATTAAGTTATTGCCTTTTCTCTGTTCTCCTTGTATTTCTTATGCTGATCACTATGGTACCAATTCCTCTACCTTTTGTGCATGTATTAAATTCTTGGCTATCTCAAAAAGAATTCTGAATGTAAGAACACCCATTTAATTAATGACTTGAACAGGATCCATATACAGCAAAGGATGAAAAATGTTAATTACCTGTGGTTGGTAAGGGGTTGCTTCCTTTGCCAATTGCAATTTCAAGTTGGGGGAAGATCCCAACCTCAATGCACAGTCTACAGTTCCATCGTCATACTCTTTAGGGCATTTGTCATCCCCATAAAGGAGACGTTTTCCTTTCAGGTCCATTTCAATGTCCTAGTCTTGTATATGAGACATGCAATGATATTAAGGAAAAGTAGAAGTATCATGTGGTTATTGCAGTTCAAAATTTTAATCAATGAATTGTAGGGTTGTCCCATAAATGAGAAGGAAGAATTATAACAACCATTTGCTCTAATAATATGAAAAAAAAGTAGTTGCCAAATCTAAATTAGGAAAGGTAAAAGACTAGCATGTGCTGCTTATGCATGACAGAACATTTTCAATAAAGGGCAAATTACAAGATAACAAAGAACAATTAGACATTGTAATTATAACATTGATTTTTAAATAACTTTGAGACTCATAAAATTGAATATACAAAAAGATTGCAAATTGATTGCTTGAACATGACAAAAAATATTGAACAAATCTGAAGCTTCATGGAATCATATAAACTACAATGGATGTTATAAACCAATATAAGTTGTAATTATCATTTGATATCTACCAAGGGTTTAAATACCAAAGCTGAGCCCCGTATCATTTTCATCTTGGAGTGGACAGTACACGACTCTTAAGATGGTTCAACATCTCAATACCATCTCAGAACATTTTTTTTTTTTTTTTGGTTTGCAATTTTTTAACTTTTTTCCTTAATGAAATTTTAATGGATTTTGATATGTTTTAATATTTTTAGATCAAATTTTTGGTAGCAAGGAAATTGGAACATGGTGAAGACGAAGGCTTACAATCTTGATGCCAGATCTCAATAGAAGGTTTGGTTCAGCGTATCAAGACTCGGTACGCCTCCCATGCTAACTCTCAATTCGGTACTATTATTGTGCAATATATTATATACAAGATGGTACGTATTAGTACAAGGAAACTTGGTGAAGGTAGATTGGATCCGCCCTATTTTTCCTCCTTTCTCTTCTCCTTTTCTCTTTCCCTAACTGTGTTTTCTCCATTTCACCTGCGTGACTAAACCTATGAGAAAAGAGAACACAACCCTCCACTACTATCTCTCTCTTTTTTTGAGAACCAGGCGACCCATTAGGGTTGCACCTTGGTACTAGCCAAATTGGCATGGGTATCAGTCCATCCCAACCGATTTCAATCAAGACAGATGGAACATTTTGGCCTATAAAAGGGCTGGTGTGTCACACCTATGCCGAGTAGTTTCGTTAGTACCAAAAATATTGATATCTACCATGCATTCGTCTGATGTAAATCATAAAATTTCTGATCTAAAATAAATGGATGTTAAATCTAGATAAATAACGTGAAAATCTTCAAAATTCCAAGTCCACATCCTAGTGTCAGTATTGGTTGGGAAGTAGGTCAGTATGGTACCGAGATACTCTCGTACCAACACTTTGAGATATGACAATGTCCCCATAAATACTAGGACCTATATTTTTTTTTATTTGTTTTCATAGTTTCTATAACTATTTCAAGCAAGGATTGCAAAACTAATCCAAATTGCCCAATTCAGGGCATAATGTAACGAATCGATGCGCAATCACATCGGTTTGCTGGTTCAGAACAGGAGTTGGTCTGTGTTGACCTGTATTGGTTCAAACCAAGCTGATCCATGATTCTGCTCAATACCAACTGGTATCATCTCAATACCGACTTACACCTTTTTAGTTTCGAGCACTACCATCATAAGAAGTACTTGGGGTTATCTTAGTCTGGGATGCATACCGTACCATATTGAACATACTATATTGAACAAATAACATATGGATACAATACCTAGTACCAAGATTATAAACCTTGATTTCAAGTTTCTTATTCTGTTTGGCATTTTTTATATTTGGTTGAGTTGGATCCAAGCTCTTCCCAACTTGACCTTTGCTCTCATCCTCTCCTTCCTTTCTTTTTCTCTTTTCCTCCTCTCCACTTTTTGAATGTGACAAAAAAAGAAAAAGCAATTGGGGCCCTTTGACAATGCCTTGTTATTAGTATCAAATGGTTCTGGTCTTTATATTGCTTGGTCCCTATACTATGCAATACGAGTTGGGACTTATTGGTTTTAAGGGGTTTGATGTGCTAGATCTATCCCAGGACTTGGTCAATCATTAGTACAATTTGAGACATCATTATGGATGGGAATCGATTAGTTCCTCGTTCCATGATATTTTTGTTATTATTTTTCATTCACAAGAAATAAGTTAATAGAAAGCCAGTACTTATTAGATGGGCATAACCGGTTTCAAAAAATTAACACAATCAATAATAATGATATGACTAATAAAAAAGCTAGTGTGATTTAATGGTAGTAATATAACAGAAAGAATGACGATACTCAAACAAGGAAAAGAAATTGAGCCATATATGGAGATAGATGTTAAGTAGTATAGCAAAAAGAATGGCACCATACTATTAAGGAAAAAAAATATAGTTGGATATAGGGATGGATATTTTACCTCTTATGGCCCTTGCAGCAAGAGGTGCAAGGTCTATAGCAAGAGACCTATGAGCAAACCGGATGAAAATGAGAGTAACCTTCTCTCTGCCCTTTAAATAGAGAGCTTGGGAAGATAAGGGGATATGGTATATTTAATGGTTTTTAATTCCTTCCACGAAAAGGAGATTCTTTGCGATAAAAAGAAGATATTATTGGCAGTCAAAAATGAGCAATGTCTTTATTCAGAGAACTGGTGTAAGAAAAGGAACAAGGACCTAGCCTTACATGGCTAACAATGTCTGACACATGTAGGTTGGGCCACACTGACAACTCTTTTAGGTGGGTCTGGCAAGAAGACAATGTATCAAAGTTTATCATCTCGGTATGAACCCCATACAGGTACTACATTGGTATAGTGTCGGTGCACCCAATATGCATGTCGGTGCATCCAGAATGCTAGTTCATTCAGCGTATCAAGACTCAGTGCGCTCTCATACCAAGTCTCTATCTGGTACCAATATGGTATGATACGCTTGATATGGAACAATGTGTATCGATACAGCACATCATGCATTATATTACATTGGGCTTCAGCTAGAATCTTTTGATCTATCATCAATTTGAAATAGGAGATGGTCTATTACTGCAACAAATAATCGTCGAAATTAATATTAGTTTGAAATATTTCTATATTATGGTTTATCAATTTCTCAATCTAAATATTTACTAAAAAAATTGCAATATAAGCAAATTATGTATTGATGGCTAAAAAAGTAGGTTTGTATTTCTATATTATGGTTTAATTGTTGTTGTTGCCATTCTTTCATCATCATCCTATGATTTTCTCATTGGTATATGGTCAATTATGAAGCACACTACTTTAAAATGTGAAGTTTCTCTAAATGGATTCATTAGATTCTAACCTATTGTCTAACATGATATGTGGGCTCTAATTGTTGTTAGGATCCTGATCAATGCAACTTTAGGTGATAAGGGTCATTGTCATGTAATCTTGCAAGGAAAGTATTGATAGAGGGAGCCATCTTGTGCATTTCATTCTAGGCTCGTGTAACTACATTGTAGTCCTCCAAAATTAGTTGAAACATTCAGCCAAGAAGAAGAGGGTTGATGAACTAATGACAAGGTTTCATAAAAGCAATTCTGTTCTTTAATGAGGCACAAAATATAATTCATGGAGTCAAACTAAGACACGAAATACATCATAACACTATAGATCTAATTTGAAGCTACTGACACATTAATAATTTTGTGATTTAATTCAAATAACCATTAAATATTGTATACTTTTTGTTTTTTCCTTCTCATTGCTCATCTACATTATCCATCTTGATGAGTCTCATGGATCTGATAAAATTTCTGTAACCTTACGTATCAATCCTTATCCTAACCATTCGGGATCATCTCCTTGAATTCTCATTCATCAATAACTCCTATCAAGGGAACTTTTTCCTAGAGCGTTCTAAATCATTTATCATAACTTCTATCCATTTTACTGTTCATCCTCTCTCCTCTTCCTAAATTCTTTTACAAATATTCAAGTAACTCTCTTCGTTGGATCCTTCTTGAATCTTTATTGTACAAGCCTATACCACCTCAATCAATTTTTCATTACTTTATCCTTAGTGTAATTCTTGTAATTCATTCTATACAATCATTTTTCACTTTATGATTCTCTCTTACCTAACATTCATCCCAATGTTCTCACCGCACTTAAATTTATGTTGTTTTTTAGACCCTATGTATCTCAATACTTTGAGCAAAACAATATTGTGGGTCTTATTGTCAATTTTCCATATTTTCCCTTAAAATGCCAAGGTGTATATCATTCCAATGACACCTGAATAGAGCCTCTTAATCCATCTAGCTCTGATCTTTGTACACCACTACCTCCACCTCCCAAACAACCCCCCTCCAACAACCCTCCCTCCTCCTCCTCCATTATTGAGTTAATGGACCCTAGATGATGAAGTTGACCGCTCTTCAATGTTCCTTGTCCACTAATCTTGGTTGGGACCTCATTTTCATCTCTTTTTTTATTAAAATTCCATTCCATACTTTCGTTGTGCTGATTTTAAACCCTTCTTTTCTTCATAACTCTGATCTAGCATTGACCTTATCCTTTTCTCATTAATCAAAACTGTCATTTGCAAATAGCATACACCAAGATGCATCATCCTGATACTATAAATTGCTTCATCCATGATTAATGTTAAAAAAGATATGGACTTAGTAGTACCCATGGTGTCAAAATATATTTTCATCATCCTCCTTGTGAACTCAGTTTGCTCGTGATGGTTAAGGTTTTGCAAGAAGATTAGTGCAACATGTCATTCAAGCATCGAAGCTCCAAGGCTCCCCCTACTTGGGAGTGAGATAAAACCAAGAAGCAGGAGGTTGTTATGATTTTGATGAGCAATATAATTCAAATGTAAGATAAATATAAGTTCCAAATTGTTGTTCATGGCCTGGATATGCATTCATGCGTGTGAGGGGTGGACAGCAGCAGTATTTGTTGTGGTCAAGCATGTTAGGATTCAAAGCCTGTCTCTTCTTCCCTTTCAACTGCCTTCGTACTTGCTTGAGAACCCACCAATATTAAAGAGGTAATATCTTTATGCTACTCTAGGATCCAGGAAAGAATTAACTGAAGAAAAATTTGGGATTCCATTAGTGTCTCAATATTGATGGGGGAAATGTAAACAAGTAGGAGTGCAAGAAATTGTATTAGCATGATTCAAAGCCAATTTTAATGGTTAAGATTGTTTCATTTGATTTTGTTGATTAAGATGACTTATACAGTTTTTCTTGATTGTAAGCATCATAGATGTATCATTAGGATTTATGTCTAGTGTCAGAAACTAAATTTACTTAGTCTTTAATTGCTGAAATTTGTTGATTTTATGATGGATTTTGTTGATTATTCTTTTTCAATGTTCTAGATGTGGATCTATTTTTCATCTCTTATTTGTGCATGAAATAACCTTCTTGGAAATCCTGGCAGGTATATTGATTTTGTCATTGACTTTTCAGACAGAGACCATCGTGGCGAAGAACCTAGAAATTTTGTTGAGGATGCTGCGTGGGGGCAAGATAGCGCTGTTCATACATAGCCCCGATGGTTTGGTTTTCTTCTTTTGGTATTGCTGTTTAGGATGCTCTGTAATTTGCTTTGCACTTTCCCCTTGAGTTTTTACTAGTTATTTGTTCACCTGGGTTTACTATTACTGGTTTATTGCGCAGGCTGCTCATTCTTCTTTCAATCATTTGATTATCACTATTAAATATAACGCTAGGGAATCATCTCTATTTCTCAAAAACTCTCCTCTTTGGGCTCCTGAGAAGCTGGGAGAAGCTGCTAGTTGGATGTAACTGGGTTGTCAATTTTGGTAGCCGAGCAAAAGTTAAAAATGGTTTCCGTCAAATGTGGTTGCGGAGCATAAAAGTCACTTTCTTTTTGTTAAACGCATCTGATGAGCAAAAAGGGTGCCATTGCAACGAACAACGGATGATGAGATGGAGTGACTGATCACAAGTTATATGGAATAAGAACAGGAAATAAGCTAGATTGGAGCAGTATGAGAAATTATATATAAAATAAATGTCAAAAGATTGCAAGGCATTCATTTTACCCATGCTGCTAAGTTTGGCATACAGAAAGCTCTTTTTGAAAAATGTTCGTGGCACCTAAACTGCTCCCATGCTTTTCCAAATAGGTCTGATAAAAATAATAGGAAAATGAGAGATTGATGTAGGGCTTACATCCATAAGGTTACTGGCCCCACAGGGTCATGGGTTCCTGTCACTGGCGGCGGGTGTTACAGACCAGATATTGCAAATATCTTGCATCATTTAATTTTTAAATGTTGAAAATGACATCGTATTTCAATTTTTGATGAATTCCTTTTGAGGGGTTTGAGCTTCTTCTTTTATATTAAATGTAGAAAGATAAATAATGTATTTTAAAGGCCAAAAGATATTATCTGTTTTTATTTTTATGCATGTGTGAACTGGAGCTCCACCAGTGAAAGTTGGACATCTAGTTCAGTTTTTAGTAGTTAAAAGTATTTTATTGCTATATTTGTTTAGTTATTATAGTCTTGAGAGGATGTTGTTGAAGTTTGTAGTCGCTGTTCTACGTTTCTTCGCATGAAAAATAGGTCGCTTGGAAGGTCGACACAGACCCCTCTAAAAGAGTAGGCTGATAAAATGAATCAAGCCTGCCATCTTAAGCAATGCTACGGTGCGACTTGGAAGGGGACAAAAAAAAGAAAAAGGAAACCAATCACTTTGCTGCTTCATTCCTTGGCACACATCACGATACCAATTGGAGGGGAGAGCTACGAGAATACACCACAGCAGCTCACGAGCTCGATGACTCTCTCAGCGATATTTTTAAGTTACCTGAGCATTTGCCTGTTGCATTTTCTTTCCATCCAGAGATATCCCAGGTGGATGTAAAAAGAATGAAGGTACCCAAATTCCATAATTCCGTGCAAGACAATACAAGTGCAAGCCATCATTAAGAATAAAACTGCTTAAGTTTTGTCAGCCAAGAAAGTGGAAATGTTTCAAACAGATTAGAGCTCATCAATGAAATTTCATTGAAACCACACGAATGCTCCTCTCAAACAGAGACTATAGTGAGGTCCTATGGTACCGAAAATGTCACAAATTATTCAACAGCCACAAAAAGACACTCTATTAGAGGATGATCAGCTCTTTGCTTCTTCCTCTTTTATCTTTTTTTCCCACCTCCGTTTCTGCGTAAGATACATGACAGAAGATTTTAGTAAACATTCACTCGGAAAAAAAAAAGAAGAGTTGATTAATGAAATTTGAGATTTCACAAAAAGATGCTGCAGGTAAAAAAAAAAGAAGAGAAAAGAAAAGTTTTAAAATGATGATATCATGGGAGCCACCAGATGCAAGCAGCACATTGTTTAAGCAATTGCAAGATTTTCCTTTTTCAAGTAAAACAGCGGAAAAGACCTCTGCACATTTTCATTAGAAAACCCTGAACGAAAATGAGAAGTAAGAGAGAGAGAGAGAGAGAGAGAGAGAGAGAGAGGCAGCAGAATCCAAGCAGCCCAGCAAGCTCAACAAATCCCAGCCTTACAAGAAAAGCCACCAGCCAGTACAATTGTAAGGTTTTTTTAATATATATGAGTGTATCAGGGTTCCATATGGCTGATGCAGCCAGCAGAAAAAGAAAGAGAAAAGAGGAGCGAACTCATATCCCGCAGTTTCACTGCTACAAGCTAAGGGAGTGAATTAATATAAAAACAACTCAACTCATGATAAAAAATCCCTTAACCCATTTCTAACCAGAAAGCATTTGACTGGGATAGGCACCCTCTCAACCCTTAGCCCTGATGCATTCGTATCAGTCTTCCCTGGATTTACCAAGTCCAAGTCAGTGTTCTCATCTATGGTACGCTCATTCTGTGCACTTGTACCTTCTTATTTATCTGGATCCATATAGCATTGTCATCATTATCTTTATTTGTATAATGTTTCATCTAGTATCAAAAGCAGCATCTTCAAGAACACACTCAGAACCGTGTCTAGTTACAATGGAACGGTTGTCATCCATTTTCTTACACTTAGCCAATAAAAGATTCAAAATGTCCAAATACAAGCCTTGTTGTGGGTAGGCCCCATTTCCATTTATGCTAACCAGAAGGTTGTATTACCTGCCCAGTTGCATCCGTACTTCCGCATATATGACACAGACATTTTACGAGGCAACAATGAAGATGACAAGATGTCTCAGTTTGTGGGCGCCAACTTGTCTTGTTGGTAAAGCCATTGCGCTGGGGTGCCCAATAACCCAGGTTCGAAGCCCAATAACCCAGGTTCGAATCCTCCCTTGTATTGTGAAAAATCGTGCTCACATATAATGTCAAAAGAATTTTATGAATTGCTCTTTATGAATTGCTTCGCAATAACTCTATAAATAGATGAGGAATTTCGGTGGAGATTGAATGGGAGACCACTACTGCAGTGCACTTAATGTGGTTTTATCACAACAAAGTCTCCACCTTAATCTTAACCACTTTAATCTTAATGTGGTTTTATTCTACTCTGTCTATCCTTATCACATCAGAGATAGTATGATATGATGAATATATTGCACTCAGCCAAAACACACAAAATTTATATGAAATCATAAAGTGTACTGCAAGCATGTAAGATTAAATCTGAAAAATAATAAATACTCACAAATAGCAACAAGTGCGCCTAAAGTAAATAAAATTCTTATATAAAAAATTCATGATGACGGGTGTGTATCAGAAATTAAGTTTGAGTTACATGCAAGTCTGTAATCAATGTCTTACGGTATCCAACGATCTATAAAATGCTTTTTTTTTTTTTTTTTTGGATAACTCAGAATCTACCATCCAGCCACAAGAAAAATATGTGGCCATGTTCTTTTTTTTTTTTTTTTTTTTTTTTTTTTTTTTTTTTTTTTTTTTTTTTTTTTAAGAAAAAAGATCAAGGCTATCTAAATGTAACAGGATTACGAGGTCACGTTGCTAGCTTGGGTGAAGGATTCAGACTGTGCAGATCTCTCACTAAGTCCTATAAAGCAAATTAAGAAGTATTTATTCGTGTTAACATGTTATACGCATCAAAATTCTTCATTTGCAAACTTAAACTGCAGTAAATGATCCAATGCAATGCATCAATCATAACACAGCTTTTTACTGGAGCTTCATGGATATGATTCTTCCTCAGGACTGTATAAAAACTCATCATACTTATACTAGCGTGTATGTTAACGAACAAAAATGTTTTTTATGTTTTGCAATCCATAAATTTCTCAACTACTTCCCTAAGAGCAGCAGCAAGAACCATAGTTTCTTATTATTAAATTACTCAAAGATCTAAAATGCGTAGTTACCTACAGATACACCTACATAATCTGATCTACTAGAACATTTTGAGCTTCATACCAGTAATAATTTTTCTCTTCACTTTCTTTTCTCCTTTAAGAAAAAACATCGATTATTATCTAACTTCACCAAAAATATCCTTACAAACCTCCATCCTTTTGGCGTGTGAACCACAACCAAACCGATACATCCATTAAAAATAAAAGAATTTTTTTTACGATTTATTTCTTCATATGCTTTGTATCTAGTGTTCTGTACTATTTTTTTAAACTTTTTTTTTAGCTATCTTATAGTTTTTATATGCTTTTCTAATTTTATATTTAGGTAGTTTTTTATAGTAATTTTTTTAAACATTAACCACTAATTGAATTTTCTCATTCCATTATCAAATTTTTTTATCAATTAGCATTTTTTTTTCTTTTTAACTCTTCTAACATCTTTATAACTATTTTTTAAATATTATTAGCCATTTTTTTCTGCATGGTATTGAGTTCACTATTGATATATTTTTTTATAATTCTATTCTTAAAAGCTATTAATTTTTATACTTTTTTTTATAATTCTATTCTTAAAAGCTATTAGTTTTTCTTCTTTAAAATTTTACCATTTAATATGAAGATTTATTATACTTTTTACTTCTTTTTTGTTTTCAAATACATATATCCATAACTATTAATATATGTTGCGTAGTTAAACTTTTACCCAGAGTAATTTTACAATCTTTATAAAAAAAAATTTAATTAATCTTTCTACTAAGAAAGAAACCTATTTAATTAGAATTATTTTTACTTTTAAAAGTTATTAAATGAGAATACTTATTTTGAAAATTTGTGTTAGCTAATAATAGATCATATACAATTTTAAACTCTAAAATGGTACTTTTTTTTTTACTTTTATTATTTCTATATCCGAATTGATAGCCTTAATATACTTTTTCAAAACCTATATTTTATTTTTCTACATATTCATTTAAATTTCCTTTGATTAATATAATTTTTGGCTAGAATTTTTTTAAATTAATATATCTATATCCTTTTAAAAACTTTGTTTTGTAGATTTATTTAAATTTACTTGAAGAACATATGTACTAATAATATTAATTAACTTTTTACATAATACCAATTTAATCAAAATTATTGTATCTCCTATCCTCTTAATATCTACAACATCATTTTTTTAAACTCTTATTTGTAATAATTTCTATTCCATTTTTATTTTTTATTTTTACCTACATACTAAACTTTAAAACCAATTTTTTTTGCATTTTCTTTATTTACTTAGTCTCTTGCAAACAAACTACGTTAATTCTCCTTTTAGTTATTATATGTATGGGTTTTATTAATTTTCTTGCTAATGACCCTATATTCTAAGTCGCTTGATGTATTTTATTTTTTATTTTCTTTTTATTTTTGAACTTGTTTCTGGATCCACACATGTCCGAATGAGAACCTTTATTTTTAACAATTACCATCGATGGATGCATCACTTTTGATATTTTATTTATTTATTTATTTTTTATTAACTAGTTTCTTTACCCATACCTATTACAGCTTTAGCAAAATTTTCCACTCTATCCAAAATTTAATGTAGCCCTTTACTTTTAGGAACCATCCTAACTTTAACAATTTTCTCTATAATATTTTTATTTATAGGATGTGACGAGTTTTATATTGACCATCAATCTACCGTAACCCTCAGGCTCAAAACTCGCTATGCACTAGATTTTATACATAAGTAAAGTTATAAATATTTTTAATATTTATATAAGTTTATGTCATAAATATTCAATATTTATTTTAGTAATACTCATTGGGATTTTAATATTTTTAAAAATATTTTATAAGTATTTTAATATTTATTTTATTAAATATAAAAATTTTATTATTAATATTAAAATTTTCAAATATCTACGCAAATATTAATAGTATTTATGTAATATTAATGTTAATATTTATATTTATGTATTTATTAAAAATTAAAATTATTATTAATTTATGTAATTATTAACAATATATTTAAGAAATATTAATATTTATCAATATTTAATTAAACATAATCATGAAATAAAATATTTATAAAATACTTTTAAAAAATATTTTTAATTAATTTTTATATTTTTATTATAAAATATTTTTTTAATTAAAAATAAATACAATTTAAAATGCATAAATATTTATGTAATATGAATAATTATTATTAATATTTATATAAATATTAATAGTGAAATATTAAAATTTTTATATAAAAATAAAATATTATGAAATAAATATTTAATAAATATGTAAAATAAATAAAATAAAATTATATAAAATATTTAAAAATAAATATTTGCAAGTAAAATAAAATAAATGTTAAAATAGATATTTATGTAGTGTTTATGTAAATAAAATTATTGTTTAAATAAATATAATTATTTATAAATATTATTTATAAATTTAATTATTTATAAAAGCTCCACCTAATTTTCAAACCTATAATTTATTGTGTTGCAGTGAATAATAAATTTGTAAATGCACTCCACAGACGCGATTCCAAACGGTGTGTTAAGGTGAATTAAATCTTTGGTCACGTAGCTTTTTGATCCGAGGGATCGATGGCCAAGCGTTGGAAGTTTTTCTTCGGGAAATCCCTCCTGTTTAGGGTCTCGTGTCTTTGGATTCGTCAATCAGTTCTTGCTCGATCTCTTCTAGGATCGATCAGTATGTCTATTTCCCTCTCCCTTCTCGTTGTTAGCGTTCTCTCCGAATTCTGGGATTTTTTAATTTTTCTTGGAAATCCTACACGATTTCGATTTCTTGCTTGTGGGTGCCGATGCTGGTTCTTGCTTGGGGTATATGCATTGTTTTTTCAAATTTCTGATTCGATGAATGCGTCTTTAAGTCAGAGTTAAGCTGGGTTTGAAATGTTTCTTTGCAGCAAGATGGAAAATTTGATCTTCAAGCTACATAAAGTTATAATGGCCTTTCTTCCATTTTCCCCATCTAAAGAACCCTAATTCTTGTTGTTTATTCTTTTGGCATGTCTATTTGATTGTTTTTGTTCTCTTGTTCCATTGGATCAGTGCACCATGGATGAGATAATTTCAGCTACAAGGATTTTGTGAAGCTTTGTTGGATTTAGTCCTGCTGATTGGAGATAAGTCTTCTTTCATGAAGTTGCTGCTAGAATTTCATTTTCATAGTTTTATTTATGTCTGTTTTTGTTTTATAATCTGGATGATGAGACAGCACAGCAGTCATGACCGTCGCTTGCGGTGGTCTCATCTTTGGTCACCCATGAACTATTGGGGATCATAAAGATCATTTTTGAGTGATCGGGCAAGATTTCTCAGATGTTAAACAGGCAGAGAGAGAGACCATAAGACCATATGTGATTCATAACCAACTGATCTATGTGGAAAATCTAATGACCATGATACCGTCATCAATGTCCTTTCTTACTTTCTACTCCTCTCTCATGACTAAACCCAATCCAACCTAGCTACCCCCACTGGGATACTCATGGAACCAATTGGGTGGTAGCATCAAGGAGGGAAGAGTTACAGGAGGAGATAGGGCCATGATTATCATTTGCTTAAATAATGTAAATGCCACTGTAGGATTGGTGGACTGTAAGGATCCGTTTACCAATTCAATAATAAGACAAAGGTGAGTCTGAGTTTTTTTTTTTTTTTTTTTTTTAATAGAGGTCTACAAGGATCAAGTTGTCAAAAACATTCTCCTTCATTAAAAAGTTCTTTTTATTTGTATCAAAAAAGGTAAAATATTATTATGTTCCAGGGATGTGTGATTTATTGGACTTGCATCATATCCAACCAACTGAACTACTTTTTTTTTGTCCTCCACTATACCAATGGAACTGTTCTCATGTGCCAACCCTGACCGGTATTTATAAATGAGGTCTCCTTATTTTTGCATCCATTGATGACTCTGTCTTTTTGATCGCATTTCTTTCCTTAAGCTTTTTTAATCACTTGAGTGTATAATAGATTTGGTGGGAATTTCTTTTTTTTTTGGCTTTTTCCCTTTAGTAAATAGATTCTTTTCCCTTTAACTATTATGCCTAATGACTTAGCTTTTACATGGGGATGTTGGGGCAGGAATGTAGTATCTTTGCCAGTTCTTCTTGGAAGCCGAAGATGAATTGGGTGGGCAGCAAGTTGATATTTATCACATGGCAAGTTGATATTTATCACAAGGAATGTACGGTTAATTATTTTTTAAGATCTTTAGTTCTATGTTGGATTTTATGTTTGAACTGGTGCATAAAATTTGTGATTCATGCTGCCTCGTAGCATAAAAAATTGGAGAAGTATGTCTCTCATATGCATAATGAAGAGCTCAATAAGTCTCTTGAGAATGTAGTTTAATATTTTGGGAACCTTGATATGGTTTTATAGAAATCTCTTGAGGATGAGGAAGTACTCTCACGATTTCTTAGTTCTACATACACTTGTTGCTGTTTCACTTGTCAAAGATCAAGAATATGAATCCAGGGCCCTCTTATATTAGCCAAAGTTGCATCCTTACATACAACATCTTTAGCTAACAAAATATTCAATAAGTTGCTAATTCAATCAAATTCTATATTTTTCTGTTGTTCCTATTTGTTCTAAGTAAAATTATTCATCAAACCAAGCTATTTCAGAACAAGAAATCTAAAGGTATATATGTCAACCACTGCTCCAAAAATGACACTGTTATACATGTTTTATATTTTTAATTCAAGTTTCACTTATAATGAGGATAATAACCATTGGCAAATCGATAATCCTAATAATAGCAGGTCACTGTATGTAATGGCTCAAGTTGAGTTTTATGCATCTACAATTTTGCAGACCACTAATCCTTTGTCAACAAGAAGTGATCGTAAGCATTAAACTGCATCCTCCTGTCACTTGCTGATATAATATTGATGTCAATGGTCAACCATGGACCAGTTGTTATATGGTGTCTACCTGCTTCCCAATGCATTCATTAATCAGAGTTCTTTGATTGGAGGAGCTAGTTGACTAGGTGAGTGATACTGATATGCATGCAAGACAGTAAAATGTGCTATTAACTCTGGCATGGTCCATTGGATCAATTTAGGATATGCATCTTAACAATGGAATGAAAAGGAAGCTAGATTTTTTTATAGTAAACATGCTTATTACATCCATACAGGTCTTTATTTATTCCAAATTGTTTTCATCCCAAAGGTATTATTCCCAACCTTCTTCATTGTTCAACGCTTCCTTTGGGCTAAGAGATTACTAGCCTCAGCACATTTCTCCAGCTTCTTTTTAAGAGTGCCCGACAATCATTGCATAATATCTTGGGTGAAATTAAAAAGAACAAAGCATTTTAAATAGAACTTCAACCTTAATTAGAAGACATATAAAGAAACAAAAAAAATTGTTCCTTTAAAATTATTGCATATTTTACTAAGCCTATATGGCTAAGCTATAAAAAACAGTTATCTATTGTAACTCAAGGGATTTGAATAATAGCTACTTTCCTTCTCAAGAGGATAGGTAGACATTATTGACTTATTGTTGTACTCAGATCACATAACTCATAATTTTTATGTTTTTTGTTAAAAGACATGTGTCCCATGATCAATTGAGATCATTCCTTTTCTAACCCTCCCTATTTTTTGTTATTTTACTAAACATGTAATAAGTTATATCCTTGAGTAAATGGTGGTTTTTTCTGGGCGGTATGAATTCCTGGCTACCTAGTCTGCATGTTATCTCTCATGTAGAGAGAAGGCTAGGGAATGAAATAGGAAGAGATTGGGATAGGTAGCTGGTGCCTTCTCATGGTCCTCTCTTTCTTTTCTCAAGTGCAATTGCCACCGTTTCTGAAGATATCATATGATTTGAATAGTTGGAAAATCCGTACAGCCCCTTAGAAAGACCTATAGGATTGATGGAAATGACCAATAATATAGTTTTCCCAGGCCTAAGGTGTGTAGCCAGAGAAAATTCAAATTTTTTTAAAAAAAAAAAAAACATTACCCTGGCTGCTGTCTGGTGGTCCATTCATTCGGAGAGCACTTGATGTGGTTCAGTTTTTGATGGCTGCAGTGGTGTCTCAACTTTATAGCCCAACCTCAGTGTACAATCTATGTCAGAAGGCTTTCCTGGATATTCTCTCTGCCCCATGAAGGACCTGCCTGTCATGTTATGCCAAAGATAGCAACATGATTCTTTACTTGTCATTGTACTTGTACTTAATTAGGCCAAAAAAGAAAAAGGATGCATATGATGGTCTGTCCTTAAAATTCATTCTGCAGCAATTAAGTTATTGCCTTTTTCTCTGTTCTCCTTGTATTTCTTATGCTTAGATCACTATATAGTACCAATTCCTCTACCTTTTGCGCATGTATTAAATTCTTGGCTATCTCAAAAGAATCTCTGAATGTAAGAACACCCATTTAATTAATGACTTCCAAACAGGATCCATATACAGCAAAGGATGAAAAATGTTAATTACCTGTGGTTGGTAAGGGGTTAAGCTTCCTTTGCCAATTGCAATTTCCAAGTTTGGGGAAGATCCCAACCTCTAATGCACAGTCTACAGTTCCATCGTCATACTTTTAGGGCATTTGTCATCCCCATAAAGCGAGACGTTTTCTCTTTCAAGGTCCATTTCAATGTCCTAATCTTTGTATATGAGACATGCAATGATGATTAAGGAAAATGTGGAAGTATCATGTGGTTATTGCAGTTCAAAATCTTTAATCAATGAATTTGTAGGGTTGTCCCATAAAATGCGAGAAGGAAGAATTATAACAACCATTTGCTCTAATAATATGAAAAAAAGTAGTTGCCGTAAATCTAAAATTAGGAAAGGTAAAAGACTAGCATTTATGCATGACAAAGTAACATTTTCAATAACAGGGCAAATTACAAGATAACAAAGAACAATTAGACATTGTAATTATAACATTTAGATGCTTTTAAACAACTTTGAGACTCATAAAATTGAATATACAAAAAGATTTCACAAATTGATTGCATTTTCGAACATGACAAAAATATATTCTGAAAATAAATCTGAAGCTCTCCATGGAATTCATATAAACTACAAATGGATGTTATAAACCAATATAAGTTGTAATTATCATTTGATATCTACCAAGGGTTTAAAATACCAAAGTCGAGCTCCCGTATCATTTACTCACTCTTGGGAGTGGATAAGACATCTACCTTTAAGATGGTTCCCCAACATCTCAATACCTATCTCGGTAACATTTTTTTTTTTTTTTTTGGTTTGCAATTTTTTAACTTTTTTTCCTTAATGAAATTTTTAATGGATTTCTATGATATGTTTTAATATTCTTAGATCAAATTTTTGGTAGCAAGGAAATTGGAACATGTAGTGAAGACGATAGGCTTACAATCTCGATGCCGGATCTCAATGTAGGGTTGGTTCTGGGCCGTATCAAGACTCCGGTACGCCCTCCCATGCTAACTCTCAATTCGTACTATTATCGTGCAATATATTATATACAAGTATGGCACGTATTAGTACAAGGCAGGAAAACTTGGTGAAGGTAGATTGGATCCCGCCCTATTTTTCCTCCTTTCTTCTTCTCCTCTTTTCTCTTTCCCTAACTCGTGTTTCTCTCCATTTCACTCCGCGTGACTGGAAACCCATGAGAAAAGAGAACACAAATCCCTCCACTACTATCTCTCTCTTTTTTTTCGAGAACCAGGCGACCCATTAGGGTCACACCTTGGTACTAGCCAAATTGGCATGCGGGGTATCAGTCCATCCCAACCGATTTCAATCAGTTAGTTACGTATGGAACATTTTGGCCTATAAAAGGGTCCGGTGTGTCAGAAGCACCTATGCCGTAGCAGTTTCGTTAGTACCAAAATATTGATATCTACCATGATCATTCGTCCTGATGTAAATCATAAAATTTCTGATCTAAAATAAAATGGACAATGTTAAATCTAGATAAATAACGTGAACATTCTGTCAAAATTCCAAGTCCACATCCTAAAGTGTCGGCATTGGTCGGGGCAGAAGTCAAGATGGTACCGAGATACTTTCGTACTAACACTTCGAGATAAGGCGTACAATGTCCCCATAAATACTAGGACCCTTATATTTTTTTTTATTTGTTTTCATAGTTTCTATAACTATTTCAAGCAAGGATTGCAAAACTAATCCAAATTGCCCAATTCAGGGGCATAATGTAACGAATCGATGCGCAATCACATCGGTTTGGCTTCGGTTCTATCACAAGAGTTGGTCTCGTGTTGACCGTATTAGTCTCAAACCAAGCTGATCCATGATTCTCGCTCTTCAATCACCAACCGGTATCATCTCAATACCGACTTCACACCTTTTTAAGTTTCTCGGAGCACTACCATCATAAGAAGTACTTCGGGGGTTATCTTAGTCTCGGGGATGCATACTTCATACCATATTGAACATACTATATACAACCAATAACATATGGATACAATACTCTAGTACCAAGATTTATAAACCTTGATTTCAAGTTTCTTATTCTGCTTGGTGGCATTTTTTATATTTGGTTGAGTTGGATCTAAGCTCTTCCCAACTTGGACCTTTTGCTCTCTATCCTTCTCCTTCCTTTCTTTTTCTCTTTTCCTCCTCTCCTACTTTTTGAATGTGACAAAAAAAAAGAAAAAGCAATTTGGGCCCTTTGACAATGCTCTTCGTTATTAGTATCAGATGAAAAGTTCTGGGTCTTTATATTGCTTGGTCCCCATACTATGCAATACTGCCACTTGGGATCTTATTAGTTTTAAGGGGGTTTGATGTGCTAGATCTATCCCGTGACTTGGTCATAACTCATTAGGTACAATTTGAGACATCATTATGGATGTGAATCGATTAGTTCCTCGTTCCATGATATTTTTGTTATTATTTTTCATTCACAAGACAAGAAAATAAGTTAATAGGAAAGCCAAGTATTTATTAGATAAGTAGGGTATGAATCCGGTTTCAAAAAAATTAAACACAATCAATAATAATGATATGACTAATGAAAAGAGCTAGTATGATTTAATGTGTAGCAATATAATGCAGTAGAAAGAATGACGATACTCAAACAAGTGAAAAGAAATTGAGCCATATATGGAGATAGATGTTAAGTAGTATAGCAAAAAGAATGGCACCAAGGTACTATTAAGGAAAAAAAATATAGTCAGATATAGTGGATGGATATTTTACTACACTTATGGCCTCGTTGCATAGAAAGAGTGTGCAAGGTCTATAGCAAGAGACCTATGAGGAAACTCGGGATGAAAATGAGAGAGTAACCTTCTCTCCTCATCGCCCTTTAAATAGAGAGTCGGGAAGATAAGGGGATATGGTAGTTATTTTTAATGGTTTTTAATTCCTCTTCCACGAAAAGGAGATTCTTTGCGATAAAAAGAAGATATTATTGGCAGTCAAAAATGAGCAATGTCTTTATTCAGAGAACTCGTGTAAGAAAAGGAACAAGGACCTAGCCTTACATGGCTAACAATGTCTGACACATGTAGGTTGGGCCACACTGACAACTCTTTTAGGTGGGTCTGGCAAGAAGACAAATGTATCAAAGTTTATCATCTCGGTATGAACCCCATACAAAGTACTACAGTTATCGTGGTATAGTGTCTGTGCAGACCCAATATGCATGCTCGGTGCATCCAGAATGCCTAGTTCATTCAGCGTATCAAGACTCAGAAGTACAGCTCTCATACCAAGTTCTATCGTCTGGTGACCAATATGGTAATGATACGCTTGATATGGAACAATGTGGTATCGATACAAAGACATCATGCATTATATTATATTGGGCTTCAACAGGAATTTAACTTTTGATCTATCATCAATTTGAAATAAAGGGAGTGATGGTTCAATATTAATCAAAGCAACAAATAATCTGTTTCGAAATTAATATTAGTTTGAAATATTTCTATATTATGGTTTATCAATTTCTCAAATCTAAATATTTACTAAAAAATTGCAATATAAGCAAATCTATGTATTGATGGCTAAAAAGTAGGTTTGTATTTCTATATTATGGGTTTTAATTGTTGTTGTTGCCATTCTTTCATCATCATCCTATGATTTTCTCATTGGTATATGGTCAATTATGAAGCACACTACTTTAAAATGTGAAGTTTCTCTAAATGTGGATTCATTAGATTTCAACCTATTGTCTAACATGATATGTGGGCTCTAATTGTTGTTAGGATCCTGATCAATGCAACTTTCAGGTGATAAGGGTCATTGTCGGGCATGTAATCTGTGCAAGGAAAGTATTGATAAAGAGGGAGCCATCTTGTGCATTTCTATTCTAGGCTCGTAGTAACTACATTGTAGTCCTCCAAAATTAGTTGAAACATTCAGCCAAGAAGAAAGAGGGTTGATGAACTAATGACAAGGTTTCAGGTAAAGCAATTCTTGTTCTTTAACGAGGCACAAAATATAATCCATGTGAGTCAAACTGCACATCTAAATTACATCATACAACACTATTGATCTAATTTGAAGCTACCTGATCATTTTCATTAATAATTTTGTGATTTAATTCAAATAATCCATTAAATATTGTATATGTACTTTTTGTTTTTTTCCTTCTCATTGCTCATCTACATTATCCATCTTGATGAGCGTCTCATGGGATCTGATAAAATTTCTCTGTGAATCCTTACGTATCAATCCTTATCCTAACCATTCGGGATCATCTCTAATGAATTCTCATTCATCAATAACTCCTACTTCTAAGAGAACTTCCTTCTTTCCTAGAGCGTTCTAAATCATTTATCATAACTTCTATCCATTTTACTGTTCATCCTCTCCCTCCTCTCTCCTAAATTCTTTTACAAATATTCAAGTAACTCTCTTCGTTGG
Source organism: Metroxylon sagu (assembly GCA_017589505.3). Classification (NCBI taxonomy): domain Eukaryota; kingdom Viridiplantae; phylum Streptophyta; class Magnoliopsida; order Arecales; family Arecaceae; genus Metroxylon; species Metroxylon sagu. The sequence continues at coordinate 1,079,696 of JACVBY030000639.1, forward strand.
ATCCTTCTTGAATCTTTATTGTACAAGCCTATACCACTCCTCAATCAATTTTTCATTACTTTATCCCTTAGTGTAATTCTTTTTGTAATTCATTCTATACAATCATTTTTCACTTTATGATTCTCTCTTACCTAACATTCATCCCAATGTTCTCACCGCACTTAAATTTATGTTGTTTTTTTAGACCCTATGTATCTCAATACTTTGAGCTAAAAACAATATTGGTGGGTCTTATTGTCAATTTTTCCATATTTTCCCTTAAAATGCCAAGGTGTGAGGCTATCATTCTGTAATGACACCTGAATAGAGCTCTCTTAATCCATCTAGCTTCTTGATCTTTTGTACACCACTAAGCCCTCCACCTCCCAAACAACCCCCCTCCAACACCCCCCCCCTCTCCTCCTCCTCCATTATTGAGTTAATGGACCCTAGATGATGAAGTTGATCGCTTCTTCAATGTTCTTTGTCCACTAATCTTTTGGTTGGGACCTCATTTTTCATCTCTTTTTTTATTAAAATTCTATCTCCATACTTTCGCTGTGGCTGATTTTTAAACCCTTTTCTTCATTAATCAAAAAAACTGTCGTATTTGCAAATAGCATACACCAAGATGCATCATCCTGATATTTACTATAAATTGCTTCATCCATGATTAATGTTAAAAAAGATATGGACTTAGTAGTACCCATGGTGTCAAAATATATTTTCATCATCCTCCTTGTGAACTCAGTTTGCTCGTGATGGTTAAGGTTTTGCAAGAAGATTAGTGCAACATGTCATTCAAGCATCGGGAAGCTTCTAAGGCTCCCCCTACTTGGGAGTGAGAGATAAAACCAAGAAGCAGGAGGTTGTTATGATTTTGATGAGCAATATAATTCAAATGTAAGATAAACATAAGTTCCAAATTGTTGTTCATGGCCTGGATATGCATTCATGCGTGTGAGGGGTGGACAACAAAGCAGTAGTTTGTTTAGTGGTCAAGCATGTTATGGATTCAAAGCCCTGTCTCTTCTTCCCTTTCAACTGCCTTTCGTATCTTGCTTGAGAACCCACCAATATTAAAGAGGTAATATCTTTATGCTACTCTAGGATCCAGGAAAGAATTAACTGAAGTAGAAAAAATTTGGGATTCCATTAGTGTCTCAATATTGATGGGGGAAATGTGTAAACAAGTAGGAGTGCAAGAATTGCATTTTGTATTAGCATGATTCAAAGCCAATTTTAATGGTTAAGATTGTTTCATTTTGATTTTGTTGATTAAGATGACTTATACAGTTTTTCTTGATTGTAAGCATCATAGATGTATCATTAGGATTTATGTCTAGTGTCAGAAACTAAATTTACTTAGTCTTTAATTGCTGAAATTTGTTGATTTTATGATGGATTTTGTTAGATTATTCTTTTTTCAATGTCCTAGATGTGGATCTATTTTTTCATCTCTTTATTTGTGCATGAAATAACCTTTCTTTGGAAATCCTTCTGGCAGGTATATTGATTTTGTCATTGACTTTTTCGCAGAGACAGAGACCATCGTAAGGCGAAGAACCCAGAAATTTTGTTGAGGATGCTGCGTGGGGGCAAGTGATAGCGCTGTTCTCATACATAGCCCCGATGGTTTGGTTTCTTTTCTTCTTTTTGGTATTGCTTGCTTAGGATGCTCTGTAATTTGCTTTGCACTTTCCCCTTTGAGTTTTTACTAGTTATTTGTTCACCTGGGTTTACTATTACTGGTTTATTTCTTCTTTCAATCATTTGATTATCACTATTAAATATAACGCTAGGGAATCATCTCTATTTCTCAAAAAAAACTCTCCCTTCTTTGGGCTCCTGAGAAGCTGGGAGAAGTTGCTAGTTGGGATGTAACTGCTGGTTAGTCAATTTTGGTAGCCGACCAAGTTAAAAATGGTTTCCGTCAAATGTGGTTGCGGAGCATAAAAGTCACTGGATGATGAGATGGAGTGACTGATCACAAGTTATATGGAATAAGAACAGGAAATAAGCTAGATTGGAGCAGTATGAGAAATTATATATAAAATAAATGTCAAAAGATTGCAAGGCATTCATTCTACCGGTATGCTGCTAAGTTTGGCATACAGAAAAGTTTCCCTCTTTTTGAAAAATGTTCAGTAGGACACTCTAAACTGCTCCCATGCTTTTCCAAATAGGTTCTGATAAAAATAATAGGGAAAATGAGAGATTGATGTAGGGCTTACATCCATAAGGTTACTGGGTTCCCCACAGGTGGTCATGGGTCTCTTGTCACTGGCGGCGGGTGTTACACGACCAGATATTGTAAATATCTTGCATCATTTAATTTTTAAATGCTTGAAAGTACGGTATCTTATTTCAATTTTTGATGAATTCCTTTTGAGGGGTTTGAGCTTCTTCTTTTTATATTATATTAAATGTAGAAAGATAAATAATGTATTTTAAAGGCCAAAATATATTATCTGTTTTTATTTTTATGCATGTGTGAACTGGAGCTCCACCAGTGAAAGTTGGACATCTAGTTCTAGTTTTTTTGAAGAAGTTAAAAGTATTTTTATTGCTATATTTGTTTAGTTATTATAGTCTTGGAGAGGATGTTGTTGAAGTTTGTAGTCGCTGTTCTACGTTTCTTCGTACAGTGAAAAATCAGGTTCGCTTGAAGGTTTGGGCGACACAGACCCCTCTAAAAGAGTAGGCTGATAAAATGAATCAAGCTCGCCATCTTAAGCAATGCTACGGTGCAGACTCTGGAAGGGGACAAAAAAAAGAAAAAGGAAACCAATCACTTTGCTGCTTCTCCATTCCTTGGCACACATCACGATACCAATTGGAGGAGAGAGCTACGAGAATACACCACAGCAGCTCACGAGCTCGATGACTCTCTCAGCGATATTTTTAAGTTACCTGAGCATTTGCCTGGCTTGCATTTTCTTTCCATCCAGAGATATCCCAGGTGGATGTAAAAAGAACCATGAAAAATTGTACCCAAATTCATAATTCCGTGCAAGACAATACATAAGTGCAAGCCATATCATTAAGAAGAATAAAAACTGCTTAAGTTTTATTGTCAGCCAAGAAAGTGGAAATGTTTCAAACAGATTAGAGCTCATCAATGAAATTCTCCATTGAAACCACACGAATGCTCCTCTCAAACAGAGACTATAGGTGAGGTCCTTATGGTACCGAAAATGTCACAAATTATTCAACAGCCACAAAAAGACATTCTATTAGAGGATGATCAGCTCTTTGCTTCTTCCTCTTTTATCTTTTTTTCCCACCTCCGTTTCTGCGCAAAAGATACATGACAGAAGATTTTAGTAAACATTCACTTGGAAAAAAAGAAGAGTTTATTAATGAAATCTCCTGAGATTTCACAAAAAGATGCTGCAGGTAAAAAAAAAAAGAAGAAGAAAAGAAAAGTTTTAAAATGATGATATCATGGGAGCCACCAGATGCAAGCAGCACATTGTTTAAGCAATTGCAAGATTTTCCTTTTTCAAGCAAAATACAGCGTAAAAGACCTCTGCACATTTTCATTAGAAAACCCTGAACGAAAATGACAAGTAAAAGAGAGAGAGAGGCAGCAGAATCCAAGCAGCCCAGCAAGCTCAACAAATCCCAGCCTTACAAGAAAAGCCACTAGCCAGTACAATTGTAAGGTTTTTTTAATATATATGAGTGTATCAGGGTTCCATATGGCTGATGCAGCCAGCAGAAAAAAGAAAGAGAAAAGAGGATGGCTGAACTCATATCCTGCAGTTTCGCTGCTACAAGCTAAGCTGGAGTGAATTAATATAAAAACAACTCAACTCATGATAAAAAATCCCTTAACCCATTTCTAACCAGAAAAGCATTTGACTGGGATAGGCACCCTCTCAACCCTTATGCATTCGTATCAGTCTTCCCTGGATTTACCAAGTCCAAGTCAGTGTTCTCATCTATGGTACGCTCATTCTGTGCACTTGTACCTCTTATTTATCTGGATCCCATATAGCATGTGTCATCATTATCTTTATTTGTATAATGTTTCATCTAGTATCAAAAGCAGCATCTTCAAGAACACACTCAGAACCAAATGTTCAGTTTACAATGGAAATCTGGTTGTCATCCATTTTCTCTACACTTCTGGCCAATAAAAGATTCAAAATGTCCAAATACAAGCCTTGTTAAAGTGGGTAGGCCCCATTTCCATTTATGCTAACCAGAAGGTTGTATTACTCTGCCCAGTTGCATCCGTACTTCCGCATACATGACACAGACATTTTTACGAGGCAACAATGAAGATGACAAGATGTCTCAGTTCGTGGGCGCCAACTTGTCTCTTTTGTTGGTAAAGCCATTGCGACCTCACTACAGCATGGGTTGGATTTCCTTCGGGGAGTAGAAAAGGGCGAAGAAGCTCCCTACGGACAGTGAGGACCACTCACTGCAGTGCACTTAATGTGGTTTTATCACTAACAAAGTCTCCTCTTTAATCTTAATGTAGGTTTTATTCTACTCTGTCTATCCTTGTCACATCAGAGATAGTATGATATGATGAATATATTGCACTCACAGCCAAAAACACACAAAATTTACATGAAATCATAAAGACAAAAATTTACATGAAATCATAAAGTGTACCGTACAGCAAGCATGTAAGATTAAATCTGAAAAATAATAAATACTCACAAATAGCGACAAGTGCAGAGCCTAAAGCAAATAAAATTCTTATATCAAAAATTCATAGTGATAATATAATCATAAATACACACACGGGTGTGTATCAGAAATTAAGTTTGAGTTACATGCCAGTCTGTAATCAATGTCTTACAGTATCCAACGATTTATAAAATGCTTTTTTTTTTTTTTTTGGAGTAACTCAGAATCTACCATCCAGCCACAAGAAAAATATGTGGCCATGTTCTAATTTTTTTCTTTTTTTTTTTTTTTAGGAAAAAAGATCAAGGCTATCTAAATGAAACAGGATTACGAGGTCACGGTGCTAGCTTGGGTAAAGGATTCAGACTGTGCAGCTCTCTCACTAAGTCCTATAAAGCTAAAATTAAGAAGTATTTATTCGTGTTAACATGTTATACGCATCAAAATTCTTCATTTGCAAACTTAAACTGCAGTAAATGATCCAATGCAATGCATCAATCATAACACAGCTTTTTACTGGAGCTTCATGGATATGATTCTTCCTCAGGACTGTATAAAAACTCATCATACTTATACTAGCATGTATGTTAACGAACAAAAATGTTTTTTTATGTTTTGCAATCCATAAATTTCTCAACTACTTCCCTAAGAGCAGCAGCAAGAACCATAGTTTCTTATTATTAAATTACTCAAAGATCTAAAATTGCAAGTAGTTACCTACTGATACACCTACATAATCTGGATCTACTAGAACATTTTGAGCTTCATACCAGTAATAATTTTTTCTCTCCACTTTCTTTTCTCCTTTGAGCAAAAAAACATCGATTATTATCTAACTTCACCAAAAATATCCTTACAAACCACCATCCTTTGGCGTGTGAACCACAACCAATCCGATACATTCATTAAAAATAAAAGAATTTTTTACTTAAAGCAAGTGACAAGAATTTTTTTTGGTCACTGCACCAACACATTACAGCATTCTCCTTTTTTGAATTTTTTTTTTAGGTCTTTGCTCTATAATTAGAACTATTTCTTGAAAACCTTTTTGTCGAACAGTTTGCGAGCATGACATTTTAGAAGAGATTGCAGCCCCATGCCTCAACGTTCTTTCACACCCTAATAAAGGATTTGTAATTGCATGGAACGATCTTTCTCTAATACATCCCTAGTTTAATATGATTTCCTCAAATTCAGTCAGAGACATGGAGATTAGAGCAACAGTGGACAACAAAATGGAGAGAGAGAGAGAGAGAGAGAGAGAGAGAGAGAGAGAGCTAAAAAGGCTGGATTTTGAAGTGAAGGCGGAGAGAACGGTCGAGTCCTGACCCTTTATAATCCAATAGCATTTCTGGCATCTTCTTCATCAGCTCAGCAGTATGTGCCCGCCTGAAAAATACGAGCCGTTCAGATAAACTGGCAATAACATTTAAACCCAAAACCCTAGAAGAAAAGTAAGAATGCTTGAGAAGACCCTAAAAACGAAGAGAAAGATATAAAGAGATAGGAGTCGCAAACTTTCTCCGCAGCCACCACGGTCGCAATCTTGTGGCCTTTCTCTTGTTTCCTCATCTTCCTTTTTCGGCGGATCGTAGGGCCAATCCCTGAATCCCCAATTCATGGGTAAAAAAAAAAAGAAGAGAAAACTGAATCATCAGAGAAAAATTAATCAAAAAAAAAAATCCGATAAAGGATAAAATCAAATAAGGCAGGTAAAGAGATGGAGGGGAGGGGATAGCAGAAGAAGGGAGGTCGGAGATTACTTCCGGCGAGGAGAACTCCTTGCGGAGGCGGGCACGTTTGCGGGCGCTGAGGGCGAGGGGCTTCCAGGCGCCAGAGCTCCCAATAGCCCTGACACACCTCCCTTGGCGTGAGCTCTGTTCCTTGTGACTTGGCCAGCTTCTCCCTCCACGGGTCACTGGTACCCTCCTCCGCCGCCACCACCGCCTTCGCTGCTGCCTGCCGCCGTCCGCTCCCACGTCGCCGCGGCCTTCGCTCGCCATCACCACCCCACTGCCACTCCAGCGCTATCTCGATCGAGGACGGTCCACGGTGATCCCATTAAACCGGCTAGGGCCATGGCGTGACTAACGGGTTCTAGTATAACCCAAATCTTAACCCGTTAACAGGAAATCCGCTCACGCTGTCCACTTTAAGATCTACAATCGCTGCATCAAAGGGCCAGCACGAATCTCCAGGCCTATCCTCTCGCATCTGAAGCAACAACATCCCAAGAGCCCTCATGATTCCCTCAAGCCTCGTTTTGGAATCCCATCTGGCAACAATATTTCATCTGTAAGCCTGATAATGGTTCGAATCCAACTCTATATTAAAGAGGGTGATCTAGTCCAATAAGGATCTGGATCAATTAATATATGATACTGTTCTAATATTTGTGTAGAAATTTTCAAGCGTTCATTCTATGGCATTAGCTATTAGAATCATATAGTTTTGATTTGGTTTCGTTATGTCATGCACATAGAGGCACATTTTCAATTTCTTTTTTTTTCTTCTTCTTTTTTTTTTTATATATATATATAAAAAAAAGGGTGTATAGAGAATGATAATCTGAAGTTAAATCATCAAGAACAGCCTGAGTCATAGCATCTAAGTTTGGGATGGATCTTATCATTCTTTGATCAAGTTCTTAGCCTTTTTAAGACATGCTGATCTTAATGGAATTTACCTCTCGAGAGGAAATTATTGGTGTGCAAGTGTTATTCACCAACTGCCTAGCATAATTTTTCATCATTCTAGGTTATTCCTACTTTGAGCTTTGCTAGCTGTGCTAACATCTAAAAAGTTCATGGTTTGACTTTGAAATATAGTTGAGGTCAAATTTTGTCTGCATTTGTTCATAGAGATTAGCTTCAGAGTCTCCGTTGGCTTAGCAAGAGATATTGGCACTTGAAACCAAGGCATAATAATGAAATATTTGAAGTCATATCGACGACATTAACAAGATGATATCTCAAATCAAGTGGTTGACTCGGAAGAATTTCTCATAACACTCTTTCATCTAGCTGAAACCAACGCCATGTTGACAAAAGAGTTGGGTCCGGTCTCTTTTTCATTAAGAAAATGAAATAAACTCAACCAATGGAGTTGGTCGTTTGCTTAAAATGCAGTTGTTCAACTCCCTAATTAGTCGCCATTAGTAGTTTCAGGTATGTTCATCCTTAAAATGCTCGCATCCTTCACTACAAGACGGCAGCATACAAGACAGGATTCTTTCCTCGGATCCAAATATAAAGCAACAAAGTTTTACAAACTCATTGGTTTTGTGGCATGTTCATCCTTAAGAATGCCCGCGGACCTTCTTCACTAAAGGACGTGCGTACAAGTCGGTGATCTTTCCCCGGACCTAAATAAATAAAGCAACAAAGTTTTACAAAGCCCAATGTAAGGTTCTCTTTGGAAGTGCCACAAAATAACATAAAAGTTTTGGCTTGCAAGTATATATATATATATATACACGTAGAAAAGTTCGCTGCAACCAACCATATACTCAAATCCTGTACTTTTGAGTGCGTAGAGATCATCATGTCTTTTGCTCCTTCGGGAAGTGGACCGGTTGGCTCCTGGTGAATGTGATAGTTTAAGCATGTAATAATTCTCATCCTCCTCTGTATCTATGTTAAAAGAGTGTTGTTGGTCATCTAAGCGTATTTTTTCTTCTTTT